>OY282451.1:32874295-33377731 GCA_958295655.1 Palloptera scutellata
AGAATTAATTTAAATTATATTATATTTATTTATTTTCAAATTAAGTACTTCAGTGTACCAAACGTAGACTACGACTACTTTTAGAGAGAGTGTAAGAATGAATAAAAAATAGATTAAGGCACATTGGAAGAATAAGAGAATATGAGAAGTGTAACAGTACATATGAGACACTGGAAAGTAAATACAGATATGTATGAAAAAATTACTTAAATAAGAAATAGTGAAGTTTGAGTCACACTAACGTAACTCGCACGACAAGCCTGCGCCCCCGACGAAGTGGCACGGCAGTTATTATCACTCAAGAGCACAGACACACTGCTATTGTGCTGCGATTTCAACTCGAGACACGAGATTTGGGGAAGCTCAGAAACGAAAGTTAGAGATAAATCTTTATTCAATAATGTACTGAATACTAATCTTAACAATTATAACGTGTGCAACAACACCAACTTTTATGTTTCCGAGCTCGTATAACTTTCAGGTCTTAGACGTTACATTTTTACAGACAACAACTCTCTAAGAGTCAGCAATTGGAGGGTGTCCAACTAGAAGTCTTTCTCAGTCTACTGCTGGATACTCTTCGACCTAAAGTTCAAGAAGCTCGTTCCCATAAAAATAGTTCAATAAAATCCTATAAAGATATGGATGAAGAGGTAAGTGCTTTCGAAGCAGCACGCCTCCTTGGTGGAATGAAGACCTAGGTCGACTCAGAGAAATGACTAGAATAATCTTCAACATCTGCTACAACACAAATATTTTCAACCATATAAAGACTGTCTCAAAGAATATAAGAAATATATCAGCTAATAATGTAATTCTATCGAGACAACTAAAGACTTCGCCCGCTTGGGTAGACTCTTATCCAAAGAACACTCCTGCCCATTGCTGCCGAAGTCTTCAGTTAAATCTTTATACCTTCTAATGAGCACTCATTTCCCAGGCAACTAAGCTTACATTGACAGCAATGATTCTAAAGTTCAAACAGCTGGCATATCTCCCGAGACCATCAATTCCATTGTATCTAAAGATAGTATTGTTTGGCCGATAGTATTCTTTCAGTTCCTACAAGACAACAGGCCCTGATGGAATACTTCCGGCTATGTTATGGAATCTACGTGGAACGGTAATTCCTTGGCTAGAGATTTTCTTCAAGAAAAGTCTGTTACTTGGATACGTTCCATCCAGCTGGAACCGGAAAAAAGTAATATTTATCCCTAGGGCTGGAAAGAAGGGATAGGAAACTGCTAACAATTTCATACCCATTAGGTTGTCATCCTTTGTTCTCCAAACCTTTCAACGCATTCAACATGATCACCTTCGAGATAAGATGTTTACAACTTTACTCTCTAAATCACAACATGTCTCAAAGGCATGTCAGTAGTAATGGCCTTGCAGGTCAGAACTATCGAAAGATCAATCTTTAGTGGATTTTCTAGACATTGAAGGGGCCTTCAACAATATCAATACAGATTCCATTTTAGCTGCTCTAAACAATTAGGTTCAGACGCGAGTCTAAATGAATTTGATCGAAAACATACTCAATACAAGAAAAACCATTGTCAAGGTTTACATTAGTGCAGCTATGCGCTCTGTTAATAGAGGTATCACGCAGGGGGGAGTTCTGTCTCCCCTGCTCTGGATACTCTTAGTTAATGATATTCTTACTATTTTCATTGGGCAAGTTATTTAAGTGGTTGCGTAGGCGGACGACATTGTGATACTACATAATATGAGGCAAGTGTCCAACCGTAATTAGTGAAATTAGGGAAAAAAGCCTTAGCGTCACTCAGTAAATGGGCTACTAGCTGTGGTTTAAACGTGAACCCCAATAAAACCGAATTAATGCTTTTTACCACTATGTCAAAGTACCTAGCTTCAATATTAAATTAAATGGCGTAAGATTTGGGCTATCTCAACAAGCTAAATACCTAGGTGTTATTTCAGACCACAAACTCAGCTGGAAACTGAATATAGGACACAAAGTAAAGAAACACAACATCAACATTGACTACATTACACCTACCCTAAACTTCAGGAAAGACTTTTCTGTTTTTTAAACATGCGGAAAATTAGAAATTAGAAATAGAAATTCGTCAAACAATTATGCACAATCAGTGTTGCCAGACGATCTGGATAAAACCTCGTTTGACAATGCGTCACTATGGCGTCAAATTCAAATTGAATAAATTTAGAATATAGGAAAAACAGATGTTTTTATAACAATGATTGCAAAATTTTTTTTCAACTCCGAATTCAATCGGTTCCTGTGTTTCAATCGGTTTCGTCCTTTGTTTAGGCCTGTAGCATTAAATTTTAAATTTCATTAGGTTTAAGCTCATTTTTTGTAATCCTGGCAACCCTAGCCAGCTCGATTTTCCTATCGTCATGTTTGCAGAGAATAGCGGGGCTATTTTGTCATTTTAGACAATTACCGAAATTTAAAAAAAAGAGTTAATTACTAATCACGAAGCAAAAAGGTCCAGACGTACCGCAGCAATCAACCTTAGAAGATCCGTTACCACAAGCCGCCATTCCAGTAGAGAAGGAAAATCGAGTTGGAACAGTTACGTTCCAATCATTTTTATAGTTTAATAAATTATTATAAGAACGTATACTATTGCTGTTTTTCTCTTTCTTCACCATTATTTCAAATTTCATCGAGATTTCCCCTCGCCCGGAGACGCTAAGCCATCACCCTTCTCATGTTCCTTCAAACCGGTTCCTATGGAGTTAAAATATATGCTCATTGCAGAGCCCCAATGACCAGCAGTACATCAACAAACAACCAACAACATAGATACCAGACTGCACCACATCAAAAAGCAAATCGTTACATTAGTTATCTAAGTTATGTTAATTCTTTTATTATTTATTCCGTGATTAGGAAATTGCTAAAAAAAATGTAACAGTAAAGTAATCTCATAGCTAGACTTCATACATAATTAGCAATACCGTTTTTATTTTGCATAAGGTATACTCGTATACTTTCAGAAGTAAGTATATACCTAAGAATTTACCGCTTGCATCTTTCGCCACTCGCCATTTCATTTCTCTCATTTTTCTCGTATTTGACTCTGACGTCATCGATAGTGTGTTACAGTTTGCCGAAATTTTTTTTGAAAAAAAAAATATAAGTTCGCTCCCTCTCTGCACCTAAGTTTTCACTCAAATTTATATTTATTTATATTCTTAATGGAATAAAATCTAAGAATGTATGCATGGATATACAAATATTCAGTGGCGTAGCCAGGGGGGCCAGGGGGAGCGGTTCGCCCCGGATGTCACCATTTTTGGGGTGACATTAGTATGTCCTCCGTATCCTCCAAGAGTAGGCTCTCCATTGGCATTGTCAATGTGCTCTCATCCTATGGTAACTTGCTTCCTCCGGGACTCTAGTACGCAATGTCCAAAAAGCGGAAAAAATATAATTACATAGGTAGGTGTAATGAAGTGTAATGAATCTTCGAGCAAGTGTAATGAATCTTCGAGCTATGCCGGATAGGGCAACCCGTGCCGGAAGGTCGTAGAGGAGCACTGAAGCCAAGAGTAATCATGGCATTCGGGAACAATTATGCCCATTGTCGAGCATGTAGACGACTCAATTCATGCCAAAGAAAACTGTAAACAAAACAACAAATGCAATGAGTACAAATACGAATTTGTCTTCACGGGGTACCCATACTAGTAGTAGTCCTCCCGCTGGTACGTCAGCGGCTTGGCCGAAGGACGTGCAGGGCCAAAACTCATTACTAGCTAAGACCGGGACGTCCTGGGGTCCCGGAGGAAGCAAGTTACCAGAGGATGAGAGCACATTGACAATGCCATGGAGCTTACTCTTGGAGGATACGGAGGACATACTAATTTCACAATCGGAGGCGACTGTAAAGGCCGTTGAAGATGTGGCACTAGATAGGCCAACGACGCCTTCTAGACAAACTAAGGTTCAGAGCGAACCTCTGACAACGGTCAAACCTGGTGCGAGCCAGGGGGTAAAGAGACCGCTGGTACTGAAGTTTCAAGTGCAGGTGTGGGTTCGTCTAATAGACAACTCAAAAGAAGGAGACAGAAGGAGAGATAAGCTGCAGCGCAAGCGAAGTCAAGTCCTCAAATTCTGCCAACTTCAACACCTGTGATGACCACAGGGAAGCGTGACAGAACGGGCGATGACTCGTCTGTTTTGGCACACTCTTCTGAGGCCAACCAGGGGTCTGTGCAGTCGGTTGTGAAGAGCAACAAGGCAAAGAAGAGGAAGTTCCACGGACCGAAATCGGACGTGTCTGTGAGCTCGATACAGCAGTCTGTATGCTCTTTTGATCCTTTAGAAGAGAAGGTTGAAGGACCCCAAAACACGCCGGTAGGACCTCAACCGTCCATCTCTGGTACCATCTTTTCGAAGGTGGTCGCCAAAGCTATGACGGTTGGGATTCGCACCATCATAGGGAATGATCGGTTGTCTCAAGGGCAACAGGACTATTTCGACAGCTACCTTTGGAAAGCTATCGGGATTCGAAAGACAAACCGGACTGGATACGAGTCAATGGCGGGTATACTTACATACCAACGATGTCCCGGCCTCTACCAAAGAAGCTGGTTTACACCTGGTGATAGGTATAGACGTGGACTCGTTGAAGGTACCGAAGTCGAAGTACGGGTACCGTCCTCACCTACACCTGGGGAGAGTGCAATTTCACATCCAGGACAAGGGAGAGGATAAGGCGTAGAGGTAGATTCGGTCACTAATCATGACAGAAATTACAATTGCTCAGACTAACTTGCAGCATAGCCAATCGGCTACTGCATTATTATGCAGTAGTCATGCGAAACTGCAGACATGTCCTCACATAATACTAATTCAAGAACTATGGGTATGCTACAAACGTATCTGTGGCATTGGCACCATTACGTGGGGACAAATCCTTAAATGTGAAGAGAGTAATCGACCGCGTGCTTGTATTATCATGCCGCGGATGATTGAATGCACAATGCTCAGACAATACTGTTCTCAAGACATTATTGCTGCAAAAATAAAGTACTGGAAAGGTGGGAGTAGTGTCGAAACTATAATAGTGTCGGCCTACCTGCCGTACGACTCTACACTACCTCCTCCTTCAAAGGAATTAGTGGAAGTCGTCCAGTACGCGGAATCCAGTGGTTTGGGACTTATAGTGGGCTGTGATGCAAATTCACAGAACATTGTATGGGGTAGCAGTAAATGTAATCCCAGGGGTTCCAGACTACTGGAATTCATTCTGTTAACTGATTTGGTGATCTAAAATGTTGGTAACAAACCAACTTTTGTGACCAACAGAAGACAAGAAGTGATTGATCTTACGCTATCCAATAGGAAGGTGGCAGATCAGATCACCCAATGGCGAGTTCTATAAGAGGTCTCTCTCTCAGATCATTGCATTATCGAATTCCGGCTGCGTACTGACATTATGCCGATATCTAGTAGACGGAATCCGCGCAAGTCGGACTGGGATAGGTTTGGTGAGCTTCTTGAGGAGCGAATACCAACCCTTAATAAATTCCGAACTACAGCTTTGATCGAAGAAGCGACCAATAGATTGGAAGGACTTTTCTTGGCTTCTACGAGGAGGTGTATCCGCTTAGAGCGAGCAGACAAGGCAAGGCAGTCCCCTGGTGGAATGCTGAACTTTCGAAGCTTCGCAAACGATCTAGAAAACTACTGAATAGTGCCCTAAAAACCTGAAAGGAAGTTGACTGGATCAGTTTCCATATTGTTCAGAAGGAGTATAAGAAGAAAGTGAGGTTCGCCAAACTTGACTCTTATAGAAACTTTTGCAATGAGGTGGAGGGAATGAAGGAATCAGCAAGACTGTGTAGGGTTCTGCAGAAAGACCAAACAGTTAAGCTTGATTCTCTTCGCATGCCTGATGGTACTTTTACTACTTCCAGATCAGAGACCTATAACACACTCCTAGCGACCCATTTTCCGGGAAGCAGGATTATACCCACTACGGTGAGTAGTGGTGGGGTCAATGGAACGAGTGGTAGAACTACCAGGCTCAATTGGTATTCTGCGTCGCAAGTAGAGGCAATAAAGCTATTCCCATAGAGAAGGAAAATCGAGTTGGAACAGGTACCCCCAATCATTTTTATAGTTAAATCATTTATTATAAAAAAAACAAATTTGTCGGAGCCTGGTTCGCTTCGGTCGGGACCTATTCTGTATCTTTCAAACCCGACCTATAGCTGTCAAACGATCACGTCATGCCTGTTAATTCAACGGAACTAACGAACCAGAATACCATATTTGGATGGGTACTGACCGGCGTTTGCTCCTTATGTTTTAAAAACTTTCTCTCTTCCGTTAATTACAAATCTCCGAATATTACAAAATTGCAACATTTATTTTACATTTTTTTGTTGTTTTATATAGACTTGCCAATATGTCAAGGGGTGTGGCATATTTAGGTCTGTAGCCTTAAATTTTAAAATTTATTAGGTTTAAGTTCATTGTTTGTAATCCTGGCAACTTTAGCCAGCTCGATTTTCCTATCGTTGAGTTTGCAGAGGATAGCGGGGGTATTTTGTCATCTTCAGACAATTTACCGAAATAAAAAAAAAAGAGTTTATTACTAATCACTAAGCAAAACGGTCCAGACGTCCTACCGCAGCAATCAACCTTAGAAGATCCGTTACCACAAGCCGCTATTCCAGTAGAGAAGGAAAATCGAGTTTTTATAGTTTAATAAATTATTATACGAACGTACACGATTACATTTCATTTAATTTTTTAAAATTTAATATTGTTAAAATAATTAATAATTAGTATATAAAGATTATAAATAAAACGATTCAATATAATGCTTGAAGAGATTCCTAGTTATAGAGAAATCCACATCACATTGTTTTGAGACTTCAAGCAAGGCTACATTAAAGGGACATGGTAGCGCAGATGACGTGAAGGTACATTAAATCTTATCTTTTCAAATAAAAATGGGGAATAAATATTTCCATAAATCAAGTCATACACAACCATGAGGGAATGTATAACTCTTCTGCTCTCAAGAGACTTCAAACTAATAAGTGAACATCGAGCATTATACGAAGAAATAGGCTCAATAAAATGTAAAGATTGGAGAGCAAAATGAAAAAATTTCTGTTTAATTCTTTCAATACGTGCAGAGTATTGTAGAAAGGATTCCAGTAGTATTGTAGAAAGGATTCCAAATGAAAGAGGCATATTCAAGTTTCGAACGCACAAGTGTTGTAAACAAGATTTTACGCGTATACGGATCTTTGAAATCCCTGCCATAACGACGAATAAAGGCAATGAGCAAATAGGCTTTAGGTACAAGTTTACATGGTTAGAGAAAATAAGCCTTGTATCAAATAGAACACCCAATACTAGGAACTCCTCAACCGACTTCAACGCTTTGTTAGATATACTATAGGACGAAAAGTACTGTCTAGATGATCTTACAAATCTCTTTTGAAAACATTTTAACATTTTAAGAGTCAATTTGTTTCGTTGACACCAATCAACTAGGCGATTAATGTCCGATTGTAACAGAGCGGTATCAGTCAAATTTTTGATTCTGCAACAGTTTTAAATCATCAGCATACAATAGATAATGTGAGTGTGAAAAGCAGATTCCAATTTCATTAATAAACAGAATGAATAAAAGCGTTCCTAGGATACTACTTTGCGGAACGCCAGAAGGGGCCACAAAAGACTGCGATTTAACATTTTCATTTAACTGCTGCTGTTTTTCCCTTTCTTCACTATTATTTAAACTTTCCTCGAGATCCACCCTCATCCGGAGAAGCAAAGTCCTTTTTTCAGACGAAAATAAGGGTTTCGGTTTCGAAAAATGGTTATGGTTTCGGTTTCATTCCTGGTTGCAAGTACAACTGAAATATTGTAGAAAAATTAATTTGCTTTAAAGTTTAAATTTAAACTCCATTCTTTCCTTGTTTATTATTGTTTTTTCAATTAAAAGCAGGACAACGAATTTTAACTTTTTCAATAAATACTTTTTACACTTTTGAATAAAATGTTTTTATATTTTACAGAGGAAAAGTTCCCATTAAGAATTTGTTTCATCCTCTACGTCAGGTATGAGCAGGTATGACGAATATGAGAAATGCGTAATCTTCTAGATATATGTACATACGATGTGGCTAATGTTGCTAAATTTTGTTGCATTTCCCTAGATATCATACATATTTTTCATTTTAATGATGAAACAAAATTTGGGAAGGTTTCAAAATTCCAGTCCTTCATTTACTTATAATTTTAGATAATACAAAGAAAATAATTCCTAATGCAATTTGCTATCGAGATTTCTTATAAAAAGGGGTAATTTTATTTAAAGGGAAAAATAGATTTTACATAAAAAATGTACTTCAATAAAAGACTCACATTTCGATGGTGCAGTATAAATTGTACAGTTGCACATTTTCAGCTCCAAATTGATTCTTAAATCAGTCATGCACGTAGAAAAACTATAAGATATAATTAAATTAGTATTATAATACAGACCGTTAACAACGTTCAAATAAAATTGCAAAAATTGCAGCCAGCTAATACCATATATAGTACAAAGGCAATAAAATATAATTATATATTGTGTCTATGGCTCACTGCAAATTTAAGAAGCATTTTGTTTTATTTATAGAAATTCTTCAGGAAAACTTTGATAACTGTTTTAATATAACTAGTCGGTTCAATCAGAACCCAAACAAAAAATAATTTCGTTTGTTCGCGCTAAAGTCGATATTGCGAAAAGCCGTTCTTAAATTTAATGCCACTACTTTATCTTTTAATGGCACAACAGCCCATGCAGAGCCTAGGCCGAGCTTTTCGCATTCATTCACGTTGAACCTACAGTTTTATGCCGAATTCGAACAGCGAAGTGAAAAGCTTTTCATAGTATTTTTAGTATTGTAGTTTTGCCATTGCCTACCAAGAGGTAGTAGTGCTCTGTGAAAAAATTTTTTTTTCTCTTTGATTTTACCCATGTTGAGATTCGACACTCTGTGTAACAGTCCAACGCTCTACTTTTACGCCACACCGACTACAAAAATTGAATGCTACAATTGCAAAATAATTGGCATAAGCCAAAATAAATAAGCTGAGATTAAATTTTCTTATTTTTGAGTTTCTATATATGTATGTTATATGTACATATTGTTGTAAATATTTTATTTTCATTAATTTTTATATAATTAATACTACCTATTTCTGTTATATTCTGTTTTGAAAAATATATACTTAAATCGTTTATAAAATATTACATGTTATTAAATTATTTGTATTAAACCCACAAATACTAATTGCCCAACTGCTTCGATGTAGAATAATTACAAAGTTGACATGACCACTCATTTTTTCTTCTTCTTCCGTGAGAAGTGATATGATTTACTCTACATTTTTTAAGATCGCATGATTGGTATAACATGCCTTAGTTTGTACAAAGAAAGTGAAAAAATTGTTAATCTATATTAAAACTTAAAACACAACATTTTTTGCTTCGGTTGTGACAAAAATCTTTGACTGAAAGTAAGTACAATTGCACTCTGTACTTTGATATTTCGTCAGCTTTTACGAGTACACACAACAAAATGTAATTACGATGATCTTTCACTCTTCTCTTTATTTTTTATATCGGTCTCCCTTCCCTCGCGTAAAGTCGTAGCAGTAGCATGTTCTTTTGCTTTCTTGCTCTCCCGCTTTTCACATGTTCTTTTAGGTTGGAAGAAAAGGGCTTTCAGAAAAACATTCGTTGCTATCAGTAAATACTTCTTAAGTTTCTTTAACAAAGTCTCCATTGACATCACTAAGAAATATGCCCCTCAAGGTATAACCTGGCACTTTATTCCCTGAAGTGCTCCCCACATCTGAGGTGAAGAGTTTCAAAACTTATGTCAAAAAGGCTGCTGGAAAACACAAATTTAACTTTGAACAGTTCACCACTCTACTGGCAAGAATAGAATCCGTCCTAAATTCACGGGCTAAATTCACTGCTTCCCAAAATCATACTGATGCCATAGTCATCACTCTTGGGCATTTTATCAGAGGTACGCCTCTCCCGGCTCCGCCCGAACCTAACGCTAAGAATATCTCTCTCGTTAACTGTTGGGAAAAAATTGCTTCATCGACAATTCAGCCGCCGCTGGAAAGAAGAGTACCTAAGGGATACCACGACAACATGTGAATCCGTCAACCGGTGTAAGAATTGCTTCCTGGATCACCACACGCTGATACATCTGGAATCCAGGCCCGCATCAAAGAAGAGGAAAGCCAACCACCAACCTCAAGCACCCCAACTGACGTCCGGAAAATCCACCGCTGTCTCGCGATGTCCCATTACCGGGGTCAGAGGGTGAACGAGTTGTTAGGAGACGTCATTAACACCCTGCAACGCCTCAAGGAGGCTATTGAGTCTGCAAACATGCAAGGGGTCCGGGATGTTTAAGCCACTTTCTTTTTCCATTTTTTTTTTGTCTATTCTTTTCCTATTCCCTACCCTTTTTTCTTTATTTCATTCTTTTCGAATAGCTCCCACCGTACGATCTGTCCCGTTTATATCTTCCATTGTAACTTAAATTTTTCAACATAAAACAATAGTTATCGACAGTATTGGATGTCGATTAAGGTGGCAACGCAATGATCGACAATTAGTAGATAGATATATTTGATGGAAATGAATTTACATTAGAGATTTTAAATAAAAGATTGTTTATTATCCTATGTCATACATGCGCACGAATTAACTTTTGTGACTTCGAGCACAACAGTGGCGACGAGGATCTCAGAAATTCATAAAATAAAGCGTCCTATATTGAGATGGAAAGCACGTTAAAAGGTTTGCTACAGTAAATGCAGAGATCAACAAAAGCAATATAAAGATAACATAAATATGCAACAGCTTATGATACAACTATTATCTGATGGTGCATCAGCAGGTGTAACAATAAAAGGGTCACATAAGGCTGATGGTAACACAGAATTCATTCTCGAAGCACTTGCTTCAAATATTTCTGAATTTTGCTACGACGTAAAATCTAACCTCACTTTCGACAGGTGGTATGCACGGTATGAGGATTTATTTGCAAAATTGCATGACGCTGCAAAATTTAGACTTCTATTGGGAAAAATGAATACATTGGTACATAGAAAATATTATACATCAATTATATACTTCCAAGCCAGCCGCGCGATTTTAAGTTTAATGAAACTGTAGAGAAGCAATTATTCAGACATCAATACGTTTCAGTTGTTTACAAATTGCAACAAAAGGCGTAATGGATTTCGTTACTTACACAGGTATTGTAAATAAGCAATGTGAAAACTTCAAATTCATTTAATTCAAGTGCCTAATATTTGTAATGGGTCTCAAGTCAACGTCAGACTTTGATATACGGACCAAACTGCTCAGCAAGTTAGGCAGTGGATCTGCCACTATTACGCAATAAAGATAACATAAATATGCAACAGCTTATGATACAACTATTATCTGATGGTGCATCAGCAGGTGTAACAATAAAAGGGTCACATAAGGCTGATGGTAACACAGAATTCATTCCCGAAGCACTTGCTTCAAATATTTCTGAATTTTGCTACGACGTAAAATCTAACCTCACTTTCGACAGGTGGTATGCACGGTATGAGGATTTATTTGCAAAATTGCATGACGCTGCAAAATTTAGACTTCTATTGGGAAAAATGAATACACAAAATACTACGTAAGTTCATCATTTGCAAACATTCAAAAACAAAACGTAAACGGTACCAAATTCACCATGTTGATTCTGCGGCGGCATTCACTATGCACGATATTTTTTTTAAGAGCATAAGTGTGTAAAATGTAATATCATTAAGCATAAGAAAGGTTATTGTCATTAAAAGAAAATATCCATTAATAAACAAACAAAAAACTCGAAGATTGCTAACGCTGAAACAAAGGGGACATTTGTTTATAATAACATTAATAGCACCTTGAGGAAGTACATACGTAACTGTTAAAGTCAACAACACACCAGTTTCTCTTCAGTTCGACATGGCTTCTGACATAACTATTCTAACATAATTTCAGAAAAAGTTTTTGAGAAACTTTACGTTTCAGATACGGAGGAAGGTTCACAAACAGCTAGAAGAGCAACAGGCAAATTACAGCTTACACCCAGTATTTCGACCACCTTGACCGGTGCATATCCCCTTCGTCAACTTGTAGAAGCAGAATTGCAACGCCTGCAAGAAACAAACATAATTTCATTTTTAAATTACACAGAATGGGCAGCACCCATTATTGTCATAAAAAAATCAAATGGAAGCAGACGTCTGCCGATTATTCAAAAATAAATTTGGGGGACTCATTTTTACAAATTGAAGTAGTCGATCAATCTAAACACTTACTAACGATAAACACACATGTGGGGTTATTATCGTATGGTGTTTTGAGTTAAACATTTCCATCGATTTTTCAACAAGTCATGGACGAAATGTCCGCGGGGTTACATATCACTGCTGCGTATATTGACGATATATTTGTATCAGGGAAAACCAAAGACAAAATGACAAAAAATTTTCATGAGGTTCTACAACGAATTCAAAATAATGGTTTTAAATTAAAATATGAAAAATGTAAATTTTTTGTCAAAAGGTGAAGTATCTCGGATGCCTTATCCATGAGCAAGCGTTAAAACCAGGCTCTGAACGTGTAGCAGCAATGTTTCAAATACAAAAGAACTAAACGGAGAGGTACAGTTCAACAAAATCTACAAACTTTTCTACTATCTTATCGCTGAACACCTACTCGTAAATGCGTAAACAACAAATCACCAGTTGTATAATAGAATAATGCTCATCAATCTTAACTTACTCCAACCTCAACATTATGACAGTGTACCTAATCTAATGATAATGTAAGCCAAGAAAACATGTCGGAGCAATTTAATAAAAAGCTTGGTATCTCTAAAGACGTTTGCTGCAGAAGACAAAGTTTACGCAAGA
The DNA here is from genome assembly GCA_958295655.1 of Palloptera scutellata. Lineage (NCBI taxonomy): Eukaryota > Metazoa > Arthropoda > Insecta > Diptera > Pallopteridae > Palloptera > Palloptera scutellata. The sequence goes on from OY282451.1 coordinate 32,887,281, forward strand.
GTGTATGTAGGAAATAACAGTTTCACATGGAAGCCTGGTCGTGTCATAGAACCTGTGGGAAAGGTGATGTTCGATGTTTTATTGGAAAATGACAGATTGGTATGTGCGCATACGAATCAGCTTCGTCATCGCCAACATGACAGTTCAACACAACTACCTAATATATTGCCAAATTTTGATATTTATAATGAATATCTTACAACTACCGCGAGTAGTAACGGCTATGACTAGCATAGCGAAACCATTGCAAACAACGATCCAGCAATAACTCCGGTCCTCCAACGCTCAGAACGAACGCGACGCCCAGTTTATAGATTTGTTCCTGGGTGAACATGTATCCTAAAAAAGAAGGTATTGGCAGCATTCGATGTCCAGTACGGTGGCAACGTAATGCGTAATGAGTAGTAGATAGACATGTGATGTAAATGAATTAAAATGAAAGATTTTTAATAAACGATTATTACCCTATGTACATACATACATGAATTTAATTTTGTGAGTTCGAACACAACAATAGCTTTAAAAATAACTTCTCGGAAAGTTTTTTTTAATGTTGTACATATAATTAACTATATTGGACGCCTTCCTCCCATACAACAAAATAGGTATAGAGAGCTATAGCAAAAAAGTATTTCATGCAAAAATCACCGTTGGATGCAAAACCGGGTCGATATATTTTTCGAAAAATTGGGCGAAAAATGTATTTTATAATTTTAAGAATATTTGCAGGACAAACTACGGGTCAAAAGTTTTTGCGGATATTATGTGGATAAATGATCATAAAACTGTGAAAAAAAACTGTGATGCTCATTGTAAACATAATTTAGAATACTACAAGATTTTGTTTGTATTGGATACAAACCTAAGCGATTATAATTCGTTACTTTTTTGATGACACTATAAGACAAAAATCTTGTTTTTTTAAATAACAATATGTTTTACGAAGTTTTAAAAGTCAACATCTAATTTTTGTAATAACTAATTTTTAAAAAATTGAGAGTAGAATTAACCATAAGACAACTGGATTATTTTGTATCTGAAGTAGTTTGTGTGGTAAGCTATTTATAGTAGAACATTTGCATAGAATTTAAGTATTAGCCCATTAGCTCACTATCTTATGAATTGATAGACGGTTAATAAGTTCTTCTGTTAGTAAAAATAAACATTAATTGCAGAAATGTTTTTAAAATTTTCACTTCTTTTACGTATAGAACAAATGTGGCTTTAAAAACCTCAAAACCTCTAAACCTCAAATATAATTTACATCACAAATTAAACATTATGAGCGTAATTATATTAAGCACCTTATTATATTTCCAACAGAAATTGCCATTTCAACCCATTATAGAAATATCAATAGTGTTACCTCTTTGGTGGAATTCTACTTGTATAATTTATTTTAATTTTTACTAGATTGGTAGAACTATTGCCGATTTGGTAGATTTTCAGTAAGATGCTCTTACTCTTTTATTTTAGAAAAAAGTCTGGTAACCTTTTTGAGTGGCGCCATGTTCAGGTTAGATAAATGTGATGCAAAAACAATTTTCCTAGTAATTATATATTTTATCTCAAAATTGAAATGCCCATCTCAAATTTAATCGGCCTAATGTAATCGTGGAATAAATACTTTTGAAGCATTCCAAATATAGTGTACTTGTCCTATCAAAAACAGTGTGTCTTTTTCTAGAGGCTTTAATAAACAGTGTGCTTGACCAGAGACTGGCGGAATTGGTACGTCTGAATTAGCGAGCTCAGTAAATCTGGAAACAAAAACATTTTTTTTATATCTCTCCCACATTTAAATCCAATTTATAATTTAAACAAAGAGTTTCAACGCACTACCATATATATATTCTCATGTTGAAACAAATTTAAGAGGATATTTTAATAATATCGAGATTTTATGCGTCAGGAACGAGGTCCGAAAATTCTGCGAAAGAATAAGACGCCTGATTCATGGTTTAAAGACCGGGCCCACTGGGATATCTACTCCGAAAACCCTAATCACTGACGGCGTCAACGCCGCCCGACTATGAAGAGATTTTAATAGTCATCGCTCGGCTGAAAAACAATAAGGCTACAGGTGTAGATGGCATGCCTGCTGAGTTGTTTAATATTGTAGGCGAAGAGCTCACAAAACGCATGCACGAACTTTTATGCAGAATATGGTCAGCGTAGTCTGCCCAACCCACAAGAAAGGTGATCTGCGTCAAATACCGTGAAATAAACCTTCTCAATATCGAATATTACGTTCTAGGTGAAACTGAAGGCCATCGTCAACAAACTGATTGGACCTTATCAGTGTGGCATCAGGCCTGGTAATGCCATCATCAACCAGATATTCACACTACGCCAAATCCTGGAAAAGACCCCAGAAAAGTGATCGAAACCCACCACATATTCGTCGAGTATAAAGCCGCCTACGCCGCACGGCGTCTTGGGTAAAATGCCACTGTTGATAATTATGCTTTTGAAGTTGTCAAGTATTTCGTTTAGCTAGGATCCAGCATTAACACCAACAATAATGTCTGCCTTGACGTCAAGCGGAGATTAACTCTTACCATTAGGTGTTACTACGGGCTCAGTAGGCAATTGAGAAGTAGAGCCCACTCTCGACTGACGAAAATAACGCTCTATAAGTCCCTCACCCTCCCCCTCCCATTGTATGGTGCTGAGACGTTGACATTAACCACCAATAATGAGAGGGTGTTAGAAGCGTTCAAGAGGAACATACTCCGTAAGATGGTTTAATATGAGTGGATAAGATGGAAGCAGAGCCCTCTCTCGACCAACGAAAATAAAGCTCTATATGTCACTTGTCCTTCTCAGACACATGGACATTGGCCCTCAATGGTGAGAGGCTGTGAGGAGCGTTCGAGAGGAAGATACTCCCTAAGATCTACGTCCAGTATGCGCAGACGACGTGTATCGAATAAAATGGAACGATGAGCTGTATGAGCTGTATGTCGACACTGACATAGTTAAATGCCTAAAAATCCAGCGGGTTCGCTGTCTGGGTCATATTGAGCGAATGGAAGATGGGGCTCCGGCTAGAAGAGTGTTTTATTCGAACCAACGTGGAGGAACACGCAAAAAAGGACGTCCTAATCTTCGGTGGAAAGACCAGGCCCACGACGCCTTTTAGACAAACTAAGGTACAGAGCGAACCTCTGACAACGGTCAAACCTGGTGCGAGCCAGGGGGTAAAAAGACCGCTGGTACTGAAGTTTCAAGTGCAGGTGTGGGTTCGTCTAATAGACAACTCAAAAGAAGGAGACAGAAGGAGAGAAAAGCTGCAGCGCAAGCGAAGTCAAGTCCTCAAATTCTGCCAACTTCAACACCTGTGATGACCACAGGGAAGCGTGACAGAACGGGCGATGACTCGTCTGTTTTGGCACACTCTTCTGAGGCCAACCAGGGGTCTGTGCAGTCGGTTGTGAAGAGCAACAAGGCAAAGAAGAGGAAGTTCCACGGACCGATATCGGACGTGTCTGTGAGCTCGATACAGCAGTCTGTATGCCAGCTTGATCTTTCAAAAGAGAAGGTTGAAGGACCCCAAAACACGCCGGTAGGACCTCAACCGTCCACCTCTTTTACCACCTTTTCGAAGGTGGTCGCCAAAGCTATGACGGTTGGGATTCGCCCCAGCATAAGGAATGGTCGGTTGCTTCAAGGGCAACAGGACTATTTCGACAGCTACCTTTGGAAAGCTATCGGGGACTCGAAAGACAAACCGACTTTTGAGGGGAAGAGTGTGGAAGATGGCTTCGTCAAGGTGCAATACTCTAACGCTTTTTCCCGAGCTTGGCTGGAAGAAGTTGGAGCTAAGATGCCAGAATGTGAGAAAGGTAAGTTCGAATTATCGGACTTACCAAGACGCAGACTGGTCAGAGGGTCCGTTTGGATACCTGGACCATCCAGGAAACCAAGCGAGCTACTCGCTCGTATCCGTGATCAAAACGGAGGTCTGGATACGAGTCAATGGCGGGTATACTTACATACCAACGATGTCTCGGCCTCTACCAAAGAAGCTGGTTCACACCTGGTGATAGGTATAGACGTGGACTCGTTGAAGGTACCGAAGTCGAAGTACGGGTACCGTCCTCACCTACACCTGGGGAGAGTGCAATTTCACATCCAGGACAAGGGAGAGGATAAGGCGTAGAGGTAGATTCGGTCACTAATCATGACAGAAATTACAATTGCTCAGATTAACTTGCAGCATAGCCAATCGGCTACTGCATTATTATGCAGTAGTCATGCGAAACTGCAGACATGTCCTCACATAATACTAATTCAAGAACTATGGGTATGCTACAAACGTATCTGTGGCCTTGGCACCATTACGTGGGGACAAATCCTTAAATGTGAAGAGAGTAATCGACCGCGTGCTTGTATTATCATGCCGCGGATGATTGAATGCACAATGCTCAGACAATACTGTTCTCAAGACATTATTGCTGCAAAAATAAAGTACTGGAAAGGTGGGAGTAGTGTCGAAACTATAATAGTGTCGGCCTACCTGCCGTACGACTCTACACTACCTCCTCCTTCAAAGGAATTAGTGGAAGTCGTCCAGTACGCGGAATCCAGTGGTTTGGGACTTATAGTGGGCTGTGATGCAAATTCACAGAACATTGTATGGGGTAGCAGTAAATGTAATCCCAGGGGTTCCAGACTACTGGAATTCATTCTGTTAACTGATTTGGTGATCTAAAATGTTGGTAACAAACCAACTTTTGTGACCAACAGAAGACAAGAAGTGATTGATCTTACGCTAACCAATAGGAAGGTGGCAGATCAGATCACCCAATGGCGAGTTCTATAAGAGGTCTCTCTCTCAGATCATTGCATTATCGCATTCCGGCTGGGTACTGACATTATGCTGATACCTAGTGGACGGAATCCGCGCAAGTCGGACTGGAATAGGTTTGGTGAGCTTCTTGAGGAGCGAATACCAACCCTTAATAAACTCCGAACTACAGCTTTGATCGAAGAAGCGACCAATAGATTGGAAGGGACTTTGCTTGGCTTCTACGAGGAGTTGTATCCGCTTAAAGCGAGCAGACAAGGCAAGGCAGTCCCGTGGTGGAATGCTGAACTTTCGAAGCTTCGCAAACGATCTAGAAAACTACTGAATAGGGCCCTAAAAACCTGAAAGGAAGTTGACTGGACCAGTTTTCATATTGTTCAGAAGGAGTATAAGAGGAAATTGATGTCCGCCAAACTTGACTCTTATAGAAACTTTTGCAATGAGGTGTAGGGTTCTGAAGAAAGACCAAACAGTTAAGCTTGATTCTCTTCGCATGCCTGATGGTACTTTTACTACTTCCAGATCAGAGACCTATAACACACTCCTAGCGACCCATTTTCCGGGAAGCAGGATTATACCCACTACGGTGAGTAGTGGTGGGGTCAATGGTACGAGTGGTAGAACCAGCAGGCTCAATTGGTATTCTGCGTCGCAAGTAGAGGCAATAAAGTTCTCTTTCTCCTCTTATGAAACTATAAGTCCCCAGGACCTGACAAAGTTTACCCGATAATGCAAAAAAGAGGTGGAGACAGACTGATAGGGGCCTTGAAAAAGATCTTTACGGCCTGTCTTGTCCATGGCTTCATACCATCTCTGTGGCAACAAGTCAGAGTAGTCTTTATTCCTAAACCAGGGAAGGATGATTACACACTGGCTAAAAGTTTCAGGACTTGATCTCTTTCATGCTAAAAAGCCTAGAACGAATGGCAGGGAAGCACATTCGGGCAAAGGTACGGCCAGTGAGTCCTCGCAGTAATAACCAACATGCCTACCAGGGAGGAAAATTCAGCGAATCAGCGCTGCATGATCTTGTAAGCAAGATAGAAGCAGGACTGGAAGCGGACAAGTACACTCTGGGGGTCTTTGTGGATATTGAGGGTGCTTTTGACAACGCTGCCTTTGACTCTATGTGCTTAGCTGCCAGAAAGCATGGAGTGAGTGAAAACTTGACTAGTTGGATATACTCTATGCTTTCCGAGAGACTGCTGACCGTTGGCGAGGGCGACGATTCGGTCACGGCGGAGGCTAGACAGGGCTGCCCCCAAGGATGTGTTCTCTCTCCTCTGCTGTGGTGCTTCGTTGTTGACTCATTACTAACGGAAATGCAAGATCTCGGATTTCTCGTCCAAGCGTATGCGGACGATGTCTGTGTACTCACATCTGATAAATCCTTGTGGATGGTCTGTATTAAAATGCACAAAATGGACAAAATCTATGAGTGGTGCACTGGCCAGGGCCTTCCTGTCAATCCTAGTAAAACGACTCTTGTTCTATTTACTAGAAAGCGAAAGCTGGAGTGTTTAAATGGCAGTTCTGAAAGGTGTGACCCTCAGTCTTGCCATGGAAGTGAAATAACTGGGTGTGACCCTAGATCGGAAACTAACATGGAAGACGCACGTCTTAACGAAGCTATATGGCGTATGCATTAGCATAACGGGCGCCATGAGTACCACCTCTGGTGACGCCCTTAACGCCATGCTTGACTTGCTCCCACTGGACATACAGATCCAACAAGAAGCGATGAAGGCGACATGTCGGCTATACTCTTATGGGTATTGGCTCGATAACAGAACTTCGGGTCATAGAGAAATCTTCAAAATGTTCTCAGCTTCCCGAAGCGTGAACAATGGAGCAATCCAGAGATCGTGCTGGGGAATCTGACGGATATCTTCTTCACTGATGGATCCAAGACCGATGAAGGTACTGGAGCTGGATGGCACTTAAACGAAGGTGTCAGTTGCTACTATTCCTTGGGTGGTTTGGCAACTGTCTTCCAGACAGAAGTTTTCGCCATCTTTAAAGTAGCGAAATGGATAATTGAAAGAAAATGGCGCGGGAAACGTATAGGTGTCTGTAGTGACAGTCAGGCCGCACTTAAGGCTCTGGAGAACGCGAGAATTACTTCAAAGATTGTCCAAGAGTATAAGAGGAAACTTAGATCAGTCGCAAGACTGAATCTCACTTACTTTACTTTAATTTTAATGGCACAACAGCCCATGGAGGGCCTAGGCCGACATCCACTCTCATGATATGCGTGTTATATTTGTACTTGAATAGAAGGGACCTACAGTTTAATGCCGAATCCGAACGGCGAAGTGAAAAGCTTTTCATAGGCAATTTTTACTCTTGTAGGTTTACAATTGCCTGCCAAGAGGTGGTGCCGTGTAGAAAATTTATTTTTTCTAATTCTTGATTTTACCTGTGCCGAGATTCGAACCCCGGACACTCTGCGTCGCGGTCCAACGCACTACCACTACAACACAGCTACCACGCAAGACTGAATCAGCTCCATCTTATCTGGGTTCCTGGACACTGTGGAGTTCCTGGGAATGAGAAAGCCGACGAGTTGGCCAACTGTGGATCAAAGAACATGCCTTTGGGATCAGGCATGTTCTTTGATCCAGTTTGGCAGGTGCTATGCATTGGATAAATTCTTATGCTAATGATTTACATAAGGGACGCTGGTTCAATCTGGACATCTGTAAAACAGCTAAGTGTTTTGTGATTTATCCAAACAGGAAGGCAGCAGAATTCCTTCTTAAATTAGGAAAAAAGGACCTGCGCCGGATGGTGGGACTCATCACAGGACATAATCCATGGGGCCAACATATGACCACCATCGGCATCACCGAGGACCCGACCTGCACATCTTGTCTGGAGGAGGTGGACAGCACAGACCATTTTCTCTGCACATGTCCCGCCTTTGCCAGAACGAGATGGCGCATCTTGGGTTTCGATTTCACAGGAATAGACAAAGTTCACTCCTTCCCCTTCTGCGATCTTCTGATATATGTGAGAGAATTCGGAAAATTTGCGGAAGAGAACATAGTCCCCCTATAACCCCTTTTTCAAATTTTTCCCTCTTTTTCTCTAACCCCTTACTTGCAGTCACCCCTTCTTCTTTTCATAGGCCTTAAGTACAATGTGTTAAATAGACTGAGTGCTTGAGGACTGTCCTGCACTCGTAGGTCAGGTTCTCGGCCTTCTTCACATCTATCCAAGTAATTAGCAATAGTAGTACTATTCGCAGCTGCTTAGTGGCGATGACGGCAATAATACCGCCACGGTTGAATCTACTCCGAAAACCCCAATCACTGACGGCGTTGAAGTACTGCCGCCTGACTATGAGGAGGTCTTAACAGCCATTGCTCGGCTGAAAACCAATAAGGCTGCAGGTGCAGATGGCCTGCCTAAGTTGTTTAAGACCGGAGGCGAAGAGTTCAAAAAACGCATGCATGAGCTTCTATGCAGAATGTGGTCAGATGAAAGTATGCCAAGTGATTGGAACCTCAGCGTACTCTGCCCAATCCATAAGAAAGGTGATTTCATGATCTGCGCCAACTACCGTGGGATAAGCCTTCTTAATATTGCATATAAGGTTCTAGCGTACTGTGCGAAAGACTGAAGCCCATCGTCAACAAACTGATTGGACCTTATCAGTGTGGCTTCAGGCCTGGTAAATCCACCATCGAGAAAAACAGATCGACACCCATCATCTATTTATTGATTATAAAGCCGCCTTCGACAGCACGATTAGGGATCACTTGTACGCCGCAATGTCTAATTTTGGTATCCCTGCAAAGCTCAGGAGGACAAAACGAAATACCTTGTGTCAACAAACAAAGTTGTCACTGTTGACAACTATACTTTCGAAGTCGTCAAGGATTTCGTATATCTAGGATCCAGCATAAACGCCAACAATAATGTCAGCCTTGAGATCAAGCGGAGACTAACTCTTGCCAACAGGTGTTACTACGGGCTCAGTAGGCAGTTGAGAAGTAGAGTCCTTTCTCGACCGACTAAAATAACGCTCTATAAGTTACTCATCCTTCCCGTCCTAATGTATGGCGCAGAGTCGTGGACATTGACCATCAATGATGAGAGGCTGTTAGTAGCGTTCGAGAGGAAGATACGCCGTAAGATCTACGGTCCAGTATGCGTGGACGACGTGTATCAAATAAGATGGAACGATGAGCTGTATGACACTGACATAGTTAAGCGTATAAAACTCCAGCGGCTTCGCTGGCTGGATCATGTTGAGCGAATGGAAGAAAGCGCTCCGGCTAGAAGGGTATTTTATTTGAACAACGGTGGAGCAACAAGTAGAAGGGGACGTCTTAATCTCCGTTGGAAAGACCAGGTGCACGGCAACCTGACTGCACTTTCCGCCAGCGCGCGCATAGCAGAGGCAACTGGTGAAGCTTTGTAGAGGCGGCCAAGACCGATCATCGGTTGTAGTGCGAGTTAAGTAAGTAAGTAGTAGATTCGGGATATCAAAGTTCTTGCACCAAATTTCAAGTCAATTCTACGATAATTTTAAGCCGAATATCCGATTTAGGTACTTGGTTTGCATGGGACGTGCCACACCCATTTTCCTAATCTTGACCATTTTTATTTTAGAAAGTGTTTACATTATAAGCCGCTGCACAAATTGAAGATATTGACATTTATTAACACAGCTTATATGGGAAGTGGTTGTGTCCTTTTATCAATTTAGTTGAAATTTACAATATTACTTAATATTTACTTAAGGACCTGCTTTAAAATTTACTCATGAATTAAAAAATGTTAAATTTCTTTTTTTTTTTCGAACGAATCCTAACGGACCCTCCTCCCGCCCAACACGACCGAGAGACGCAACCACATGACGTATGGATCGATGACCGACGCAACGGCTTTACACGAAAATATGTAATGAGCCGCGTATATCCAAATAGGCATTCTTTACAACTACAGATATAAAATCATCAGCTGTTTATTGATTTAATATGATAAGTAAGTTTGTTTTGATGTGTTCCAGAGAATCGGAAATGCTGAATAAATTATAATGTTCATTAAAATCTCTACATATTCCACGAAAAGGATCATTTTGAGCATAATTTGTTTTGCATATGCTAAGTTTAATAGGAATGAGCTTTTACAGGGTATATTAAAGTTTATTTGGTTTAGTAAATACGAAGATGATAAAATGCCATTTAAAAGCTTTACAAGAAATGTTATGTTCAACATTTTTCTTCTGCTTATCAATGTCGGTAGATTAATAAGTCTTAGTCGATGTTCATACGGCGGAAGCTTCAATAGAGTATTCCAACAAAAACTCCTCAGTGCAAAAATAAGGAATTATTTTTGAACCGACTCAATTTTACTTATGTAGCAATTATATTGATGATTCCAAACAGAAGATGCATACTCAAGGATATGTCTAAAAAGCAAAGTGAATAGCATTTTTGTTGTATAAACTCTTTAAACTCTTTTGACCAGCGTTTAATATCCTAACGAACTTTTAGCTTTGTTCACACACGAGTTGATATGTAAGTTAAAACTTAATTTGGAGTCAATTGTCACACCCAAATCAACAAATATCAATACATGGCTCAGACTCTGTTCCTGTAAAGAATATTTATCAGACATAGGTTGTCCCCTTGCAAATGTCATAAACTTACATTTATCCAGTCTGAGTAACATCAAGTTTAATCGGCACCATTTTGAAAAGAGTTTTGAATTGTCTAGAGCTTCTTGCAGAAGTTTTAGTTGGATTATAGAGTTGTAAGATAAGAACAACTTTACATGATCAGCATACATTACAATTATGCAATTTCGAATAAAAGATGTCAAATCATTGATAAACAGAAGAAATAATAAAGGTCCCAGATGGCTCCCTTGAGGAACTCCGGAAGTAACAGCAATGCTTTTTGATACTGCATTTCGAAAAATCACTTTTTGTTTTCTGTTAGTGATATATGACTCTATCCATCTCAAAAGCAAGGGCAGAAATCCAATCAAACCTAGTTTTTTAGTAAGGAGGCCATGATTGACTTTATCGAATGCTTTGCTAAAATCAGTATATAAGTTAACACAACCGCCTAAGCTATTCGCACATTCACCTGCCACAATCTGCTGACAACGCGTCTGCGATATGCAACATGATCCACAGGCGCATCCGCTACGAAAGGCACGTCGGCGTAGCTATCGCTGCTGCCTTGGGAACCGTTAACGGAGCAGCCTATTTTAGGTAGAATTAAGCTTAGGTTTAAGCAACGCGCTTGCAATGTGCAATATGATCTGCACGCGCATCCGCTATGAAAGACACGTCAGCATAGCTATCGCTGATGCCGTGGGAACTGCTAACACAGCAGTTTCCTTTATATAAAATTAAACTTAGGAGTTAAGTTAAGTTTAAGTTAAGAATCACTTCAATTTGGGAACTAAGTACCTACCTAATCTTTTATTTACAGTGGGGGTGAACGAGCCATTCCATTCATGTACAAATATAACACCCACAACATGAGTGGATGCGAAAAGCTCGGCCTAGGCTCTCTATGGGCTGTTGTGCCATTAAAAGTAAGAAAGTAAAGTAAGTGAACGAGCCAGTGGTAGGCTCACATCATTAATTTTTTCAAGTGTCCTGAAGGGCACTCGTTAATTGGCGCTCGAGCAGGGACCCGTTTTAAAAAGACGGGTTCCTTTGGATGGGCTCCCACATGGGAGTCCTAATAATAAGTGAACAGTGAAGTAAAATAAATAAATGGAAAAAATTATAATAAAAATCAGAATAAAAAAAATTAAAGAAAATAAAAAAAAACAAATAAACCTGTGCTCCAAGCTTCCCCCCACCAGTGGTAAGGGGCTTCGCAGACACAGGAACATCAAGGAAACTTAGAGATTCCCCTCACCAGTGGTAAGGGTCTCTAACCAACTGATGAATGAAATAAACTCGTGGTGTAGGCTTCCCCCCATCAGTGGTATAGGGGCTTTGCAGACACGTGAACATTAAAGAAAACTAGGAGATCCCCCACCCGTGGTATGGGTCTCATCGATTTTCTTAATGAATAAATAAAAAATTTCTAAATTGAAAGAAACAGCGATTCCTACTTTTAGGAGGACCCTCCTGTGAAATAAAAAAGATTAAAAGTGGCTCATAAAATATAATAAGCGAAACCTTTGGCAAAATGGGTGGATGCCCCGCTTTGTAGCGGGTCATCAAGGTTCAATTCCTTGTCAGGTTCGCTGTGAATATAATTTAAAAATAGCTTCACTAATAGTTAAGTAACAAAAAAAAACAAAACGAAAAATAAAACCCAAAAGCTTATACACAAATATACAAAAACAACATTAAAGAAACGAAAATAAAAAAAAAACACAGTTAACAATATAAAAGAAAAAACAACAATTCAATAATCAGTTATGGCGATATAATTTCCCCAGGAAATCGGGCCACATAAATCTTTAAACCTTTTTCTAGGAAAAGCCTAGAGTAACTTTAAATAAATATAAAAAAAATTTAAAAAATGGTAATAAATATATATATATATATAAATATATATATAGTAAAATACGTCGAAAAGAATTAAGTGAAGTGTCACAAATTAAAACGTAATCCTTGGCAAAATTAGTGGGCACTCGCATCTTAGATGTGGTGCCGGGGTTCGACTCCCTGCCAGGATTCGTAAAAGTGTATGTGCTCAAGTTCTTGGAAATGGCTAACAACTTTTGTGTCCTGCGATAGCTGCCGTATGAGGTCCAGGTACGTCCTAAATGAGTGCACTTTGTCGTTCACATGGGAACACGGCAACTATTCCTAGGCCACGGTAGCAACATTCCAATGTTCTCTTGAGAACACGTGTGATGTTTCGTCTACTAAAAAGGATTGGGCGTCCCTTCCGGGTCTAATCTATCAAATAAAAATGAGACTACACAATCTAAAAGTGATGTGAAGGCTATCAATTGAATAATGAATGTTTCCTCTCCTTGCAGGTTGAATTAATACCCTGCTATGATAATTTTGTAAGTTAAGAAATTTTTAAAATATCAAAAATTTTAAAAAAGGAAAAAAATTATTGTGAAACAAAAAGAAATTTCAAAACAAAAATATTTTTGTGAATAGTGTGAAAGTGCCTAAAGGAGGAAAAGTAAGGAGAAAATTATTCAACAATCTAAAAAAGTGGTGAGTCAAAAACATTTTATTTACTTTGCCTTATGGACGCCCTAGCTAAATCTGTGACGGAACTGACCGGTTCGGTTGGTGCGCTGATGGCCTAGTTGAAAAAAGCGGAGAACCGCATTCGTCAGCTTGAGCAAGCCAACACGCCACATGTTCCCTTTGAAATTCCATTACGGGGACCTTTCACGGAAGAAGATTTGAGTGATATAGGAAAACTCCCCGATGCTGTTAGGGAACTGCAGGTATTTGAAGGGGATCCGGCGGAGTACGTTTCTTGGATACATTGTGTAGAAGGGATTTTGGATGATTATAAGATAGTCAGAATGAAACCAATCTATAGGGCCATGCTCAAGAGCGTCAGGGGAAAAGTTAGGGGTAGCGCCAACTCAGCCCTTATTTCGCATAATGTTTTTGAAAGCGATTCGCCCGTAATGAAAGCTTGCATTTCATTGAATTATGCAGACAAGAGGGACATTCGTACCCTTGAGCATCAGGTGGGGCAATTGATTCAAGGAAGCTCTAAATTAGATGAATTTTACGCTAGAGTGATTCATCAGTTATCCTTGATTATCAGCAAGGTAAAAACAGATGACTATTCTGTGGAGACAGTGAACGCGTTGATGGAAACATATAGGAATAAGGCATTGGATGTCTGTATAAGAGGACTCAGTGAAGACTTATCAAAGATGATAGTGGTACAAAGGCCAGAGACCCTACCAGAGGCGTATACCGCATGTCTTGACATTCAGAATCTGAATTTCAGAAGTCACCCGATACACGGCGCTAACGTACGAAATACGGTCACGGTGCCAAGGAATGACATATACATGACGGACAACCCTCCTCCTGCGTTCCTAAGAAGACCAAATAACTTCGCCCCGAGTGGTGGCAACGTGAGGTTCACTCCAAGGCCGCGAAACAGTTTTTATAACCAACGCTAAATTCCCCCGAGGCCTGAAGCACTGAAACCAGTGGAAAAGATGGAAGTGGACCCTTCCAGGCAAAACCGAAGCTACGGGAACAGACAACAACAATCCTTCCCTGCCAAAAGGAAGTTTGGCTCGGATAACTTTCGTCCAAAACAGCAAAGGATGTTTAACATTGAACCCGTAAGCGAGGAGTACGGAAGAGAATAAGGTGAGGATACATAGGCGTAGTTGGCCGAGAAGTAAAAGAGCAGTTAAATTTTATGGACAGGGCCTATCCAGCGTACCTTACATAGAGTATGTTGGTAGCCAGAGCACGGTTTGGAAATTCCTTGTGGACATCGGTGCCAACAAAAATTTTATTAGTCCACCCCTTTCTACAAATAGTACTGAACTCTCTAAACCATTCCTTGTCCAATCTGCTGGTGGCCGCATCCTAATATCTAAGGAGGTCAAAGGTAGATTTTTCCAACAGGTAGGAAATGATTCCTTGATAACCTTTTACGTCTTGCCGGGTCTAGAGTCACTCGATAGGATTATCGGTGACGATACTCTCAAAGAGTTAGAAGCGATAATTGACAAGAAACAAAATTTGCTAATACTAAACCCCAATATTAAAATCCCTCTACTAGAAAAGATTTTAAAACAAGTATACCCGATGTTAGACCTTTCAAAAAGCGCTCAAGATAAGCTACTTAGAATCACCAGGAAATATGAATCTCTCTTCGGACCAATCAGCAATGAAGAAATTGTTAACACCAACATAAGGGCCGAAATCAAAACCACTACCAGAGAAGCAATTTATACTAAAAGCTATCCGTATCCTGCCCATATGGGTGGTCCCTAAAAAGCCAAAGCCTTCCGGCGAGAAGCAATATAGAATGGTTATAGATTTTAAGCGCCTCAACGCCGTAACGGTATCCGATGCATATCCGATTCCTGACATCAGTTCGACACTTGAAAGTCTAGGAGCCGCTAGATACTTTACGACGGTCGATCCTACCTCCGGCTTCCACCAAATTGCAATGAAAGAGTCTGATATCCCAAAAACGGCATTCTACACGATGAACGGAAAATACGAGATTATAAGGCTCCCGTTCGGACTCAAGAATGCGCCAGCCATATTTCAACGAATGATTGACGACGTGCTGAAGGATTACATTGGAGAACTGTGCTATGCCTACATTGATGACATAATAGTTTTTGGTAAAAACGAAGAAGAACACTTGGAAAATGTGGACACAATATTTTCAATACTGGCTCAAGGCAATTTAAAGGTGAATCTCGAAAAAACCCAATTCATGAAAACTAGTGTTGAATTTCTCGGTTACGTCATTACTCCAAATGGCATTAAGCCTGATGCAAAGAAGGTGATTGCAATAAAAAATCTAGCACCCCCTGAAACGCTGAAAGAACTAAAACGCATCTTGGGGATGACTTCCTACTACCGTAAATTTATACGCGATTACGCTAAATTCGCAAAATCTCTGACAAACTTGACCCGTGGAGATGACTTCCTACTACCGTAAATTTATACGCGATTACGCTAAATTCGCAAAATCTCTGACAAACTTGACCCGTGGAGAAAATGTTCAGGTAAAAGGCCAAGGCTTTTATCCCTCTTGTACTCGAGAAGAGCTACCTAAGAACCACACAGCAACAGTAAGAAAGGAACCGTTTTGGGCGGATAACTAAAAACCATACTGCAAAAAACAATTCTTTTCAACAATATTTGAATAAGTTTGTTAATTTTACAATTTTTAATATTACAAGTTAGATTACTGATAATTTCCAGCGCTAGCGGATTCGGCATCTTTAACTATGATTCCCCCCTGGTTACAATACACCGAGGTAATCTGGCTGGATCGTGAATGTCCATTTCAAATTAATTCATAAAATCGATCTAGATCTCTTTGTCACAGCATTAAGAAAGTTCGAGAACTCCGCAAATATCATGAGAAATGCTGTCAGAAAATCCTTCGTCAACTATAACTTAACGCCTTGCCGAACTACGGGGAACAAAAACACGTAAAACTCGATCAATCAACTGGATTAGCTCAGCTTGGAAGTGGGTCGCTGGCTCACCCGACGCAACTGATTGGGACACAATCCTTAAAAGCCAGAACAGCATCATAGACGGTAACAACCGGCAATTTAAAAACAATGAGCAACTTTTCAATGCCACTCGAGAATCAATGAATCAAATGATCCACTACGTGAATGCTATCGGGAAGGAGGCCAGTAAAGAAAACTCTGAGGCAATGCTGCTCCAGATTCTTAAGGAAGAAATAAACGAGGTAATACGTGCATACCAAATGGCAAAAACAGGCATAGTCAACACTAACCTCCTAAATCGGGAAGAAGTGGAGCAACTAATCGACGAAGAAGAAGCCCTACCATACCAGAACGCAATCGAAGCTATAGAATATGCGAAGCCTTCGCTATTCTCAAATGGCACTCTCCTGCTTTACGTACTTTCGATTTCTAAGGTCAACCCAGATACATTTTTTTTCCTGGTTACGAGAGCCGCCACTTACGCCGGAAAGAAGGTAGATGTGAGGTATACCAAGATGTTAGTCAGTAAAGATGAAACGTATGGCATAATAAATGAATGTCCTTCAATTAATAACTCTACGATATATGAAGAAGGTCATCTGAAAAAGTTACCCGAAGAAGGATATGCAGCACGCTTAATAAAAGGAGGGGACGCCAAGCATCACTTCAAACCCGAATCCAGGGAAATCATAGAACTAATCGATGACAACATGCTCTTTCTGACAAATTTCCAAGGGATCGTTCGTGGCGCTACTCACTCAAGAACCCTCAACGGCACGTTCATTATCCAACTCAACAATGAAACTATATGGGTGAAGAATCAAACCTTCACTAGCAGAGCCTTAAAGAGCTCACAAGCATTACCGTCAGCCCTAATCAATGTAACGCTTTAGGGAGTTAAACCAAACCTTGAATACATTCACGAGCTAAGCACTAATACTTAATATTGATCGCCTCCAAAGACTCGGCCATTTCCACTTCTCCTTGACGGTGGACGCATTTTTTCTTAGCCGTGGTTTGCTTCTCAAATTGGAGAAAGATAACAGCAAGTATCAGCCTCCCTGAGGTACCTCGTCCTGACGCTCCAAAACTAGTTTCCGCCTACAAGCACGATACTCCCAGTCCATCGAATCCACCAACAAATCTACGGGACGCAGATATTTAAAAAACGGGGGGGGGGGCGGGTGAGGGGGGGGAGGGGGGGGGGGAGTGGGGGCAGTTAACACAACCGCCTAAGCTATCCATACATTCACCTGCCACAATCTGCTGACAACGCGTCTGCGATATGCAACATGATACACAGGCGCATCCGCTACGATAGGCACGTCGGCGTAGCTATCGCTGCTGCCTTGGAAACCGTTAACGGAGCAGCCTATTTTAGGTATGCAACTCGGAATATTATCGGGCCCAGATTTAAATGACTGCTCAAGAGACTTAAGGTGGTAAAGAACACTAGAGGATCTATGGTTGGAAAACAAATAGTGTTGAACTATCAAGACAAAGCGTAAGAGTCATTGTCATTGCAACTAAACGTGGAATATGTATATTTGAAAAAATCAGCAAACAAGTTCGTAATTATAATGTCATCACTAGAAACAAGATCACTAAATTCTGCCAACTCTTTTATAAACTTTAAAAGCTCGCGACTTCCAATTTTTTAAGTTTCTTAAATCTTTGGTGGACCAAATGGATAAAAGAAGTTTTAACTTTAAATACACATTGTTCAAACACTTTATATAAAACATTATTAAATGGAGATACGCAGCTGTCAATGTTCAGATTATCTAACGGCCAAGAGGTAACAGAAAGAATATCAACGAGTTTATTATAGTTAGTTCGTTGAAAACAGTATTTCAATTTAGCAGTTTTAAAATCAATTTTTAGACTATAAGGTAATTCAAATAATAATGCTAAGGTAGGATGATGAGCATCCTCAGGTGTAACGTAAGGTTGGGAACGAGAAATTAAAATTTTTGAGTCATCATCTACATAAACAAGATCCAACCATTTTTCATTCTTATTTTTAATTTTATTAATCTTAAACTTAATCCAGAAAGTATATCTTAAAAGTTGTTATTGTGTTCTATAGCAGTGCAAGGATAAAGATGCCGAACTTCTTCACAAAAGTTCTAAGTAACACTTGGCATATTAAAATCACCAATAACAATCAGTGGATCAGTTGTTCTCATTTTAGAGCAAATTGTTGCCAAGAAAGAAGAATGCTTAAAATAAATATCATCAGTTGAATTAGGCGGGATATATGGGCATGTAATAAATACATATTACTCATCAAACCTTATGCGGACACATAAGAATTCAATATCCTCAGAATAATCTAATGGGTAAACCTCAGATGGATGTAAAGACTGAACGGCAATTAAAATGCCTCCGCCATGTTTCTGAAGGCGATCTTTTCTAAAAATTTGAAAATTAGTACATAGAATTTCAGCATCATATATAGATGGTTTAAGCCAAGTTTCAGTGAAAGCTAAAATGTGCGCATTACAAGTAAAACTTTTAAGATATAGTTTGTTCAACTTTGAATTTAACCCTCTGACATTTTGATATATTATTTTCAAAAAATCATTTATCTCTGCTAGTTTTTTTCATCCACACGACGAATGCGCACAATCCTCTCTGAGTCTGGCCTAGGTTTATAAACAAACTCTTTCACAATTGTACCTTTTGGCCAGAAGTTAATATCAACGATTTTGTCAAACATCTCAACCGGAATACTAATTTTAAAAGACGAAATATTTCTTTGATATGAGAAGTTGAACTTCAGAACAGAAATGTCATCAATTTATATCATCGACTGTAGTGTAGAAAAACGAGAGACAAAAACAGTTTTTTTGGGTGTAACTTCTTTAAGTTTTTTGGTAGCAGGCGCGACACCTTCACTACTGTTAATTTTTTTTTTTGGAACTGGTACAGCACATTCTGCGATGAAGGTAAATTTTTTGTTTCTGTCGAAGTTGACATTTCAAAAGTGGGAATAGATGTTAATTCATCAATAACTATGGGAGATTGATTAATAGAAAGAGTAGAAAAAAATGTTGGAGAAACATCGATGGCACTAGACGGGGTAAGAGATTCCGCAGCTTTCTTACCCGCAGGGTTTAAAGAGGTGCGTAAGTTACATCGATTTTGAATTGGGAGCTCAACATTATTATTCTCGACATGGCACTTTAAATCGTTAAAAGTTTTTCGTACTTTTGAAATTTTTCAACGAGTACTGACAACTCTTTACCAATCTCACTAAATCCTCTCCTAGTAGTATTGAACATTTGGTTTATTTCAACTTCGGCTGATCTGCATTGTAAGCAAGACCAGCGATTCTGCCTCTCTCTCCCTTCATGTATAATATCCGCGATTCTGCCAGAAAGTCTAGCACACTTAATATGAGCGAGGCCATCACAAAGCCAGCAAGACACCTGACGCTCGGACTCATTCTTTACTGTGCATATATTTAAAACGTTTGGGAACCACTGCACATGTAAACCGTACCGTTTGCAAATATAAATTTATAAGAAGATGAAAAAAGATTGGAAATAGCTGCAAATATATATTACCGTTTGCAGATATGAATAAACATGTATAATGTTGAGAGTGTACAAGCTCCTAAAACAGTAAATATACGAAAAATAGAGAAATTTTTAATACAAAAATAGAGTATATAATATTGCACATTAAATTAAATGGGAAAAATAAGAAAAATTAATAGCTAAATTATTTAATATAATAAAAAGTAATAATTTGATAAAATTAAACAATATCACAAAGTGGTTCCAAGTCCGACAAATCACAAAATTCGAAACAAACATTAAATGACAAAATATCAAAATTAAGCAAATAACAATTTAAAATTCCACAGAGAACAAAAAAGAAACCCGACCGACTTGTACAATTGTCTGAGATACATACTTAAAAATTTATATGTATATATAAATATGTACATACATATTTATGTACATACGAGGTCGATCAATAAGTACCCGTGTTAGGAATGAATGAATGAGGCAAGTTTTGCACAATTTTTTTTCTATTTTTCAACGTAATCTCCTTTTAGTACAATACACTTTTCCCAACGTTTCTGCCATTTCTTTAAACCCTCCAAAAAATACGATTTGTCAAACGTTTGAGCTGAATTTTTTTCCCCCGAGCCACGTTATCATGTTAGGGAACCGAAAGAAGTCGCAGGGAGCCAAGTCGGGCGAGTACGGTGGGTGCGGCTGCAATTCGTGGTTCAATTCATACAATTTGGCAGCGACAATTCCGGATGAATGTGCTGGTACGTTATCGTTGTGAAACAGCTCGTTTTTCTTAGACAAATGGGACCGTGTCTCCTTGAATTTTGTATCGAATCGGTCCAATAATTCACTGTAGTACTGCCACTTGATCGTTCTTCCTTTCTGCAAAAATCCCATGAAAATTATTCAAATGGAATTCCAAAAAATCGTGGCCATGACCTTTTCGACCGATGGAACCGTCTTAGCCTTCTCCGGAGCAGATTCACCCCGAAAAATCCATTGTTTTGACTGTCGCTTGGTCTCTGGTGTATAATAATGGATCCAGGTTTCATCAACGTTGACGACTCGACGCAAAAACTCCTGCGTATTTCGCTTAAAGAGGTCCAAACACTGCTTCGACATTGACAACCGTATCCGCTTGTTGTCCAATCGCGGCACCCATCGGGCCGACACCTTTCTCTCATGCTAAACCTATTATGTAAAATATTAATTACCATTCTGTACGACACTCCTACGGCCTCTGATACTTCGCGCACTTTCGGCGATCAGCGAGAACCATATCGCGAACCTTTTCAACGATTTTCTCGGTAACCACGTCTGTCGGGTGGCCTAGGTGCTCCTCATCAAAAACAGATGTACGACCACGTTTAAATTCGTTGAACCAATATCTTACGGTTGTCATAGATGGTGAAGGGTCCCCATAGACAGCATCCAACTTCGCTTTTATTTCTTCACATGTGTTTCCATCCAAAAATAAAAAGCGAATTACGGATCGATATTGTTCTTTTTTAATTTTATGGCATTATTACTAATGGCTGCCAAATAAAAACTAACCTATGAATCAGTTTGAAATTTAGTGTGGTGTCGTAATGCCAACTTCCCTCAGCAACGCCACCTATCTTCGCAAACGGGTACTTATTGATCGACCCAGGTATGTAATAATGTATATAATAAATTAATTTTGGGTTTTTAAAAAATCTTTTTTTATTTGTACTAGTTATTTTTATTACTTCAATAAACAAACATTAAATAAGTATACAGGAAAGAATGCTAAAATATACCAGTTTTTTTCTAATACTAATTAACTAAAGAAGCCTAAAAAATATTGCAATAGAAAGAATGGTATATTTTCAAACAAAATTTTACTCATGGTTAGTAATAACGTATGGTAGAATAAGGCTAGTATTCCAGGGTAAATAAAACTATAAAATAAAAAAAAGTTCAGTGTAACATTTATATTTCAGCAATGTCATTTTCAATGTAAAACCAAAATCGTTGATTTTACGGTAAAAAATATCAGGCTGATATATTTTGTGTTAATTTTACATTAAAATTATCAAATACATCAATATCCGTTTTACATTTAATATCAAATTATTCTGTCAAAGTTGCATCCAAAATTTTTGTATTAGATTTTACAAATTTCATGTAAAATTGTTATTATCCTACGTAAATTTAATATTCAAAATGTAAACAGATCATAAATATAAAGTAGCATTAATAATTCAGACTGGTAATACTTTCCCACAAGTTAACTTTATAAATTTAAATTGGCAATATGTACTTTGAAGTTCTGAAGTAGTATTTCAGTAATCCTTTTGGAAAAGTTCTTTATAAAGCGTAAATAGTTTTGAATTAATACTTACTTTCTTTGTTTTTGGTGACGACAATATTAAATCGATTACGTTTTTAGTGTATATTCTGAAAATTTAAGTTTTATCAATTTCGAGGACGTTTAAGTAAAAAAATGGTACAGTTTGCAAATTGCAAAACTTAATGAAGGCAACTTAATTGGCATTGTGTGGAGGGGTGAATCCCACCACAAATAACGCATACACTCGGAAGCTTACAATAAGATTTAGAGTGGCCGAATTCTTGGCAGTTGAGGCATTGAATTGGTCCTATGCGTTTAATGTTGCTCTTCTAATGAGATGAATTAAACATCTGAGACTGAAAATTAAATGTTTATCTCCAAATGCCAATTTTTTCATGCCTGGCTCAAGTTCAATTTTAAAAAGTTTTACGATGTTATACACATTTTTCACATCGTACCATTCCTCTTTCAATGCTTATTTGATTTCATTTGTGGGCACACGAGGTTCAATAGTTTTAATGAAAACTGAGATACCTTTGCTACTTTTCAGTTGATAAGAGTAGAAGCTCTTTTTGTTGAGCTCCAACGAATTTCAACTGCACAGTTCCTAAATATAAAGGGGGAATATTAGTACGAGAAAATAAAATAGTCATCATTTATTCTTGCACTGAGATCATCAACAAGGCCAACACGACTTGATAAATAAAGCTGTTTATCATCAGCACATGCATTTACAAGGACAAAGCGACAAATATATCATTGACAAACATACTAAACAATAGCGAACCAAGAACAGATCCTTTCGGAACACCAGATGCCACTGGTTTAAATTGAGAATAGGAATTGTCTACTCTTACTCGTTGGAATCTAGCTCTTCATTAGCCTTAATGAGCTTGCACAAAACCCAAAGTAGGATTTTAACTTTCCACTTAACAACACATGGTCCACAGAATCAAATGCTTTAGAGAAGTCCAAGAGGCAAAGGAGAGTGAGATCACCCTGGTCAAATGGTACCCGAATTTCATCCATGATTTTCACCATGGCAGTGGAGCAGCTGTGACCTTTCCGAAAGCCAAACTGAAATGGTGATAAAAGATTATTTTCAAACAAGTAATTAGAGATTTGCTCAGACATGAGTGCTTCAAATAATTTTGATAACGAGGACAGAATATTAATAGATCGAAAATCATTGACTACACATGCAGATAATTTCTTAGCCACTGGCAATACTGTTGCTATTTTCCACATACTTGGAAAAGAGGAAGTAGGAAAGCAATGGTTAATTAAAAGAGTCAATGCAGCGAGATATAAGGCAAAATAATCTTTACAAACTTATTTGGCACACCATCTACTCCCACAGCATTAAATTTTACCTTCATCACACATCTGACCACATCACTTTCATCAACCGCAGAGAACTGAAATGATTTATTTGAGGGGACAGTAGCATGCAAATTATTGACATTAGGGCTGACAGGACTAGTCTTACAAACATAAATGTAGAAATCATTTAAGACGTCAGGAGCTAACTGAGAGAGGGAATCACATACCTAGGTTCTAATGTTCCGCCAAAAATCTTTTGAAGAGAGTGAAGTATTCAACTTCGCCGAATAAAATTTTTGCTTAGCTAGTCTGAACACTAGGGAAGCTCTATTTCGGGCAATCTTGTATAAACCCCAGTTCACATTAGTCGGCTTCTTTCTCAAGATAAAGTGCAATCTATTACGTTTTTTAATTGCTATTTCAACATATGAGTCATAACACGGTCAGGATTTATCTAATACTTCATTGAAATACTTTACAAGAAAGTCAAGTTTGTCATCCTTACTTACTTTTAATGGCACCTAGGAGGGCCTAGGCCGAGCTTTTCGCATCAACTCATGTTGTGCGTGTTATATTTGTACATGAATGGAAGGGATTTACAGTTTAATGCCGAATCTGAACGGCGAAGTGAAAAGCTTTTCATAGCAATTTTTACTCTTGTAGGTTTGCCATTGCTTGCCAAGAGGTGGTGCCGTGTAGAAAAATTATTTTTTTTACTTTTTGTTATTGCCTGTGGCGAGATTCGCACCGCGGACACTCTGCGTAGCAGTCCAATGTACTATCACTACGCCACAACGACCACAGTTTGTCATCCACAGAACTGAAAAGCATACAATCATTCCAACAGATACAGACAAGGTCAGAAAACAGGGTGCTAACATTGATCGCATTGAAATCACGAAACGAATGAGTGCTTCATATATTTTACAGCTAAGATTAACATTTACAGCACAGAATATGAGGTTATGGTCCGAAACAAAAAATATTTGGTCAAGTTTTAAGACTTGCGCTGCGTCAGAGACAATAAGTCTAATAAACAAGGCCTAACTTTATTAGCAAATCATATAGGAACAACAGAATAACAAGTTCACATTAAAATCTCCACATATCAAGAAGTGATCATATTCAATAAGGCAGGATAGCTTATCAAAAAAAGGGACAAGGCTGAAACATTGTTGGGATTGCAAACACATGAAACCAAGACCTTAGTGTTAGTTTCAGATTGACAGACCAGCTTCACATTCAGGTAGTGTTTGCAGTAAATTGCAACACCACCACCTTTCTTTTTGACACCATCACCCCTTAGCAATGTGTAATTTTTCAAGCTACAATGGGACGCCCGTAATTCAGACTTATATAAACCACGTTTCAGTAACACATATGACATCAACAAGGGAAGTTTCACAGACAAATTTAACATAATCCATCTTCTGTGGATTTATACTATGGTGCATTCAACCCATCAGACTTTTTACATCAAACATTTATCATAGCTGGATCATTTTCTTTAATAGCTACCGGCTTTTGTATTATTATTGGACAGCTGGCGGGGATGCTTTAGATTTGTAGAGTTACGCCGATTCATAGCAACAGAAAACAACTAAGCAACAGTTACCACCACAGTTACTAGATTTTTTTGCGCTTTTGTCATCCACCTTTATTGGGCATTAAGTGGAGGGGTGAATACCACTACAGATATACTCGGAGCTTGCAATAAGATTTATAGTGGCTCAATTCTTGGCAGTTGAGACATTGAATTGAGCCTATGCTTTTATTTGGCTCCTCTAACGAGACGAATTAGGTATCTGAGACTGAAAATTGTATGTTTATCTCCTGGTTTTTCATGTCTGGCTCAAGTTCAATTTTAAAAAGGGGGTTTTTACGGTTTACGATGTTATACACATTTTTCACATCATACCATTTCTCTTTCAATGCTTCTTTGATTTCATCTGTGGACACACCAGGTTCAATACCTTAAATGACAACTGAGAGATATCTTTTGCTACTTTTCAGTTCGTAAGAGTAGAAGCTCTTTTTGTTGAGCTCAAAGTTCCTAAAAACTTTGGTATGATCATCTTCATTTTTAATCTGGATCTTAATTTCACTAACTTACCCTTAGTTGAAGGGATAACATGAAAAGCATGTGACCCAATTAAATATTTAAGGTGGTTCACTAGAACACTAGAGTTCTACTCTGCGAGATATATTTGTGGCGGTTTTGAGCTCTTGGTATCAGACTGTACATAACATTCTTATCAGGAGTTCAAATCTCGGCACAAGCAAAAAAAAAAATAAAATAACAAAAAAAAAACAATAAAACAAAATATATAAATGAAATTAAAAAAAAAGCAACAACATCAAAAATATTTATACACGGCACCACCTCTTGGCAGGCAATGGCAACCTACAAGAGTAAAAATTGCCTATGAAAAAGCTTTTCAATTCGCCGTTCGGATTCGGCATAAAAAAGTAGGTCCCTTCCATTCATTTACAAATATAACACGCACAACATGAGTGGATGCGAAAAGCTTGGCCTTTGGCGTTACATGCGGTCATAGTCGACACTGATAAACTGAAGTTTATTGTGGTAAAGGCATAACACTTGCCAAAATGGCTGTCTATCCCGTTATCGGTGTCCTGTGTGATTGCATTCCCTCTCTGATTCTCCCTCCTTCTTTCTCCCACCTATCAATCTTCCTTCCATTCAACACAATGCTCTGCATTCATAGGGGTACACCATGTGTGTTGAATAAATAAAAACCAGATATTTTCTAGTAAATGTAATATCTATACCTGACCAATCCAGTGTGTACTGAAGCGCCTGATGCGTTTATAGCCATAGTAGAAATATCACTCGTGGTGTTATTGATTGTGGTTGTACGAACCGTTGATGCTCCTGTTGAGAGGATCACTAGGATCACTTTCACTAAGTTGTGGTGGTGAGTGGTTAAGACCCATTTTTTTTTTTTTTTTGAGATTTTAAATAGCTAGGATACTGCCAACAGTGTGGCACCACTGATTAGTAGATGCTAAGTGGGACTTAGTGAAAGCATTTGAGTAACGCTGACAGTTATTGTTCGTAACAAGAACAGCTGATATTGTTATTATTATTTTTTTCCCATAGGACTGTATCTATTACTAATTTTTATTAATTTACTGTTTTTAATAATCAATTCAATTTTTACATTATTAAAATTTTACAAAATAACAAGCAAGTGCAAACAAGAAGGCTTGCTTGCTCTTACAAACACCACAAATCACGGCACAGGTACCCCGAATTAAACTATTCGATCTTTTTGGTTTGTACGACCAATACAACAATATTTTTTTTTGCCATTTCAGAGAGGTTTAAAAAACACGTCCGTTCTATTGTAATATTTATTTTCTTCTCCTTCTCGAGGCAAATTGTCTACGGAAAATTAGTTAGCACTCACCACGAGGGTGAAGGAAAGGAAAGAAGTTGAATAGTAATAATAAAACTCATTCAGGAATATACTCGTATGTACATGCAAGGTAGACAGAAAATCAAAAAAAAAAAATTTAAAACAAAATTTTAAAATTCACAATTTTGAAGTTTAAAAGGCAACATGAAGATTTTTTCCTACTTAGTTTCTGTTTTACTAGCATAATGAGATGACTTGCCCAAAAATTTTAGATGGTACAAGGAATTTGAAAATTAAAAAAAAAAATTCCACATGCGTTAGTGCATACCTATTTTATTGCAACAATATGACTTACACTGGTTTTAAGTCAAAAAAAATATATAGAATTAGCTTTTGCTTACCTGTAGTGATAACTTGATCCATGTAATATTTCATTTGGAAATTTGCATTTTCGCTGTTTTGTGGATTCTTTAAATACGTCATTATCATTTAGAAGTTCTTCTATGTTATAACTATACAACGAAGGATCCGAAAATGAATCATAGGATATAGAATTGAAATATGGCAAATCTTCGGAACTATGTATATACATCTGTAATGAAAAAACGAATGAAAAAATAAAATTCATTTTTGACAAATGAGCCTTTCGGGAGAACAATTCTTTGTCAGATTATTTAGTCCGGCCTCATCAAAGGCTGAAAAAAGTCGATTTTTAAACATTTGTTTTTGATGATAGTAGTCGTTGAGAATGAATATTATTTTAAAGCCCAACAATTATGATGTCTGAGGCAAAGTTTTTCGATATATAAAGTTAAAATTTTTTCGTTTTTACACCAACACTTCACTCCTTCGCATTACTCCACTGTTAGTGGGTTTTTTATTAAAATGTTAAGGTAAGTAATTAGGTCAGGGGCGTCTGCTTTACGTTTTTATGAGAAGCATTTATTGCCGAAGAAATATGCGATTATTTTAATTTTAGACAAAAAGTTTTTACTTCTTATATGCAAGGTTTATAAAAAAAAAAATTGAGTCCAACGGAGAAGATACTGTCGCACGAATTTTTAAAATGGAAGTACTCATACCAATAAGTAATTTCGAACCCTTTTTTATTGATCTGACTTCACTTCACTTTCAAAATAAGCAGTTAATTTGAGCTTTTTAGATTAGATAAGAATATTCTTAAATATACATAATAGATATGCTGCTATGCTCATATGCTAAGACATACCATTACAAGAATTTCAAATATTTTCACTAAATGGTATTATTGAAACAGATATACTTACCACCCTGTTCTATAGGTACATATACAATAGATAAGTATTTATATTTTTGGTTTTAGTGTCTTTTCACTATTCAGTACATAAAGGTCAGAATTATCTTATCTTCTGTCACTAGCGTTAATACGTGTAGTCAGTTATTTTTGTTCTTGTATAAGCAATACATTGAGGAAATGTATTTATACTTATCCTTTGTAAATTTATTTATTGTTTCTAATTTGGAAAATTATTTTTCCGAATTTGGCAAGTTCATCTCGTGTGATTATACATATTTTAGTGTTTAAACATGGTCAACGATAGGTTTGTCATAGAGAGAATAACAACAATGTATACAGAACGGACTGATCAGACGATCGTTTCGGAAATAGCCAAAAATTCAAAAATAGAGTCTGTTTTTGTCGTCGCGAAGTTACGATTGGTAAACAGCAAAACATATTTATCGTTTAGAGATCACCGACTCATAATTATGCAAGCAATACGTAATTGACACCTTAAAGCTGCCTGCGTTGGAGAAAACGTATGCAAGCCTCAAAACGTATGCAGCATTTTCACCGTTTTTTTTTATTTATTCGACGAATATCAGGTAATAACGAAACTTCCCCATTTGCTTTTGGGGTAATCTGAACTCATTGTACTTTGTCTTTTTATAACACCGTCATGTATCAAACCAATTCCAGAATAAGTTTCAAATTTTCCAAGGCCAACCACGATGAAAAAATTTAAAAGGTTTTTAGGAGCCATCAATTTTTACAGAAGATTTCTTGTACTGATGAAGGAACTATCGCTTTTGAAAGTTATTGGAGTCCAATTGTCACTCATATTTGTAGATCCAATTTTGACGCAGGAGGCGTTCTTCATTAAATTGTAAACAATGAGCTTCAACCCCAAGGAATTCGACGATTGCCAACTGGAATACAGTACTTACCGTCGTGAACTCACGTCATGTTTTTGGCAGTCAGCTTTTTTAAGTATATGCTTGAAGGTAGACATGTGTACCGGATCATAAATCGCTGAAATTCGCTTTTAAACAGAAATTGAACAAAGCTTCCGAACGTCAAGTTCGCCAACTTGACCGGATATCACAATACACAACAGATATTCGCTTCACCAAAGGTGTTGAGAATGTCCCCGCTGCTCCTACTCTAACGCTTATATGTTCTTCAAACAGCAGCAAGTCTCTACTACGAACAATTTGATGAACTACAGACATTAATTTCTTCAGAAGATGGAAATTCCTTGGATTTGAAACTCTATACTGTTTAACGTACGTTAAAGCAAATTTACTGCGATAGTTCAAGACACAAAATTCGACCATTCATCACTAAAAAGTTCTTCAACACCTTTTTGCAATCAAATCATAACCTGTTTCATCCGGGCACACATTCAACAGCCAAACTGATGACAGAAAGATTCGTTTGGTCATGCATCAACAAGGATTGCGCGACTTTCTTAAATATTTTTTTGAATTTCAGTGATCAAAAATTCCTCGATATACATTGCCGTTTCCGCATGCTTTTAGAAATTTTAAATCACATTAACATCGAGCTAGTTCCTCCGAGGAACAACAATACGTATTGCTTAACTACAGTCAACCGTTTTACAAGATGGGCTGAAGCTCTACCCATTCCTGATCAGAAAGGAGAAACTGTAGCAAAAGCATTAATTTCAGGATGGATCACTAAATTTGGGATTGCAGCATTCGGATAGATCGACAATTCGAATTGAAAATTTTCTCTGAATTAATGGAAATTTAAGGAATAAATCATCTCAGGGTCTTACCATATCATCTACAAGCTAACGTAGTTGTCGAGAGATGGCATCGTACTCTTAAATCAGCAATTCATTGCAATAACATTGAAGAGTAACAGTCCTGTTAAGCATCACCAGCCGAGTTAGTTTATGGAACAACATTACGTATCCCATAAGAATTTTTTCCGACATTACTTCAACTATAACTGAATCAGATATCATTTATATTATTGAACTAAGAAATGCTATGAAAAAAATTCCACTCCTACAATGTTCACTCACAAAGACCTTCTTACCACACATTTCGTTCGCAACGCCTCGATATTGAGTAATCTGTAAGAAAAGTACTTTACCTTCGAAGGTAAAGCCTTCGAAAATTTTTTGCGTCATGGAACCACATTTACCGTACCGATTAAATAATCATCAGGACTTACATACGGTTCGCCAGTGGAAGATCAGCACTCCGAGTCAACGATACCATCACGTTCGAGACGTCGAGTTCAAATCCCGGCACGATAAAAATAACGCCATGTTTCAGTCTATGTGGGAGTGCTGCGGCAACCGCCACCTCGAATGCGTACAAATTTTAATATGGAAACATTATAAATTATCTTATTTGAATTCTTTGTAGAACAATCAAAGTTTTTTCTTTCTTTTTTTTTAACTAGCGAAAAACTATTGTTTTATTTTGCTTTAATAGTGGTAGTATTTTTTTCCTATCTTTTAACGAGTAGCTGACAATTACTTAAAGAGTGCACACGTACATTTTTTGCTCTTCAAGCTACGCGTTGCCATAATTTAATTCAAAATAGTGTTAAAAAACTAAATAAACAAATCTCATTAAAATTATATGAACTAATAATCGAGTATTTTGATTAAAATTTGTTTCACAACAGTGATCTTTGATTTAAACAAACATCTTGGCTTCCAAACATACATATACACGACAATATAAATATGAGTTACTCAGTACATTCAAAAATAATAAAAATGGAATAAAAAGTATCATTTACATAAAGCATCTACATATTATAGATAAGATGTCTAGATATTTTCTAGACAAATTACGGCAGTGTACTTAATGGATATAAGTTACTTACTTTACTTACTTTTAGTGGCACAACAGACCATGGAGGGCCTAGGCCGAGCTTTTCGCATCCACTCATGTTGTGCGTGTTAAATTTGTACATGAATGAAAGGGACCTACAGTTTAATGCCGAATCCGAACGGCGAAGTGAAAAGCTTTTCATAGCAATTTTTACTCGTGTAGGTTTGCCATTGCCTGCCAAGAGGTGGTGCCGTGTAGAAAAATTATTTTTTCTACTTTTTAATTTTTTGATTTTGCCTGTGCCGGGATTCGAACCCCGGACACTCAGCGCAGCAGTCCAACGCACTACCACTACGCCACAGCGACCACAAATATAAGTTACTCATATTTGAAAAGGTGACAGAGAATTACCATTACAAGAATTTTTCAAATATTTTTACTGAATGGTACTATTATTGAAACAGACATACCACACTATACTATTGCAAGGCTGCACGGCCAATCTTAACCCTTTGGATCCTATCCATTAAGCAGCTACTTATTAGAATAACCCCACTATCCTTGAAACCACAAACAGCTCTTAGCTTCTCACACCGTAGCGAATGACTCACCCTATTGAAAGCTTTCGAGAAATCCAATAAGTACAGCAAAGTATCAAGGTCATTGTCATAACATCTTTTCACATCACCATAGCTGTAGAACAACTATGCCCGGTCTAAACCCCGATTGCAGAGGTGACAAAAGCTCACTTTCAAATAAGTATGTGAAAATGTGCGCAGCCATAAGATTTTCACAAACTTTGGATAACACTGAAAGAATTATAATAGGGCGGAAGTCGCTAGGCAATGAGGCAGAGGACTTTTTAGCTAACGCAATAATTGTTAAGCGCGTAGTGGACACACATTTCCCGCGCTATGCGTGCGGCTGCCGAAGAAGTACTAGGTTATCATCGCCAACGGAGAAATATGTGGTACGACCAACAGTGTCGCGATCCTACTGAAGCGAAAAACGCTGTTTACAGAGCTACTCTGCAGTCAGTTGCAACGCGAGCTGCTAAAGACGATACAGAGAGTTGAGGAGGGAGGAGAATCGTCTTTTCAGGTGCAAGAAAAGAGATGTAGAAATACGCGAGTTTAATGATATCAAAATGTTACGGGACAGGAAGGAGGTCCCTTATTCTTTGAAAGAATAAGACGCCTGACTGACCGGGGCCTCTTCCTGCAAGGATGAAGGCGGAAATCTGATGACAGATGTCCAGGGTAATACCCTGGACATATGGAGAGAGCATTTTGCGCAGCTGCTTAATGGCGATGTACGCAATAATCCCGCCACTGCGGAATCTGCTCCGGAAACCCAAATCACTATGAGGAAGTCCTAACAGTCATTACTTGGCTGAAAAATAATAAGACTGCAGGAGCAGATGGCCTGACTGCTGAGTTGTTTAGGACTGGAGCCGAAGAACTCACAAAATGCATGCATGAGCTTATGTATAAAATATGGTCTGATGAAAGTATGCCATGATATTTGGAGATTTCAGACAAGGTGACTCGCTATCGAGCGATTCCTTTAACCTTAAGCTGGAGAAAATAATTCGAGCTGCCAACATCGACATCTCTATCACTATCTTCTACAAGAGTGTCATGCTGCTAGCATACGCTGATGATATTGACATAATTGGCAAAAACGCTCGAGCAGTCAGTGCAGCATTCTCCAACCTGGAAAGGGAGTCTCTTCGAGTGGGTTTTGTGGTGAACGAGGACAAAACAAAATACATTGTGTCAACAAACAAAGAGCCACGGCGTCTGTCGTGGACAATATGCCACTGTTGACAATTATACTTTTCAAGCCGCCAATGATTTCGTATATCTAGGATCCAGCATAAACACCAACAATAATGTCAGCCTTGAGATCAAGCAGAGATTAACTCTTGCCAACAGGTGTTACTACGGGCTCAGTAGGCAATTGCAAAGCAGAGCCCTCTCTTTTTGGCGCCATGTTCGGGTTAGATAAATGTGATGCAAAAACAATTTTCCTAGTAATTAAATATTTTATCTCAAAATTGAAATGCCCATCTCAAATCTAATCTAATGTAATCGTGGAATAAATACTTTTAAAGCATTCCAAATATAGTGTACTTGTCCTATCAAAAACAGTGTGTCTTTTTCTAGAGGCTTTAATAAACAGGGTGTTTGACCAGAAACTGGCGGAATTGGTACGTCTGAATTAGTGAGCTAAAAACATTTTTTTTATATCTCTCCCACATTTTAAATCCAATTTATAATTTAAACAAAGAGTTGGAACGCACTACCATATATATATTCTCATGTTGAAACAAATTTAAGAGGATATTTTAATAATATCGAGATTTTATGGGACAGGAACGAGGTCCGAGAATTCTTCGAAAGAATAAGACGCCTGATTCATGGTTTAAAGACCGGGCCCACTGGGATATTTACTCCGAAAACCCTAATCACTGACGGCGTTAACGCCGCCCGACTATGAAGAGTTTTTAATAGTCATCGCTCGGCTGAAAAACAATAAGGCTACAGGTGTAGATGGCCTGCCTGCTGAGTTGTTTAATATTGTAGGCGAAGAGCTCACAAAACGCATGCACGAACTTTTATGCAGAATATGGTCAGCGTAGTCTGCCCAACCCACAAGAAAGGTGATTCCACGATCTGCGTCAAATACCGTGAATAAAACCTTCTTAATATCGAATATTACGTTCTAGGTGAAACTGAAGGCCATCGTCAACAAACTGATTGGACCTTATCAGTGTGGCATCAGGCCTGGTAATGCCATCATCAACCAGATATTCACACTACGCCAAATCCTGGAAAAGACCCCAGAAAAGTGATCGAAACCCACCACATATTCGTCGAGTATAAAGCCGCCTACGACAGCACGATAACGTACGCCGCAGTGTCTGATTTTGATATCCCTGCAAATCTCATTTGCCTTTGTAAAGTGACACTGACCGACACCACCAGTACAGTGAAATTGGGACGGACCTCTCCGCGCCATTTGATACAAAACTATATTTCAGACAAGGTGATTCCCTATTGTGCGATTTCTTTAACCTTTAATAATTAGAGCTACGAACATCGACATCTCTGGCACTATCTTCGACAAGAGTGTCATGCTGTTAGCATAGTCTGATGACATGGACATCGTTGACGTCTCGTGGAGAGGGTCTAGTGGTGAACGAGGACAAAACAAAGAGGCACGGCGTCTTGGGTAAAATGCCACTGTTGATAATTATGCTTTTGAAGTTGTCAAGTATTTCGTTTAGCTAGGATCCAGCATTAACACCAACAACAATGTCTGCCTTGAAGTCAAGCGGAGATTAACTCTTACCATCAAGTGTTACTACGGGCTCAGTAGGCAATTGAGAAGTATAACCCTCTCTTGACCGACGAAAATAACGCTCTATAAGTCCCTCATTCTTCCCGCCCTAATGTATGGCGGAGAGACGTGGACATTGACCATCAATGATGAGAGGCTGCTAGGAGCATTCGAGAGGAAGATACTCCGTAAGATCTACGGTCTAGTATGCGTGAACGACATGTATCGAATAAGATGGAACGATGAGCTGTGCGCCGACACTGACATAGTTAAATGCCTAAAAAGCCAGCGGCTTCGCTGTCTGGGTCACATTGAGCGAATGGAAGATGGGGCTCCGGCTAGAAGGGTGTTTTATTCGAGCCACGGTGGAGGAACACGTCGAAGGAGAAGTCCTAATCTCCGCTGGAAAGACCAGGTGCAGGGCAACTTGACTGCACTTGGCCTTACCAACTGGCGCCAGCTCGCGCATAGCAGAGGCGACTGGTGAAGCTTTATAGAGGCTGCCGATCTTTGGTCATAGTGTCAGTTCAGTAAGTAAGTAACATCGACATCTCTGGCATTATTTTCACAAGAGCGTCATGTTGCTAGCATACGCTGATGATATTGACATCATTGGCACCAACGCGCGAGCAGTCAGTGCAGCATTTTCCAATCTGCAAAAGGAGTCTCCTCGAGTGGGTCTAGTGGTGAACGAGGACAAAACGAAATACCTTGTGTCAACAAACAAAGAGTCACGCCTTTTGGACAAAATTTTACTATTGACAATATACTTTTGAAGTCGTCAAGGAAGTCGTTTACCTATGGTCTGTCATTAACACCAACAATAATGTCAGCCTCGAGATCAAGCGGAGATTAACTCTTACCAACAGGTGTTACTACTGGCTCAGTAGGTACGGTCTTTTATCTGTGTATAAGTATATCTGGACTGAACTTGGCCTTATCAACGGCGCCAGTGCGCGCAAAGCAGAGGCGACTGGTGCAGCTTTATAGAGGCGGCCAAGACCGATCATCGTTTGTAGTGTCAGCTAAGTAAGTAATAATTGTAGTAATTTTCAAAGCTTTTGGGAAACTAGAAGTAGGATCGAGTATTTTTATAGAGACGAAAAATTTTAAATTGAAATAAAAACGGAATTTTTTTTTAATATCCATGAAAATGGATTTATTTTAAAGATAATTCTGGCATATTTGCGACACGAGTTACGCGTACATGGCATAATCTGGAGGTCTAATTTTAAAACAAGTTGAAAAAACTAAGCACGTAAACCAAGATCTTTAAGAAAAATGAGCACCATGATAATCCACAAGTCATTCTGGAAACACAATTACATCCAGAAACAGGCGCCATTAGGTGTTCTTTATGGGCCGGTGGAATCATTGGCCCATACGTCTTCAAAATGATGATGGTCAGAGCATTACAGATTACGGTGGGAGGTACAGGGACATGATTACTAACTTGTTCGTGCCTCAATTGGAAGGCATTAATGTTGCAGACATGTGGTTCAGCAGAAAGGAACATTCGAATTGAACACTTGAAAAACAACATTCTATGCGTTATTGCCGAAATATATAAAACGATGGTTAACAATGTGATCAATAGGAAGATCATCTTTACCCTTTGTTTTAGACTAAGTTTTCCTAATACATCTGGCTAAATCACACTCATAAAAACAAAATGAACTATTTAAAACCCAGATTTCAGAAAGACTTAATGATGTATTATCTACATTTTTTTCGTTAGAAATAAGACATTGAGCAAAGATATCAGGTTCAATATTACATTCAGAGTTACCTATTTTACATACACTAAATCTCCTTAAGTTGGTCCAAAGAACCTTAGTAGAGAGATTAGTATTCAACTTTTCACTGAAAACACGTATATTTGCTAATCTTGTATTAGAGGTTGTATAGTTTCTAGAACTTTTATAAGCATTCCAATTATTGTTTTTTGGGTTCCTTTTCCATTTATCAGAAATATATGATAATTGATCAAACGTTAACACAAGTGATAAGTCATGAGCAATGAAATAGTCCAATAAGCTAGGACATTAGACAGTAGATCATGAAATTTCAGCGTAACACTTTCAGATGAAAACCAGTGCACAATTAATAGTGATCAATGTCAATGATTCAATTGAATAAAACAGAAAAAAAGGCTTCGTGAGTATAACATTTATCTGAAACAAAAATATTACTACATTTATAAACTCCACTTGCCTATCATTTGAAGTACAGAGTAACCTAAAAAACAATCGATTTCCATATAAGTATGATATATGGAGCATCTCGGGCGGTATAGCGATGATTTCGGCACGAATACTTGCCTTGACCTCGTCAATGGTCTGAGGCTTGCTGGCTTACACTTTGTTTTTCAAATACGCCCACAAAAACAAGTCCGGATGGGTCAAATCTGAAGATCTGGGTGGCCAGTCAATGTCGCCATTTTTTGATACCACACGTCCAGCGAATTTTCGTTGTAGAAACGGCATTGTTTGATTTGCAGTGTGGCATGGCGCACCGGTTTGTAAAGCCAGTAACCGTCCAGACCTTTTTCACACATTTGTGGGTAGATACAATAAGTCGATTCCCATCATGCAATGGTGTTTCATGGATCTCGTGAGGATTCTCCGTTCCCCAAAGGCGGAAATTTTGCTTGTTAACGGCACCAGAGAGTAAAATAGGTCTCGTCGGTAATCAAAATTTCCTTCCAAAAGTCAGGTTCAGTGTAAACCATTCGAGCGACTGTTTGGCGGTATTCGATGTGACGTGAACGGCCTGGGCAATATTCTTTGAGTCTATTGCACTTTATACGGAAACAAAAGCAAATCATCCTTCTGCCGCAAGGTGGCTCCACTGACGTCAAAATGCTGAGCGCGTTGATGATACGACATATGTGGGTTCTCGGGAACACTCTTTTACCAGTTCATTGGAACGTATTGGGCGCTGATGAACGGCTTGTCGAAGACACCAAACGACGAATAGTGTATCTTCGACAATATGCACGTTGAGTTAACATAACTGAACGACTATTTTCAATGTATAGCCTCACTATTTCGGCGCGTTGTTTCGGTGAAGCAATTCGTGGTTAAAATTGTACTTAATTGACGTTTCAAAAACATTTTTACTAAAGTCAATAGGTTGATAAATGTTAAAATTATTCCATGTTTGCATACAGACACCTTTTGCGTAATCCGTCATTTCTAAACAAATTATAATTATTTATTTTATACATAGACTACGTCATTAAGTCTTTCTTAAACCACGTTTCACAAACACATCCACTAGACTGCTTTTAAATACGTGTCTAACATAATTAATTTTCAACGTGTTTAAACTCCGTATAGTACAATGCTGGACTCTTAAACCAGAATGTTGTTTGTTTAGAATATTAATCAAAACCTTATGATCATTTACACCAATACTATTGTCATTCAAATTACTCATAAAAATTTTTATCAGAAGCAGTTTCAAGCGTAAGTGAGAAATGATACTGAGAAATGTTAAACATATAAATAACACAATAACCTAAAGAATGAAAATCAGTTACATGTACAAAACTAATATGTATGTACATACTTACATAATATTAAAGAAAAATAAGTACAACATATGGAGAGAACTACTATAATTGCGAAATGTGTGATTACGATTTGAGTCTACTATCTATCTATATTGCTTACTAAATTTGCCTCATCGTTGCTATGTGCTTTGATGCAAATTTGACCACGGATGGAGGAAGCTGACGGCAATACTCTTTTAATATTTGGAATTTGAACTACTGGTTATTTTGACCTTATTAGTTCGAAATGGATCGATATAAGTACGATAGGGCAAGATTGGGAAATACTAAAAATTTACTTGTTAAGTTTAAGAAAATTACTTTCAAAATTCGGTAGAAGGGAAGGGCCTTTTACGCAATTTGTGGATCAATCTGTGAAACGTGTGCGTGAAACTGGATATTTATTGGATAAAACAGCACGTTCTCGTACTCCTATAGTGCGCACAACCGAAAAAATTGCTGCTGTTGCGAAGAAGTCATTTGAATGAAATAGTGAATGAAATTAATCGGAAAGATTGTACTTTTGAACATTGAAAAATAATTATCCGTTTCTTATTTATACCAAAATCAAATTCGAAGTTATCCACCCTGGATGTAGTCAACGGTTATTGGCAGTGGAAGTTTTGAAAGCGCTTCAAACAATGTGTGATTGTATTGGTGGCCTCCTGATCTAGAAACTATGAAAAGCTGTGGAATGTTCGTGAAACCGACGACATCTGTGGCAATTGGCCAAATGGGTCAGTCACAGTTTGATAGTCTTATGATATAAACACAATTGCAGCATATTGGCGTAATAGCGTATGGCGTATAAACTAGAAATGTTTAAATGTTTCGACTGTTACGTCGATAAGTTGTTATTGTGTTTTTAATTTTGAAATTATGGAAAAACTTGAGAGAATTCCAGCTAGAGTACATATTGGCTTTGGTATCTACCCTTACTATTATATATAAAAAACGTGATGTCTTATTATGTAATTAGAAAATTTAGGGCGGTTGAAAATTGAGAAGCACGAAACTTCTTTAGTTGTTAAAACAAACCTTTACAGTAGTTAATATCAAATTACTGTGTACTTACCTCGTAATTATAAAACCTCGAACGTTTCAAAAATAATTTTAGAGTTTTTCTTCCATCAGACCTTTCAAATTTTAACGGAAGATTTTTAATGGTACCACTGAAAATAAATAGTAATTTTATGTAATATATAGAGTAGATCTTATATATTGAAGTGTTACCAACTTCACACCGGTATATCTGGCAACACGACATTACCAACTGTTTCAAATTCATACCAATGACAGCTGTTTATATTGTTTCCGAGCTACCACAAGCATTCGAAATGGAATCCAAATGTAATGTGTAATTGCGTTATATTTGAGTGGAAAATCACAACCAGCTATTGTTCGTGAGCTCAGGCATCTCAAACTGAATAAAATGTTTGTATTTTATAAGGATTTATGTTGCGAACATAAATCGTTATAATGATACAGGCAGCATTGCCAAACGCTATGGCGGTGGACAAAAAAAACGGCAACATTACCTGAAATTGTTCAAAAAGTGAGGCTTGACTTGAACGAAATTCACGTCGTAGTTGTAATCAATTCGCCTAAGAACTGAAAATATCCCAGCGAAGCATCCGACGCATATTCCAAAATGAATCTCGGCACAGGCAAAATCAAAAAGTAGAAAAAATAATTTTTCTACACGGCAGAACCTCTTGGCAGGCAATGGCAAACCTACAAGAGTAAAAATTGCTATGAAAAGCTTTTCACTTCGTCGTTCGGATTCGGCATTAAACTGTAGGTCCCTTCCATTCATGTACATATATAACACGCACAACATGAGTGGATGCGAAAAGCTCGGCCTAGGCCCTCCATGGGCTATTATACCATTAAAAGTACAGTAAGTAAAGTTTTGGAAGCTGCTTTAAAGCCGTGGGAACGCAAGCATTTCGGTCGTACACCATGGACGTTCCAACAAGACTCGGCACCGTCTCATAAAGCTCGTGTGAACCAAGAATGGTTAAAGACCCATGTTCCACACTTCATTTCGTCCACACAATGACTTTCGAATTTGCCAGATGCAAATCCGATGGAGTATTCCATCTGGGCCATTTTGGAGAGCAAGGTGAGGACTACAAAATATGCCAGTATGGATGCGCTGATGAAAGCAGCATGCAACTCATTTTTTAACCGTTTGAAGGCCATAGTCAAGGCAAAAGGTTGCCACAAAGAATGGATTCTAAAATTTTTTTTTATTATTTTCACACTTTTTTGTAATTTGAATCAATAAAAAATAATTTCACACAAAAAAAATATGGTCGTTTGAATAGGTAACACTTCAATCGCCTAACCTTGTACATACATAGTTCTAATAGTTCTACAAAGCATTTCATATACGGTCCTCATTTCTTCTAATGTGTAAGTTTATGTCAAGTAATCGAAACAAATTTTAAATAATAAAATTTTTCTTTTTGTTTTTTTTAGGACTATAGGGAAATCCCATAAACATTTTAGAAAAAAATTATAATCTAAAATAATATGCACTCTCAAAAAAAAAAAAATTATTTAGGTAAAGTTACCAGATTTATCATGGTATGATGCGCAACACTTTGAAATAAAAACTACACTTTAGGTCCAATTTCATGAGTTTACTCATGTGTAACAGTTACATCCCTTTCACATTAGCCAATTGAGCACTTGGAAGCCAATATTCGACGCGTTATTCCCGAATTACAGCTTGATTTCCTGAGAAGAGTGTGTGAAAATTTGACCTCCAGAATACACCATATTCGGACATGCTCGAAATCATATCCAAACATTATTGTCAAAAAATTATCTTTAAAATAAAGCCAATCCATGGCAAATTAAAAACATTTTTCTGCAATTTTTTTAAAATTTAATGTTTTGCCTCTAAATAACCGCTCGATACAACAAGAGCCCTGCGCCGCTGGAGCCGGAGAAGTAATGTAATTTTTAAAGCGGCGGCTGGCAGCGCGGGGATTAACGCCGATAGTATTGGCGGCGGCGAGATATGGTTAGGGGTCTTTTTTTTTTTGCTCAGTGACTGCTTGAGCCCGCGTTTGCGCCAAAACCATCATTTGGCAATTTTTCTTCAGAGAAGGCGAAACAGTCGATGGGAATCGGTATCGGTGGATGTTGACTCATTCTGTATGCTCACAAATGTGTGAAAAAGGTCTGGACGGTTGCTAGTGTGACAAAACCCTGTATATATTATAATTCTTATTTACATACTTCATATCGGTAGATATGTAAGTAAGTTATGAATGAGAATTAACTACCAGACGGAATTGCGAAACCCACTAGACTAACGAGGTAGTCTTGAACTTTTTTTGGAAAAATATATGCACACTAAAGCTTTTGCTCTTTTAGATTAACTGGAGGGGAAAATAATTTTTATAATCTGATAATATCTTAAGGCCCATATTGCTCTTTTTATAACAATTATAATTTTTTTATAATTCTTCCAAAATTTGCCCAAAATTCAATTCTTTATAAGTACAAAGGTCCTGCAATTTTTCTAATCGGATAATGTTTATTGGTGCCGCAAGAGGTTCAAAGTTTAGAAATTTTGACCAATTTGAATTTCCTAATTTTGATAGTATTTACAAATCATCGCCTGGATAAATTATTATCGTATGTGAAAATCGGGCAGTTTTTCGTTTTTAATGCAGTTATATATAATCAAACTAGATCTTTCGATTGACGATAGCGAGGTCACGACCGCTTTAATCGTCATTTCGTAGTATGTTTTTTAAAACCGCATTTTTGTTTTAAAATAATAGCTGAAGTATAAGTTTTCTATCACATAATTTTAATTTTATTTTAGGTTAATACCGGTTAAGAACGAGTACGTTAGCTGTAAATGTCAGCTTTTGGAAGTAAAATATTTATATAATATATCGGTGGCGTGGAGCGGTGGCGCAAGATTC
Organism: Palloptera scutellata; assembly: GCA_958295655.1. Taxonomy (NCBI): domain Eukaryota; kingdom Metazoa; phylum Arthropoda; class Insecta; order Diptera; family Pallopteridae; genus Palloptera; species Palloptera scutellata. The sequence continues at coordinate 32,928,714 of OY282451.1, forward strand.
TTTTTGAAATATGGAATAGAGAAACACATGTTTATTTGATACGTATGCTTTTGTTTTTTGTTTTTTTTTAGAAATTCAACACACAGGGTGTACCCCTATGAATGAAGAGCATTGTGTTGAATGGAAGGAAGATTGATAGGTGGGAGGAAGAAGGAGGGAGAATGAGAGAGGGAATGCAATCACACAGGACACCGATAAAGACATAGACAGCCATTGTGGCAAGTGTTATGCCTTCACCACAATGTGCTTCAGTTTATCAGTGTCGACTATGAGCATGTAGCGCCAGAGGCCAATCTTTTCGCATCCACTCATATTGTGCGTGTTATATTTGTACATGGATGGTGACATGTTTGTAGCGCAAATTGGCTATGTTGTTTACACTTTGGCAACTAGATACATAATCAAAGCAAAAGTCACATTGCGTAGCTAAAATATGAAGAAGTTAGGTATTGCCAGATGTGATTTAATACAAGATACGCCAACAATTGTGAATCCCCCATTTTAAAGTATACACCCAATATTTGATATATATGCAAGGTGCGGCATCTTTAATATTGGTATGTAAATATTGAATAAAATGTGCCCTTTTTGCTGACTTTTCCACCACTTTTTCGAGCATCTCGGGCGCTACAGCGATGATTTCGGCACTAATGTTTGCCTTTGCTTTTCAAATAACCCCACAAAAAGAAGTTCGGATGGGGCAAATCAGGGGATCTGGGTGACCAGTCAATGTCGCAATTATTTGACACCTCACATCAAGGGAAGTTACGTTGCAGAAACTGCATAGTTTGATTTGCAGTGTGGCATGGTGCACCGTTTTGTGCACCGAAACCAGTAAAAGTCCAGACCTTTTTCACACATTTGTGACCAGACATACATAATTAGCCAACATCCACCGATATCGATTCCTATCGTCTTCTCTGATGGTTTTGGCGCAAACAGAATATGCGGAATCATTTCAAATACTTACTCCCTTCACTCTAAATAATTTCACTTAAATTTTTTCTAAAGCTGTTTCATAAATCGGGAAGGAAAGGGTGAAAAAGAAAAACGTGGGAGGAAATTGGATATAAATTGAACTGCACGAGAAAGCATCTTTGTTGTTGTACTGTTCAAAGCCATTTTGTAAAATAAAATGCCTAAGCAAAATTGTACTATGTACATTGTGTTTTTGGCAGTCCTCAGTTACTCTGACATGAACATGTACATTGTATGAAATTGTATGTAGCCAGTCGGGATACTAGGTAAAAAATGAAATACAGAGAAAACATACTTACTAATCCAATATGTTGTTAGCTAAAAAACAATATCCCATTTCCAGTTCATGAAATTTAAATATATCTAGGCAATCATAATGTGATTTGTACTCAACATCCACCATAATGTCTTCACAAGATCTTGGTATTAACTGAAAAAAAGTATTATACGATAAAATATGTACATATATATTATTTACTTATCTTAGGCTTAAGAACACTTAAAATTATTTACAATTATCTTTTACACTTTGTTTTCACTAAGACTGTTAAACTGTGACTGTTTTCACTGTGCTGATTGCTGCCGTATATACGAGTACATATACCATAGATGGAGTTCAAAGACGAGGCGTAGAGCTTTCAGCAAGGATTTCCCCACTTCTTTTGTCTGCCCTTAGTTAGTCCAATGTGATTTTACATATTATTATAAATTGCAATCCTTCCAGTTAATTGTGAAACACTCTTTCATTGAAATGACTTAATCGGCTGGCCTTTCATTAGCTTATACGATCAACCCAATTTTTCAGTACATTTTCGAGTGAATAGAGTTCTACTTGACCAATTTCGTTCTTAGGAGCCTAAATTGTTGCTGGATGGTTAGCGTAACACTTATTGTATGTTTAACGGTTATCCACAAATAATAGTCCAACGGAGTCAAATCGCAACTACGTGGTGGCCAATGCACTACGCTAATAACGGCTAATAACGCGATTTTCAAAGATCGATTGTTGCACGGCTTGTTTGGCACGGCGCGCCATTCTTTTGGAACCTAATGTTGCCTATGTCTGTATATTCTAAAATACGTTACAAATAATCAATTATCATTGTGTGGTAGCGCACACCATTCACTGTAACGCATCTTCCTTTCTCATTTTCAAAGAAAAATGGCCCAATGATACCGCTAGTCTAAAAACCACATCAAACAGTTGCTCTTTGAAGGTGCATTGGCTTCTCAGTAATCGCGCATGGATTTTCTGAGCCGCAGATGCTGCAATTTTGCATATTAACATAACCATCGAGGTAAAAGTTAGCTTAGTCAAAAAATGATGATGATGGTGGGTGGGTTTTTGCCCATTCTGAGTATCAGCAGCAATCTTTTCGATTGTGCGCACTTTCTAAGTTTTGAACGTAATTTTCGTACACTTTCGGTAGAAGATTCAACACTTTGCAAGAAAATTTTGAGTATATCCCAACATTGTAAAAACTTTTAACTTTATACACTGAACAAATTGCTATCCTAATAGCTGTCACAAGCAGTCGCGATTGCTGGGAATTGGTTGGTAATATTCCTAGTATAAAATGCTTTGTAAGTCATAGCACATAAATACATTATTCGTGTTTTAAGAATGTGTCACATCACACAGTGCATTATAGAGCACTATCATACAGGTACCGCACACCCTATATTTCGTTAGCTTATCTGCATGATGAATTTATTTCTTCTTTAAGAATTCTGTTCGCTATTTTATAGAGTACACTCTGCATCTTATCATACCGTGCGCTGTTATGATATTGAACAATCTGAATGTGTGTATATGAAATTATTGGATTTCAGTAAGTTTTGCGGATTATGTCATTATATTGGCTACGAACATTTGAAGATTTTCAAAGTTTCTCTTCCAGTAGAAGTCTCTAGAGCGGATATATGATAACTTAAAATTTTTTTTTTTTTTTTGAAATATAATCTTCACATTAGGGGTACGCCTATAAATGCGGAGTATTGTGTTGATTGGAAGGAAGATTGATAGGTGGGAGGAAAAAGGAAGAAGAAGTGTTTACGAACGTTTGCTTTAAACTTGCAAGGGTCATAATAAATGGGAAAAATTGTTGCAGGGAGCTTATTCCAAATACGCACGGTACGACAGATAACCGAACGTTCTCTGTAATGCGTAGTGCGGTGGAACACCATGTCTATGTCTACGTGGAAGGCGTAAGTTCCGCTTGCTGTTCGTGTAATTCTGGTGAACACACGAACTGGCGGCATCAGCTTGCGCATCTCAGAAGAACATCTACCGTTAAAGTAACGGTATAACAGTGAGACGCAAGCCACGTTGCGACGATGTTCCAAGGAGACAATATAGCTAGAAACTCTACTGTCTCCTATTAGCTTTATCGCTCTATGTTGGACACGGTCCAGGAGCCCCAATTGCCTATAGGTACGAATTAAACTCCAATTTTTTTCACACCGCGTTTCATTTAAGCTTCCTCACTACTGGACGGTGTAGTTATGCCCAACTGTAAATCGCTTGGAAATCTGACGTTAGCATCACAAATCGCTTCCGCCGCAGTTGTGTCACGCCGCGCTGATCGATTCGGCATCAGGGTATTTGCTCATCCCAACCCTCCTGATTTTTGCCCACTACTTTCCTTAGGTACTGCTTTAGAGATCTGTTGAAGCGCTCTACCACATCATCAGACTGTGTTGTATGAGTTTTTCGGATACCTAACGCGCCGTAAGTTGCCTTGAAAATAAATGACTCAAAATTTGTGCCTTGATCGGAATGCAACTCTATTGAGACTCCAAATCAAGTAACCCAGTTGTTAATGAAGGCATTGGTTACCGTTGTGGCTTCATTTGAAATCGGATACACCTCGGACCACTTGCTAAAGTAGTCACGTATTTAATACCATTTTCACTTGCTAGAAATTGATCTGTTATTTTCATAGCGACTCTTTCAAACGACGCCATGGACGTCTAACAATGACGAATCCAATCTGCAACAGAATCCGTTTCGCATTTGCTAAAGCAAGAAAAGTGTATTTGATAGAATGAAGCGAATCCACCCATAACGAGTGGCAATCGCTGCTACTTCGGATTAACCTTGCTTCATTTGGCTTTCCTCTAGTCGATCCGGACTCCTAAGCTTCCACCGGAAAACTAACCAATCCGGATGATTCATTATCCACCCTGTTCCGGTTTCCGGTTTCTGCAACGGGGTGGAAGAATGCGTCCAAAGTAGCAACCTCTATGATTGCATCCTTCACAGCTTTCGCCGTGGCCTCCGCATCCATTTCAGCTCTCCTACGTTTTTGCTTCCTTCGTCCTCTGTTGTACGTGTACCAACAGAAGACATTCCATCAAGAGGCAGGGTGTCTTTATACACCGTTAGTAATTTGATTCCTCCGAGGACAAAGGTAAAAGCCTTGGGTTACTCTGCGCAGAAAACACATTTTGGCTTTCACTTATTCATACTCCCCAATGAGGTTAGAGTTGGAGAGGTGCAGTCATTTCATTGAAACGACTTAATTCGTTTAGGGTATGGCAAATTTCTAGTCTCTATACTTTTACACAAAATTGTAATGCACCTCAATTTTGGGATAACATATGTCCATAGAAGTTGTCGTTGATTTGTGGTCGTTATTGTTAAAGTAAGACAAAATATCTTTTATTTATTCAGTTTAATCCAAAGATATATGTAGTATCTGATTTCCTGTTGCGTATCACCCGAATTCCAAGTGATGAGATCTCTTCATGTACTTACTTATTTAGTTGGCACTACAACCGACGATCGGTCTTGGCCGTCTCGATAAAACTTCACCAGTCGTCTCGGATATGCGTGCGCTAGCGCCAGTTGATAAGACCAAGTGCAGTCAGGTCGCCCTGTACCTGGTCTTTCCAACGAAGATTAGGACGTCTACTTTTGCGTGTTCCTCCACCGTGGCTCGAATAAAATCCTTCTAGCCAGAGCTCCTCCTTCCATAGGGTTAACATGACCCAGCGCCATACATTGGGATAGGGAGCATGAGGGATTTATAGATCAATATTTTCATTCATCGAGAGAGGGCTCTGCTTCGCAATTGCCTACTGAGCACTGTAGAAAATAGTGCCTGAGATGTCAATGTTCGCAGCTCTATTTATTTTCTCCAGCATAAAGTTTATGAAGTCGCACGATAGGGAGACACCATGTCTCCCACCTCTTATGGTATCAAATGGCGCGGAGAGGTCTGTAACAATTTTCACTGCGCTGGTGGTGTTGGTTAGTGTCCTTCTGCAAAAAAGAATGAGCATTGCGAAGATACAAAAATCAAACATTCGCTAATCGTGCTATTGAAGGTGGCTTTATAATCGACAAATATATTGTGGATGTCGATCTCAGGTATTTTCCAGGATTTAGCGTAACGTGAATGTCTGTTCGATGGTGGATTTACTAGGCCTACTGAAACAACACTGATAAGGTCCAATCAGTTTGTTCACTATGGGCTTCAGTCTTTCACACAGTACGCTCGATAGAACCTTATCTGCAATATTAAGAAGGCTTATCTCATGGTAGTTGGCTCAGTTCGTGGAATACCTTTCTTATGGATTGAGCAGAGTACGTTGAGGTGCCAATTACTTGGCATGCTTTCACCAGACCCAATTCTGCATAGAAGCTCGGGAATGCGTTTTGTGTGCTATACGTCTCCAATCTTAAACAACCCAGCAGACACGCCATCTGCACCTGCAGCCTTATTGTTTTTCAGTTGAGAAATGGCTGTTAATACCTCTTCATAGTCGGGCGGCGGCACTTCAACACCGACAGTGGCGGGATCATTACCGTCACAGCTGCGAGAAGTGCTCCCTCCGTGACCTCAAAATACCCCGGACATCTTACTTACTTACTTAATTGGCACTGCAACCGATGATTGGTCTTATCCACCTCTATAAAGCTTCGCCAGTCGCCTCTGCTATTCGTGAGTTATTTCTTTTGTATGTTAAAAGAAATTTGAACTTCCAAGTGTAATAGGTTATTTATTATGACCGAACTGGTTGAATATGGTCTTCAGACTGATTTTACAATTATTTTTAATTAATAAAAATAATTACAAAAAATGCTTAACCTATCGAAAATGCATAGCAATGAATTGCTCAATACTGATGACTCGGCATTTAGTGTGACCTAAATATCGGGTAACCGGCACTTTAGCATTGCTTTGCATTTCCGTATTTATTGACCAAGCAAATCAATATTTCTCAATCGTTTACAAATTGGAAATATTTACTTTGGTATTTTGCAACCAGGTCTTTTAATTGAGATTCGTAAGCTAGAGCTTCTGGCGTTACTCCTCCCACACTTGAATTGGGATTCTCCTGAATCTCATTAGTTATATTTTTAGTTTTTTTGTGTACAATTTTTATTTGATTTTTCTTAACTTCTTTTAACATTACTAGTATTACTGTAATCATAATTATTATAAGTGTTAAATTTAATCCATATGATACATTTTTGTAAAAACTAAGTTCTTCGATAATTTTATTGTTTCTAAAGTGTTGTGTTACCATTTTCTTGAATTGTATGGGTGCTATTTCGGTTTTGTTAATTGTCCAGTCGTCTGAATAAAGGTATCTATCTTGTATAGTGTTTGGAGTATTGTGTTTGTATCGATTAGGTGTATTACCGTATTCGTTGTGTTGACTATTTGCTTTATCTGTCCATATCCGGGTCTCTCAGTGATCGGGTTAACCTGCAAGCCCATTATTGGTGTCATTGTTGTTAGTAATGTTACTAGCAACATGATCAATGTTGGCACCTGAATATTTAAGCGGTCGTTTTATGTTGCTTACATGAATATTTTAAAGAGGATAATTCCTAAATTTAGGCTGTTCTTTGTGCCTGAGGTTAGTATAGTTTTTTATATATCACCGTTCTCTTGTCTCTGCGTATTCTTCTATTTTTTTTGTTTTGTTTCGAGATCGCTTTGGTCTTTTGTTCGATTATTGTTTTTTTATTTCATTTTTATCTAATTTTTTGTTTTCTACGTCTAATGGTGTACTTTTTATCGTTGAATGATATGATGCATTATAGTATTCAACTGCTTTTGTCATTTGTTCTTTAATTAGTAATTTGAGTTGGAGGTTAAGTGCCCTAATTCTTTCCGTAAACGTATTGTTTAATCGTTCGACATCTGAGTTTCCAGTGTGACTATTTGATTTTGAAAAGTGTATTTCTATACCCTCTTCTCTGCAGAAGTTTTTCCCATTTATGCTATTAAATTCATTATCTGATATTATTTTGTGCATTTTGCCTTTTATTGATATATAAAGTCGAATTTTTTCGATTAGAGTTTGACTGTTCCTATCCTCTAAATGAAAGCTAATTGTTTTGTGAACTTGTCTATAAAATTAATGAATGAATGTTTGCTATTAACATAAGTGTCTATGTGAACTATTTGACTAACATCTGTTGGTGTTTCTGTAGTTGCGAATTTTTGTCTTATTGGATTTCTATCGTATTTGGCTCCTGCACAAATACTACAATTGTTTAATACTTTAGTTATTAGAATTTTTAGATTTGGAAAGAATATCTTTCTTTTTCTTCCCTCATACGTTGCCATTATACCAGAATGCCCTGATTCCTTCGTATGGAATAAGGATGTTTGTCGAAAAGCTTCCTGTTCATTTCTTATATCTTTTGCTAAATATCTACATTTTACAAAACTAATGGCTTGATTTCCGGAATAAATTTCAATTAACTTCAGTTGAACTTGATTATATACAGTGTCCTCTAGAAAAGAAAATATAGCTATTTTACCCTTTTCTAAGTGCCTTCTTACTATGTTGGCTACGTTATGGGGTATATCCCTCCTTTCTATGTAAATTCGTTTTTTTTCTTGAAAATGTTCAAACTCTTTATCTTTAATTTCGGTTATTATTATCTGTGTTTTAAATCTATTAACAATAGTATCTAAAATGGGTATATGATCGTGCAAGTCCTCTTCTTGTGAATGCATTGTTTCTACGATCATAGATTGATTATCCTCATCATTATTTGGTTGTATAATTTCTTCCATATTTTCCAAGGCGTTTATTTCATTGTTATTTGTGTCTATTCGACTAAGAAAATCCGCTATTTTCTTGTCTTTACCCTTTATATAGTCGATCTTAGCGTAGTATTCTCCAAGTTGTATCAGCCAACGTTGGAGCCTTGGATTTATATCTTTACCAGAATGTTTGGTTTGCAACCACTTAAGTGGCTGATGATCTGTGTGGAGAATAAATTCTTTGCCAAATAAGTATGGCCTAAAATATTTCACCCCCCAAACTATTGCAAAAAGCTCTTTCTCAACTGTTGCATAATTTTTTCATGATCATTTAATGTTTTGGATGCATATCATTAGAACCGCACCCAAAGCGAAATTACTAGCATCAGTGACAAGCTTGAACTGTTTATTAAAATTTGGATATCTTAAGATAGGGTAGTCTGTAATAATTGATTTTAGCTTTTCAAATGCCGATATGTAATTGGGATCATTTTTATTTATTTTAATATCTTTTTTAAGATATCGTATCATTGGGTAAGCCACTTTGGTATAATCCTTAATAAACTTCCTATAATACCCTGTTATGCCCAAGAACGACTTTATTGAATTGAGATTTTTAATTGCGCTTATTTTTTCGGAATTCGGTTTTATACCTTCCGATGTAAGAATATGCCCTAGATATTGGGTTTCTTTGCACATCAAGTTGCATTTGTCCACTTGAATTTTTAACCCTGCTTTACGTAGTGTTTTAAAGATATCTTTAATGCTTTCCAGGTGTTCTTCTAGGGTGGTACTAAAAACCAAAATATCATCTAAATACACAACGCAAGTTTTGTTGATGTATTTTCTCAGGACTGTATTCATCAGTCTCTGAAACGTTGCAGGTGCATTTTTCAGACCGAAGGGCATTTTTACGAACTCGAAGTGACCAAATGAGGTAGAAAAAGCTGTCTTCTTCCTGTCCTCAGGTTTCACCAATATTTGGTGGAACCCTTTGGCCAAATCGAGTGTTGTGAAATATTGTGCTCTCCCCAACTTATTATTTGGAATTGGGAATTTGTCAGAAACTGTTATTTCATTCAACTTTCGATAGTCGATTACAATCCTCCACTTCTTCCGACCTGAATTGTCAATTTTCTTTGGTACAATCCAGAGAGGACTATTGTATGGGGAATTGCTTTCCACTATAATGCCTTGTTGTAACATATCACTTATTTGTGACTCAATTTCTTGTTCGTGGATCTTGGGGTATCTGTATATTTTGGAATATATTGGCTGTTCCGTGTTTGTTATTAATTCATGTTGAATTTCGTGTGTAAACGACAAGTTTTCTCCTTCTAAATAAAATAAATCTTCGAATTGATTTAGAGTAGTACGTAATTTTTTCCGTTCCTCGTCATTAACGTGGTTTAGAATTAGATCTCGGAAAACTTGTCTTGGCACTGGTTCAATAGAATTAATATTTTTGAATTCTGGAGGACATTGATCGGTGTTAAAAGGTAACCATTCTCCATTTATTTTGATACAACTATTTCTAAATCAATTTTGGCACCTAATAACATCAGAAAATTTTGTCCTATAATTGCGTCATAACTACGATTTTTAAATTCAATTATATTCCATGATATAGTACCCTTAATTCTAAATTCTTCTGGGAATGGAGTGGTTATTTTATTTTTTATCGTGCTAATTCCATTTATAGTTGAAAAGTGTTTGGGTATAATTAGGGACTCTATTTTATAACTATTTAACACATTCGGTCTTACAACAGTCGTTGTGGAGCCCGTGTCAATTAGACAGGATATTGTCTGGATTCCGATGGTCAATCGAATTACGGGTAACCTAAGTTCTGAGGCTCTACGTGAAAATTTACGTAATTTTCTTGGATGTTATCAATGTTCAAGGGTGGATGTGGTTTCCATTGCTGATTATTTCAATTGAAAGGATTATGACGGGGTTGTGTCCAATTTCCACTATTATTATTTCCACCATTATTACGGTTTTGTGTAGAATAAGTACCGCGGAATTGTCCTGAATAGTTATTGTTATTAAATTTTCCAGAGTGGTTGTTACTAAATTGTCCAGAACTGTTATTGTTTAATTGACTTGAGTTATTAATGCGAAATTGTCCGGAATTATACTGTCCATACCGATGTATACCTAATCTCTGTTTTTTATGTGTAAAATCTATTGCCCTAGGATCGTCTAAAAGTCTAAGTTCAGAATATCTAGTAATTATTCCATTCAACGTTGTTGCTCTGTCAAAGTGGGCCCTAAACTGGCCGTCCACTTTGCTAAGTAAAATGTCCGCTAAATCCTTATCTACATGGTCTGAACTATATATATTGGGTTTAGCAATATCGTATTCGTATAATTCACTTATTTCATATATTGCCTTAGTAAATAACTCAAATAATTCCCTTAAATTACTTATTTTAACATCTCTACAATAATTGAATACCTCGGCGTAGCTTTTCCTTGGCTGAAACTGCAGACGAAGTTTTTCTTTGATTTGTTCCCACGTAGCTTCTTCTCTTTGCCGAAAGGCTTCACTTGCCGGAACTGATCCAATACTGCTGCTGGTGGAAGTTGCAGTGAAAGTTGTTGTTGTTGTTCTGGATGTTGTTGTTGTACTGGATGTTGTTGTTGTGGTGGTGGTTCATGCTGGGACAAAATCTGATCCTGTCGGTCTATTATTTGTTGTTGTTGTTGTTTTAGGATCACGTTTTTTAGCGTTTGTATCGTTTCCACGGCTTGTTGGGGTTCCATTTCCATATTTTGCTGTTAATGTTCAATGTAATTTTATTTATAAAGTCTGTTTTTGCTTGTTTGAGGTTTGTATTTTTAGTTTTTTGTTTTATTTATAGTTTCACGCTACACTTGTGTTCACTTTCAGTTCACTTTTAAAGGTTCGACTTATCTTCAGATAAGTTTGTACCGACTGCGCCAGTTATTTCTTTTGTATGTTAAAAGAAATTTGAACTTCAAAGTGTAATAGGTTATTTATTATGACCGAACTGGTTGAATATGGTCTTCAGACTGATTTTACAATTATTTTTAATTAATAAAAAGAATTATAAAAAATGCTTAACCTATCGAAAATGCAAAGCAATGAATTGCTCAATACTGATGACTCGGCATTTAGTGTGACCTAAATATCGGGTAACCGGCACTTTAGCATTGCTTTGCATTTCCGTATTTATTGACCAAGCAAATCAATATTTCTCAATCGTTTACTAATTGGAAATATTAACTTCGGTATTTTGCAACCAGGTCTTTTAATTGAGATTCGTTAGCTAGGGCTTCTGGCGTTATTCGCGCGTTGGCGTCAGTTGATAAGCCCAAGTGCAGTCAGGTTGCCCTGCAACTGGTCTTTCCAACGGAGATTAGGACTTCACCTTCTGCGTGTTCCTCCACCGTGGTTCGAATAAAACACCCTTCTAGCCGGAGCGCTTTCTTCCATTCGCTCAACATGACCCAGCCAGCGAAGTCGCTGGATTTTTATACGCTTGACTATGTCAGTGTCGGCGTACAGCTCATCGTTCCATCTTATTCGATACACGTCATCCGCGCATACTGGACCGTAGATCTTACGGAGTATCTTCTTCTCGAACGCTCCTAACATCCTCTCATCATTGATGGTCAATGTCCACGTCTCAGCGCCATACATTAGGACGGGAAGAATGAGGAAGAATGACTTATAGAGCGTTATTTTCGTCGGTTGAGAGATAGACGAAATCCGTGACGACTTCAAAAGTATAATTGTCAACAGTGACATATTGTCCACGACAGACGCCGTGACTCTTTGTTTGTTGACACAAGGTATTTCGTTTTGTCCTCGTTCACCACTAAATCCACTCGACGAGACTCCCTTTCCAGGTTGGAGAATGCTGCACTGATTGCTAGAGCGTTTTTGTCTGTCCCAATTTTCACTGCGCTGGTGGTGTCGGTCAGTCTCATTTTGCAAAGACGAATAAGCTTTGCAGGGATACCAAAATCAGACATTGCGGCGTACAAGTGATCCTTAATCGTGCGGTCGACGAATAGAGGATGGGTGTCGATCTGTTTTTCTCGGGTCTTTTCCAGTATTTGGCGTAGTGTAGATATCTGCTCGATAGATATCTCTGTATCGCTCCTTAGCAGCTCGCGTTGCAACTGACTGCAGGGTGGCTCTGTAAATAGCGTTTTTCGCTTCCGTAGCATCGCGACACTCTTGGTCGTACCATATATTTCTCCAACGACGGTGGTAGCCTAGCACCTCTTCGGCAACCGTACGCATAGAGTGGGAAATGTACGTCCACTGCACGCATATATCATCATGTACAATGCACTCGCGCGAATCTCTCTTTTTTCTGTGTTTTTTCGTTTAATTCAACCACACGCCGCGCACATTTTCAATGTTATAGGTAGGGTATATACGATTCTGCGATCATTATGGGCAACGCAATATTTTATCCCAGTGTAAATTTGTCTTTCGATTGGACACTAAACTGTTTGCTGATTGTGACTGTGTATGTAGCAAGAAGCTTCATGTACTTTACAAAAATATTTGTCGGTATATACATATCTATATACATATTTCTTCTCTGTATATGCGATTATAAACCTCCATAAACCGCATGTAATGGCACTAGGTGAGACTCAGGTATGTGGATTCACTGGAATTTCACATGCCAGGGCATCGGCTGGTGTCCTTATTCTCTCGCCACAGGGGTCTTGCCCTTTTTATTAATGAGGATGTCGCGTACCAGTGCCAGCAACAACTTTATGTGACGGATGCTGAGTTCAGCTCCATGTGGGTTAAGCTCAGCATACAGTCTCATTTGCTGTACTTCTGTTTTCTTTATAGAAGCCCGAATTCTGATTGGGATTTTACTTTTAATAAGTTAGATTCCCTTTCCGATTTGATCGCTTCTATTTTGGAATCATATCCGTGCAGTGAAATTGTGGTTGCTGGTGACTTCAATGTTCACAATTCGGATTGGTTTAATATCTTGACAGGGCAATGCTCATAAGTTTTGTCGAGGAGCCCATAGAAGTCATCTTTGGTCGTTTCCTCCTCCTCATCCGTCGGGGCATGGACACAAATCCGCCTGATGTTGAAGAATTTGATGCGGATAGTGGCTAGGCGCTCGTTCACGGGCGTGAACCTTGAGATAAATCCAACACCAAATTCGTGTCTCGACTCATGACACGTGTAGTAAATTTCACCGGATGCTATTTTGGAGCAATCCTATCCGTCCATCGCATTTCCTATATAGCGGTGATTTCCGTTCGATATCTTTCGGTTACATCTACCAGCTGGATAGAGCCAGCTTCCCTGTAGAGCTCGACGATTTCCAAACAATTGTTACAAATTATTGCCAAACCTTAATTTTCCACTGCTTCTCTCCATGCGATTGCGTCATTTGATGGGTCTGTTATTTCTATGCTGAAACACGCCGTTTCACATTCCTCGAATACATCTTCCTTAGACTTCGTTTTCGACGCGCGTTCATCTCCTGTATGTAAATGAAACTTTGTTTTTCGCTGAAAAATTATTCCGGGCTGGCCAGTTTTAAAAAGTCTTAGACGCCCTTTACACCGATTTTCATATTTTAAGTATCATCAGTGTTGGTTTTAGTTGGCACTGATAACATTGTCCTTTTAATGTTCAAAATCACATATTTCATTGTATTCATTGTTAAAACCTAGCTTATACATAAATATCATGTCCCGACTAATTATCCCATTTTCTTTTATTTTTAGACCACAACAAGTACGTCTCATATTCGGCCAAGTATTCTACGTATTGCCCAGAGCGTATCGCGAATTTACTTTTTCTCTTTTCTTTATTTAACACATGCTTTCGATCCGAACACCCTCATTTGAATCCCAATGGAATTTTATTTGTCCAAGCTTTATAAAATTGTAATAAATAAATTTTTATAAGCGCATCCGTTTATACCGGCCGACCATAAGCTCCGAACAAACATCAGAAGCCATATTGTTGCTCAAATTAAAATGTTCTCAAACATAACTTAAATTTTTTTTTTAGCAAATTGCACAATGAATTGCTCTATATGTCAACTACGTTTTTCATTCTTTTCCAGTTGTTTTTTCCTTTTTTTTTACTTCATTTTGAAAATTGCACAGCAAGAACAAGTTTGGATTCGCCAAAAGATGATCAACCCTAACGAAGGTTTTTTCATTATTTCGGAGTATGTAACCGCTCACACCGCATTGTTCCTGAACATTTTATATCGAACCCTGCCGAACGAATGACGATTTGAGATTTCGTTCGGGCGGTCTAAATGCAGCGTAAGATTCTTTCCCTTTGGTTTTGTAATAAACCGATTTCGTATGTAACATGCAGTATTAACTGCTTCCAAAAAGGTGACGGCATTCTTGATTGCTTCATCATGCACATGACCATCTCTATAAGTGTTCTGCCATTCACTTGTTTAGCTACACTTTTAGGACGTAGTTGTGTTCAGATTTTGCTCGACGAACACCATTAAATTGTTGTTGCACTGAAAACGAAGAGAGAGGTTTTACTCACTCTCACAACGAACCTGATATCCTGGGTGAAATGTACACCCAATACGCCAAGTATTCAGGGTGGCAATGAGAGATAGGGTTAAAAAAAGAAACAAAAATTTATATAAAATAGAAGGAAAACATTCAAACCTGCACATCATTATTTTCATTTGCAGAAAAACGAAGTTGTGAATATTTTTAGTGTTTAAAAGCGAATATTAAACATATTATTTATAAAACTATTGAAGAAGTAAGTATGAAAAGTATTTATACAACATATTAGCTGTATTTATGATATGAAGCAAATGGTGTTGATACGACTCTTGCCTTGAAGTTGCCAAATATTCTCCACTACTTCAATCCCTTTTTTATATCCAGCCGGTGGGTCTCGATTCAAAAATTCAGTTATTTGAGTTTTTGGTATAACATTTTAGTGTTGCCGTTGCGCACAAAATAGTATTAATCAAAAACCTGAATTTCGACGAAAAGCAACATCAGTATATCCACAGCGCCCGTTGTCCGAAATTTCGATATCGATATGGTAACAGGTACATCCCTAATCGTTATGTTCTTTTCGCAACCTTCTTCGTTCACAAAAACTTCTACGCTGCCGACACCGGTAATTATCGTCGAATCATTATTTGCTAAATTGAGCGTTTGATTATTTTTTGACATTGGCACTAAGTTTTTTTTATCTGCACTCATGTGCGAACTGCACCTACCCAAAACTTTATCAGCAACATGTCAAAAGAAAACAAAGTTAACGATGAACTTAAAGAAAAATGTTTGAAGTGTTAAGCCAAAAAAAAAGCGTAATAGCCCAGTAAAAATCCAGAAAGCTTCAAAAAAAGAACCAAAAAATCACTATAAAGATATTTACGAAGTAAAAAGCTTAATGCAAGAGGAATTATCCAATGATCCCTAGACATTAAATATCTTACAAGATATGCGTGAAATCATGAAGATCCTTGAGCAAATAATGCAACAAATGACTTCAATGAGAAACCCACGTCAAAAACAGCATTAAAATAAGTAACTTCGATAGACTAGAAACAGTCTACTGGAATGCAATGTATTGTCAAACAAAGTTTCTGAGATCAAAATCTCCCTAAATATGCATCAAGAATACATCAATTCTTATATCCGAAACACATTTGGCCCAAAAAGCTATTTAAACATACCAAATTTTAAATTCTATCACACTATGCCCATGGAACTACACTACACCTGGAACTACAGAATACAACTATGGGGTTCAACTGCTGACTCCCTAGCGCTTTCAATCAAAAATATTACGATTGTAAAAGCATCTTGGTATATCACCAACTTGGTCGCTGCAGCGAAGTTGTAGTGCGTTGGACTCTGGTAGCTCTGCAATTTAACAGCTGTCGTCTACGATTTTTGCGATTATTAACAACAAAGCGTTATCAATGTCAAAATTTGGCGGGAAATGCAGTGTTGTGAATGGCATTCGTTACAGGAAATCAAATAGACGAAAAAAAAAATTTTCTACACGGCCTACTCCACTAATATACTACTTAATATAACACGTAATATAACACAGTCTAGGCTGATGTGCCATTAAAACAAGAAGCAGACAGAAAGTGGAGCTTTCACTCAAAAAATATCTGTTTTATTTTTAAATTAAATCGTATACTCATCCTGGGACAGCTTTTACCTTGTTTGCATGGTCGGTATCGCGCTGGCAACAGTTGCCGCGGGAGGGGACGGCGGAGGTGGGCCAACGTGTGCAAATGTACCGCCAATGACTAAAATTACTCTCTTCATTTATCTTTTTTGTTTTTTCATTTTACATGGGAAAGAACAACAATGTTGGCTCCTCGGCGACATGAAAATAATGTTTTGTCGAAGAATTTCAGGCTTCGGATTTTCATCGTGCGTTTCTAAATGCGCAACGCAATGTCTCATATGAGTCTAGTAAACTAAAAAAAGCAATATCCGACTACTTTTAATTTAGCGAACATGTCAAAAAATTAGTTTAAACGCTATTTAATTTTGCCATCGTCCTTCAGACGCGCAAGAGCTATTTTCGAAGTCTTACACATTGTAAGCAAACCCAATTCTGAAGAAATTGTAATAATCGCGCACACCTTTTGATCATTCGTTTGCCATGATGCTGCTTCGAAATCATCGTCTGGTCATTCTTTGCATTCGACATATGGCCACAAATCTTTTTTTTACTAAAATCACTCGAATTTGAATTTTACACGTGTCATAGTTCTCCACTTATAGCAGTTCAATATCAATGATTCCTGCCATGTATGTATGTAAATGCACGGAAAATCTTTTCGCTTACTAAAAGAGGTTTCAGATAAGGTGATTCCTTATCGTGCCGCTATCTCTGGCACTATTTTCTACTGCTATCATAGGCTGATGATATGACATCATTGGCACAACTATACTTATACTTTACCTGTTCTCGAACATAGGATATGTTTACACCACACGTAGAATTTAGTCCCTTGCAGTTTTCTTCTCTAATGTTTATATTATTTGCGTTAGTGAATATTAAGTCATGAAGAGTTCTTGCATAATTATTTGGCATTTCAATGTCGGAAATATTGTGTTTTCTCAAAAAATTTGATACTTCATTGTAATAACGATTTTTGGACAAACAGAAACTGATAGCTGGGTATGTACTATTCCAATTCAAATATGTCGTTTCTACTCCAATGCTAATCGAGTCGGAAAAAAATCGCTTTAACATTAAGAGAAATATTGTAATAATATTCCAGCATGATATAATAATAACAGCAGCCCAAAATAATCTGAAATCCAAAGAAAGTAATGAGTGATATTAATATTAAAAAAAAAGTTTGCTCAAATATTATGGGAATATAATTTGTTAGCGGTTGATCGTTGTATTTTCAACAGTTTTACAAAAACAAAGTACTTTAATTTTCATACAAAACTGCTTATTCGTGCCAATTTTCGTTAAAATTTCCTAATTCGTGCTAATAGAAAATTGAACTTGCTTATACATTTACTTATACATATTTGTTATAAAAATAATTTCTGCTCTGTTGTAAAGCAAAAAAAAAACATCACAAAAACTGAAGTCGTAAGAATAAGAACGGATCAAGAGTAAAAAATCATATTTCAGTTTTGAAAATAATCAGTCTGTCTTTAATTTTTGATAAAATTGTGCTGCTTTTGTTTTTATACACATTGTATAGACTGGTATTCCAAGTGCATACTCCTTTTTCAATAGCACGTATTTATGGTAGTTTAAATGCGCATAAGAAACTGTATGCTCTGCTGGAACATATTATTCTTCTACGAGGGTAGATCAGCAAGTACCCGTGTGTGAAGACAGATGGCGTTGCTGAGGGAAGTTGGCATTACCGTCGTGTACTGCCATCTGTCACACGAAACCGCACTAAATTTCAAACTGATTCATAGGTTAGATTTTATTTTGCAACCATTAGTATCACACGTGTTTGGTGTTTCGCGATAAAATGGAAAAAGAACAATATCGATCCGTAATTCGTTTTTTATTTTTGGATGGAAAAACATGCGAAGAAATAAAAGCGAAGTTGAATGCTTCGCTTGGTAAGATATTGGTTCAACGAATTTAAACGTGGTCGTACATCTGTTTTTGATGAGGAGCACCCGGGCCGCCCGGCAGAATTGATTCTCGCTGATCGCCGAACGAAGGTGCGCGAAGTAGCAGAGGCCGTAGGAGTGTCGTACAGAACGATAATTAATATTTTACGTGATAGGTTAATCATGAGAAAGGTGTCGGCCCGATGGGTGCCGCGATTGCTTAGGGTGGACAACAAGCGGATACGGAATTGTCGTGGCCAAATTGCATGAATTGTACTACGAATTGCTGCCGCACCCTCCGTACTCGCCCGACTTAGCTCCCTGTGACTTCTTTCTGTTCCCAACATGAAAACGTGGCTCGGGAGAAAAAATTCAGCTCAAACGAGGATGTTATCGTCGAGACAGAAGCGTATTTTGAAGAGTTTGACAAATCGTATTTTTTGGCGGGGTTAAAGAAATGGCACAATCGTTGGGAAAACTGTATTGTAAAAAAGGAGATAAAAAAGGAGTTCCTAACAGAGGTACTTATTTATCTACACTTGTATATGTAATTTTTTATTGCCTCATTCTATTTCAACTTTTTGGCAAAAGCACTGACTTTTTCCGTTTTTGATGTCGTGTTAAATGGCAATTTTTTTTTTTGCTCAAACCAATGCGTTTATTGGCCATTTGTAGAAAAAGCAGCACTTTACTTTCCTGACTAT
This sequence comes from Palloptera scutellata, assembly GCA_958295655.1. NCBI lineage: Eukaryota > Metazoa > Arthropoda > Insecta > Diptera > Pallopteridae > Palloptera > Palloptera scutellata. The sequence goes on from OY282451.1 coordinate 32,947,498, forward strand.
TTCTTTCGCACAGTCTCTCATGCTTGTGCCAGTGTAAACAAATACATTGTGAGTGGATTTAAATTACAGTTACAGTTTTATGCCGAATCTGAACGGCGAAGTTCAAAGCTGTTCATAGACAATTTTTACTTTTGAGGTTTGCAATTGCCTGCCAAGTGGTGATTTTGCCTGTGCCGAGATTAAAACCACGGACACTCTGCGTAACAGTCCAACGCACTACCACTAAGGCACAGCGATATACACATTTAAAATATAAAATCAAGATATTGTGGGGTTGGATATTAGTGAAAATGCAGAAAAGAATAACAAAATTGTGCAAAAAAAGTAAACGTGCAAGAAAATATTTGGGGGGGGGGGGGGGGGAATGCGATGGCCATGACAGGGTTACTCCAAAATAGCTCCTGTGAAATCTACTACTTACACCTGTCATGAGTCGAGACACGAATTTGGTTTTGGATTTGTCGTTGCGTCACCTAGTCTCGAGGTTCACGCCCATGAACGAGCGCCTAGCCACTATCCGCATCAAATTCTTCAACATCAGGCGGATTTGTGTCCATGCCCCGACGGATGAGGAGGAGGAAATGACCAAAGATGACTTCTACGGGCTCCTCGACAAAACTTATATATTAAGAGAAAAAATCGACATTCCCATAAGGACACATACCGATCAAAATTGTACCCTAAATGAAGTCATAACTAGATATACTTACATATCTTATATAGCTATGGATGCGATAAATTTTAACTAAATGTTGAAAAAAATATAGATCACAACAAAAGAATCAATTTAATCAAAACCCCCAATACATTCCAACAATATAACCACAACCCAAGGCAATGCTTTAGAACTAACTATAGAGGTCAGAGCGAAAATCAGCCAAAATCAAATTATAGTGGGAGTTGGTAAAATATCCAACAGAAAAGTAACCAATATGTTAACAATGCAATTAGTGGCGAAAATAGATCAGGACAAACTATAAATTCCCACATGAGTGCAGAGTCTAATAGAACTTCAGGGCATTCTAAGAATTCTGAGTACATATATGGAAGTAGATACCATGCAGAAGGTAAAAAGAGAAGAGGATGAGGTAAATGTTTCTGTAACGGCCCAAAATTCAGATTACCGAAAGTAGTTCTTACTTTTGGTAAGCAAAATATTAAATGAATCTTAAATCTTATATGTAGATATTGGAGCAAATACCAGTATTATTAAACCAAGCTCCTTAATCGGGTATGAACATCAGAATTTATTGAAAACACTTCGGTTTAGAACCCTTAATGGCATGATTGAAGTAAAATATTTTGTGGTAACGTAAATACCAAAACAATTCGTTGCAAAAGGAACTATTTCATGGAAAATAGTCGATTTTAAAAACAAAGATTTTGACGCTATAATTGGCCAAAATCTTTTAGTCCCGTTTAAAGCAAAAAATAAATAGCAGTGAAAATCATATTGAAATTTTCAACAATAAAATATTCTTCGAAAAAGCTGTGGTCGCTGTAGCGTTGGACTGTTACGCAGAGGGTCCAGAGTTCAAGACAAAATAAAAAAATTAAATAAAATAAAAAAACAATTCAACAACAACGAAATTAACGGCACCACCTCTTGGCAGGCAATGGCAAACCTACAAGAGTAAAAATTGCCTATGAAAAGCTTTTCACATCGCCGTTCGGATTCGGCATAAAACTGTAGGTCCCTTCCATTCATGTACAAATATAACACGCAGAACATGAGTGGATGCGAAAAGCTTGGCCTTTGGCGCTACATGCGGTCATAGTCGACACTGATAAACTGAAGTTCACTGTGATAAAGGCACTTGCCACAATGGCTGTCTATCTCTTTATCGGTGTCCTGTGTGATCACGTTCACTTTCTCATTCTCCCTCCTTCTTCCTCTCACCTATCAATCTTCCTTCCATTCAACACAATGCTCTGTATTCATAGGGGTGTGTGTGTGTTGAATGTATCAATAAAAAAGAAAAGAAATATCCATTTCTATGTTAAAATATTTGTACATTACTTACTTACTTAACTGGCACTACAACCGATAATCGGTCTTGGCCGCCTCTATAAAGCTTCGCCAGTCGCCTCTGCTATGCGCGCGCTGGCGCCAGTTGAAATAACGATAAGGCCAAGTGCAGTCAGGTTGCCTGTACCTGGTGTTTCCAACGGAGATTAGACCGTCCCCTTCTGCGTTTTCCTCCACCGTGGTTCGAATAAAACACCCTCCTAGCCGGAGCGCTTTCTTCCATTCGCTGAACATGACCCAGCCAGCGAAGCCGCTGGATTTTTATACGCTTGACTATGTCAGTGTCGGCGCACAGCTCATACAGCTCATCGTTCCATCTTATTCGATAAGATGGTATAAGATGATACTAGACCGTAGATCTTACCGAGTATCTTCCTCTCGAACGCTCCTAACAGCCTCTCATCATTGATGGTCAATGTCCACGTCTCTGCGCCATACATTAGGACGGGAAGAATGAGGGACTTATAGAGCGTTATTTTCGTCGGTCGAGAGATAGACGAAATCCGTGACGACTTCAAAAGTATAATTGTCAACAGTGACATATTGTCCACGACAGACGCCGTAACTCTTTGTTTGTTGACACAAGGTATTTCGTTTTGTCCTCGTTCACCACTAAACCCAGTCAACGAGACTCCCTTTCCAGGTTGGAGAATGCTGCACTGATTGCTCGAGCGTTTTTGTCTGTCCCAATTTTCACTGCGCTGGTGGTGTCGGTCAGTCTCATTTTGCAAAGACGAATAAGCTTTGCAGGGATACCAAAATCAGACATTGCGGCATACAAGTGATCCCTAATCGTGCTGTCGACGAATAGATGATGGGTGTCGATCTGTTTTTCTCGGGTTTTTTCCAAGATTTGGCGTAGTGTAGATATCTGGTCGATGGTGGATTTGTTGACGATGGGATTCAGTCTTTCGCACAGTACGCTGGATAGAACCTTAAATGCAATATTAAGAAGGTTTTTCCTACGGTAGTTGACGCAGATCGTGGAATCACCTATCTTATGGATTGGGCAGAGTACGTTAAGGTTCAAATCATTTGGTATGCTTTCATCCGACCATATTCTGCATAGAAGCTCATGCATGCGTTTTTTGATGTCTTTGTCTCCAGTCTTAAACAACTCAGCAGGCAGGCCATCTGCACCTGCAGCCTAATTGTTTTTTAGCCGAGTGATATCTGTTAACACCTCTCCTAGTCGGGCGGCGATACTTCAACGCCGTCAGTGATTGGGGTTTCCGGAGTAGATTCCGCAGTGGCAGGATTACAGTACTTAGCTCACTGATGGTTGTCAGATCGCTATCCAGGGGACGCCACGAGGAGGCTGTGTGTCGACTTGAAACGTAGAAGCGCAAGGATCTGCGACTGTCACGAACTTTACCGTGCTACGCCCCAGACCTGGAATTATTGAATCATGAATTATTTTTCAAAGAACAAGATATTTTATCGGCTACAAAAGAAATTGAACTCGAAATCGTCACAACAACTGACAAACCTTTATATTCAAGAAAGATACCCTACCATTCATGAAATTTAAAGGTAATTAAAAAAAATTGTCCCTAGTGGCATTATTCGGGAATCAAACTCACCATATAACAGTCTTTTGTGGATTGTTCCCAAAAAATTATATATTTAAAATCAGAAAAAGTGGAGACTAGTAATTGATTATCGGAAGTTAAATCAATATACTGTTGCTGACAAATTTCCTATTCCCAATCTTAACATTATCCTGGATAAACTTGGCAAAGCAAAATATTTCACAACATTGGATCTTGCAAAGTGCTTCCACCAAATAGTGGTAAGGAAGGAAGATAAGAAAAACAGTATTTTCAACTCCATTTGGACATTAACACAACCGTATGCCATTTGGATTGAAAAACGATCCCTCTACTTTCCAGAGGTTGATGAATCATACACTAAGGGAATTCATAAACAAAATATGTGTCGTTTACATGGATAATATTCTTGTATTTAATACCTGGTTAGAGGAGCATTTAATTAAACTTAGGAAAATAGTTACAACGTTGACGGCTAAGCTCAATTCTGATAACGTTACCAATATAGTCCGAAGATATATTGATAAAGGAAAAGTCGCAATATACTCTGATCATGAGTTCAATAAATTAAAACAAATTTTAATTGGAACATACTCAAATATTACAAAAATTTGTTTCGTAAAATGTAGCTATTTTGCTAGAGACATACAAGACGAAAGTCAGCTAAAGAGGCAGATATCACTTTTCCATAAAAATAAGATAGGACACTCAGGAATTATCCCGACTTATGTATGAATGAACCGTAAGATTTATCACCCACAATTAAAAATTAAAATACACGAGATAATCAATAATTGTGATATTTGCAACGGAGGAAAAATATGGCCGAAAGGCCATTAAAGGCAAATTTCAACACACAGAAACACATACCACAGTTAGTGAAATTATTCATATAGATACTTACGTTAAAAGTAAACAATCGTTTATAATTTTTATAGATAAATTGTCGAAACATGCCATATATTGCCATTTACTTGATAGAAATAATCAGACAATCATAGGGAAAATAAATGAGTTTTTGGCTATTAAAGGACATGTAAAAAAATTCGTCGGGAAATTCGGATATTGAAAGGCTAAATAATACACTTACCGAACGTATAAGGACATTAAATTTAGAAGACCTCAGCTCTTAATTCATAAGTCGCGCTGCTAATGAGCGATACAGAGAGTTGAGCAGGGAGGAGTAACATCTCCTCAGGCGCAAGAAAAGAGAAGTAGAAAGACGTGAGTTTAATGATGTCGAGATGTTACGGGACAGGAACGGAGGACGAAAATTGTTTGAAAGAATATGACGACTGACTGATGTATTGAAGACTGGAGCCTCTTCGTGTAAGGACGAAGATAGAAATCTGGTGACAGATGTACGGAGTATTATGAGGTTACGGAGGGAGCACTTCTCGCATCTGCTCAATGGCGATGACGGTAATAATTCGGCCACTGCGGAATATGCTCCGGAAACCGCAGTCACTGTCGGTGTTGAAGTACCGCCGCCCGACTATGACGAAGTCTTAACAGCCATCGCTCGGTTGAAAATCAATAAGGCTGCAGGTGCAAATGGCATGTCTGCTGAGTTGTTTAAGATTGGAGACGAAGAGCACACAAAACGCATGCACGAGCTTCTATGCAGAATAGGGTTGGTTGAAAACATGCCAAGTAATTGGCACCTCAGCGTACTCTGCTCAATCCATAAGAAAGGTATTCCACGAACTGTGCCAACTACCTTGACATAAGCCATCTTAATATTGCAGATAAGGTTCTATGGAACGTACTGTGTGAAAGACTGAAGCCTACCGTCAACAACTGATTGGACCTCATCAGTGTTGCTTCTGTAGGCCTAGTAAATCCACAATCGAACAGACATTCACATTACACCAAATCCTGGAAAATACCTGAGATCGACATCCATCATCTATTTATCGATTATAAAGCAACCTTCGACAGCACGATTAGAGATCACTTGCACTCAATGTCCGATTTTGGTGTCCTTGTAAAACACATTTGTCTTTGCAAAATTACAGTGACCGACACCACCAGCGCAGTGAAAATTGGGAAAGACCTCTCCGCCCATTTGATACCAAAAGCTGTTTCACACAAGGTGACTCGCTATCGTGCAACTTTTTTAACCTTATGCTGGAGAAAATATTTCGAGCTGCAAACATCGAAATCTCTCGCACTATTTTCTACAAGAGTGTCATGCTGGTAGCATACGCTGCTGATATTGACATTATTGACACCAACGTGCGAGCAGTCAGTGCAACATTCTCCAATCTGGAAAGGAAGTCTCATCGAGTGGGTCTAGTGGTGAACGAGGACAAAACGAAATACCTTGTGTCAACAAACAAAGAGTCACGGTGTCTTGGACAAAACGTCAATGCCGTCAAGGAGTTCGTTTACTTAAGATCTCAGTATGGACACAGCAGGCAATGGAGAAGTAGAGCCCTAGACGAACGAAAATAACGCTCTATAAGTCCCTCATCCTAATATATGGGGCAGAGACGTGGACATTGACCACCAATGATGAGAGGCTGTCAGGACCGTTCGAGAGGAAGATACTCCGTAAGATGTACGGTCCAATATAGACGACGTGTATGCCGACACTGACATAGTCAAGCGTATAAAAATCGAGCGGCTTTGTTGGTTGAGTCATGTCGAGCGAAAAGCGCTCCGGCTTTTATTCGAACCACGGTGGAGGAATATGCAGAAGAGAACGCCCTAATCTCCGTTGGAAACGCCAGGTACAGGACGACCTGACTGCACTTGGCCTTATCAACTGGCACTGGCGAGCGCAAAGAAGAGGCGACTGGTGAAACTTTATAGAGACGGCCAGACCGGTCATCGGTTATTCATAGTGCCAGCTAAGTAAGTAAGATGTTGGAAAAAACCGCGTAGAAAAATATTTGTTTAAAAAAACGTGCAAGAATGAAGAACACGTACATGTAAAGAAATTAGCAGTCACCGAATTGACGAATCAGGTGTAAATTCCACTAGTGGAAAAATAAATATGTTCTAGTAATTGTCACGTGATCGTCAAATAAAAGTTTTTTAAAATATAATTAGAAAATTTATTCTTTTAAGAGCTTAACCTCTTAGTTCATAAGTCGCGCTGCTAATGAGCGATACAGAGAGTTGAGCACGTAAGCTTGATCTAGTTTCCATAATTTTCACCTGAACATACGTGAGCGTGATATAATTTTCACGTCAACTCGCGTGAGTATGAGTTTACATTTTGCGTTCAGATAAAAAGCTTGCAATTACGTAATCTGGCGTTGCTGTGTAGCATATCGAATTTTTATACGTTGACATTTTTAATAAATGGAAAATTTCATTCGTTTATCCCATGTGAATGAAATTTTATGTTTTATTTTTATATACAGGAAAGAAGTTATTTTGTTTTTATATCAAAAATTAATAGAATGTATTTTTATTACTATTTTTTTATTATCACAAAATCTGTCAATATTTCTATATATTCGGAATCCCTTTGTGATCCCTTTCTCATGAATTTCGAATTTTTCGCGAGAGTTGTGTGTCGAAATTAATATTACCAATTTCCAGTCGTTGTTACGACGGCATCCCTTTCAGAATTAATCATAGGCATCTCCTCTTTCTAAAGACATATAAAACTTACAGATCGCGTAAAACAAAGTTATGGCCAATTATATTCTAGAACCTCCCTAAAATTGGTTTTTTGGTCCTAACTCCAGATTTTGAGTACGTGTGTAGTTTTTTAATATTTGACTAGACCTGCTACATGCAATTTGCCTCGGGTGTAGGTTCGAATCCCTAGTTCGAGATCTCGTGAAAATTTACAATCCCAAAACCGCGGAATCTTGAATATTTAATCCCGGGATTTTAAGGATTAGGTTGTTGAAAAAATCTAATTTAATCTAATATTATTTGTTGTCTCTTAAGGAGTGAGATCGAAAAAATCTTAACATATATAAAACTCAATAATTTTTAAACGGTTGATCGTAGAGTTTTGATTTTTTTTTTATTTAATTGATAATATTTTACAAATTACTCCTGTCCGTGGACGTTAAGTGATACCTGCGTTTAAGATTCAGTGGGTTAATCAATTTTAAAGCCAGTGCTTTAACAATCAGTAATTAAAAACATAATAACAAAAATTATATTATGCAATTAATGCAATAACAAAAATGTTCAGATGTACATGTACATTGTACAAATTACATTAATTAGAAGTTTGATATACTGCAATTATTTTATCAGATCATATGGCCTAATACTTTTCCAACGTATCGGGTATATTTTTCTCATATGGACTTCTTTATTGTTATGTTATAGAAGACGTTGTTGGTGCCTAATGCTAACATCATGGATTTCTTCATATACCGTTTTTACTTGTAGGTATTGTGGAAGGTCTTTGTTATATAACAGGATTCAATTACGATATTATTGTCTGTAGGCGCTGACTGATGTCGATATTTGATTTGAATGTTGTTTCCTAGAATTTCAATCCATATGTCCAGATAGGCTTAATTATAGCTTAGTAGAGTAGTAATATTTTTTCAGTTATCAACTTTGATTTGCGGTTCAGGAGCTAATACAATTCCCTAAATTTTTTAATTTGTTTCGTTTCAGTAGGATGTGCTCATACCTAGGTATTTAGCGGTTTTTTCGCATAATATGTCCTTCTTTTCCAGTCTAATTGTGCGACCAGCTGGAATTTTCTCATCATGAAGATATATTTTGTCCTCATTAATTTCTATATTCCATTCACCAAACTATTTTGATATATCCATTAGAAGATTTTGAAGTGAAGTGATGGCTGTAGCTAAAGTTTAGTGCGATGTCAAGATTACTACGTCGTCAGTAAATGTAGCCCAGAATGGAGTTTGTGTCATATGGGCATGCATTCCTGCAGTGAATAAGAGGGGTTGAAAGTAAGTGTTTTTCCTCGGTTTAAACCGTGGCCGCAAAACCGGCACAAAAAACTAATTACTTAAAAATCAGAAAAAGTACTAAATACAAAACACAAGTAGCTCAAATTAGCTTAGAAAGTATAAAACAAATAAAAAATGCTGGGTAACAGGCCTTTAGGGCCAAATCAATCTAGTCCACTAAAATTACTATTTTATGCATCACCAAGTTTTTAAAGTGGTTGAAGTCAAACTTTGTTATTAACCACTTTTATAATCCATATGTATTCAGTGAAAATATTGTCTTGTAATTCTCATCTACTTTACAATATTTTTCACTTATATGTATTTTGAAATTACACAAAGACCACGGATGAATATGAAGTATTTATAACATGGAAGACATTAAAGAAATTACATTTATTTCCAAATTAAAATTTTTTTTTTTTTGAATGTTAAATTTTTTTTTAATGCAATTTATTTATAATATATTTATTTAATATAGTAATTAATCCTGGGGGGACATGGGGCGAACACTAGGAAAAGTGACAGTCACACAGTTCGAGCCTTGCCTAATTTGCGTCCACGCCCCGACAAATGAGAAGAACGAAACGACCAAAGATGAGTTCAACAAGCTCCTTGACAAATATTATGAGCATTGCCCTGTCACGATATTAAAAATATGTTAAGCGAATTTAAAAGCAAGGTAGGATAATGACAGTAGCACCAGATTCCAATATCTTGATATTCATAAGGCCACTTGGCTGTCCCCTGATCAAAACACAATCACATTGATAACGTTGTTATCGATTGACGGCACGCTTCCAGTGACTACTACTTGGTTGCAGCCAAGGTCTCCACACGTCTATGTGCAGCAAATCAAGATAGAAATAGAAAGATGGATGTCGAAAAGCTGCAATCACAACGAACAGTCTTGACCAATCGACTCGCAATCTTCCTATCGTAAAACACCCCTCAACTTTATGATATGAGCACGCAGTGGAGGTTCATTTTCCGTTCTAAAACCTCTTCTACGGCTACCGAAGAGTTGTTAGGCTACCACCGTCGATGGAGAAATTTATAGTACGACCAACAGTATCGCGATGATACTGAAGCGAAAGACCGAAGTGTGTAGAGCAACTCTGTAGTCAGCTGCAACGCGAGGTTGCAGGTGCAGATGGCCTGCCTGCTGAGTTGTTTAAGACGGGAGGAGAAGAGCTCAGAAAACGCATGCATGAATTTCTATGCAGAATATGGTCGGGTGAAAGTATCCCAAGTGAGTGGAACCTCAGCGTACTCTGCCCAATTTACAAGCACAGCGATTCCACAATCTGCGCCAACTTTCGTGAAATAAGCAACCTGAAGCAACATATTAATGTTGCTTCAGGTAACACTGTTCTTTATTTTTTGGTTATTCTTTCAAATGTTTCTTTCTAAGTTTATGAGCACATTCCTTGCAGGAAGAGGCCCGGTCTTCAAACTGTTAATCAGGCGTCTTATTCTTTCGAAGGATTTTCAGCTTCAGATAACTATAAGGTCCACCATGAACCAGATATTCATACTACGCCAAATCCTGGAAAGGACCCGAAAAAAAGCAGTTGCCGTTTTTAACACTAGTTCCCAAATGTAAGGCAACTATAAAATCAGCTGATCGGTTGGGTTGCCATCCTTAAGACGAATTTTCCGAGAGTACAGTTGTCAACCGTAATAGGGGCATACTCGTAAAACACTTTTTTATCACTTAATTTGAAGATAGTATACCAGTAGAATACACTTACTTTTCAAAAGTTACTTTCTAAGTTTATGTTTATGTGTCAATTGTGGATGTACTTCTTTATTAATTCTATGCGTTCTGTATTCTTTTAAATCTTTTTATTTATTCCATTCGTTCTGCACGAACCTTTTTATGTTTCTTTATTAATTCCAGAACGTGGAACACATTCTACCTCATGAGATGGTATTGAAAGAATATTCTTTGCACGCATACAACACACAAGGGTTCCCACAACATCAATTTGAAAAATATAGGTGATTTTTTTTGTGTTTTAACTTTAATTAAAATTCATTTTTTAGTTAAAATTCATTCCATACCTAAAAAGTATATTGTGTTTCTTTATTAATTCTACTATATTTTGAGATTGTCTACAACTATATTGTCTATTCTTATATCATAATTTTAAATACAGAAATTTCGGGATCACCAAAACCCTACCGAAATAGCAGCTGAAGTTCCCCAGGGCTCTGTAATTGGTCCAATATTGTGATTTATTTATAGTTGTGATCTACCTTGTTTCAACAATGTAAAATACTTGTGAAGCTATCTTGATCGGAACCCGCCAAATTCAATGTTGCCACTAAAATTCTATACTCACTGCTATGTAACTTGAAAATTAGAACAGTTAAAAAACAATTATGTGCATCAGTGGGACACCATACAGAAGTTTACTTCTTCAGAACGTTTGCGTTTTGGGTTTTCAGGTTAGGTTTAGTAATCTTGTAAAATCCAGCGTCTATCGCAGGTATTACAGGTGTTTCCGAAGGAATTTTCAACGAACATGTTTTGATTTATGCAAACGATAATTTGATGATTTTTTGATCGGTTGCATATCCAATGCATGCAACACCCTCTGAAAAATCATCATCTCCATAAAACTATTCATAGTCAAAGCATGCGAATCTCTTTACTACACCGTTATAATTATAATCCTTCCATCATTATTATCAAAATATTCAGGTTGTATTATCTCAACAGATGGAAACTTTGCCACTGGCCGGTTTGAGTACGAGTACTCGCGAACGTTATGAGGTTGACTAGAAACTTGTGCAATGTCGTCTATGTTTTGTTGTGCTGATGCGAATTGTTTTCTCTTTCGTTGAAAGAGAAAACAGCTAATTCGGCCACCTCAATGGCTACCTGGTGATGTATAATCTGAGCAACTTCGTCGGAACTCCATGACATGAGTCTTGAAGCAATTATTGGGCCCAATGAACTCATTTGGCATTTATGCTGTCTCACCGCTTTATACTTTGCGAGTTGTTTATGATGAAACTCGAATGCTGTTGTGCTTCAAGTTGCTTGCGAAGTATACGCTATATATTTTGATAGCAGAAGTCTACATTCTCGCTATCTCTCAGCCGCAGTTTTTGATGGAGTTTTTATCGTAACACAATTGCCATTTGTTTGTGCCTAGCGTTTTTTCTCAATCTGTACTCACTCATTCTTTAAACTCTAGAAATTTCCCAAAATTTTTTGTTTGAAATTTAAAATTTGACGATCATTATCAATCAAGTATGAAAAAATAGTGGGCGCTGCCCATCATTTAATAATTTTTTCATTGTCGATCCTCTTTTAACCCCGGCGAAAATATAAAAAACGATTCTAAAGAAGTAAACTTCAAAAACATTATGAAAGGAATTTTCAAATAAACAGCGAGCGACATCTTCTATGTAAATTTTTACATTTATCAACCGATTAAATTTTGTAAACCTGTTTTTGAAACGTAAATTCAGTACAATTTAACCATGAATCCGTCTACGTCGTTTGGAATACGGCCAAACAGCAGCTCGAATGGTTAACACTGAACCTGATTTTTAGAAGGAAATTTTGATGACCGACGAGGCCCAAGAAGTGACTGCTTGGTTCGGCGTTTGCGCCAAAACCATCATTTTGCCACTTTTCTTCAGAGAAGGCCAAACAGCCGATGGGAATCGATATCGGTGGAAGTTGGCTTATTATGTATTTGTGGCGCACCCTGTATGCTTATCAAGTCTTGTGTACTTGTGTGAAAACAGATATTAAGGCCCGGATTCACAATCATTATTTTACCAATTGGTGACAAGAATTTGACTAATGCTACATATTCACAGTGCTTTGGTTAACTAAACAAATGAACATGAGAAAAATACGGAAGCACGACTAAATTTGTGGATTTTGTGTGTCAAACACTGCAAAAGCATATGATTTTTTTGTTTATCGTACGCATTTTTATTGTTTGTATTACACGCCACATCCTTAAGGCTTAATCATACATACGTAACGTAACGTAGTGTGACGTAAAGAATCTATTGAAGATGCAACTCGACGCTGCGTTAAGATTTGGGTAATCACTTGCATGCACTGCTCATGTCACAGATCGATACCAGACATTTGGCAAAGTTACGATACGTTACGTATGCTTAATCGAGCCTTTACTCAAACGAAATTCCTTGGAAAAAACTATAATTCGGCATCATTTTCAATATCAGACCCTAAATTTTCTTTTCTTTTGTTGCCAGATCGAACTTTTCGGCTGAAAAGATAAATGATCACGTTAGCTAAAAGCAAAAGAAGTAATTGTACACTTGTCCTCGGCAAGAGAGAATATGTATGTACATACATATATATTTCGTAGACCAACGATAGTCAACCATAATCCAGAACGATATTCCAATTCAAGTATTTTTAAATTAGTTGGTTGAGCTAAGTACTCAGTAAGAAATATTATATTATTTATGTATGTATTTACATTTTATTTATTAAACAGTACCTGCCGATTATGCCATAACCTTTTTTTGCTATTCGAAATGATATATCAGAACAAAAGTTTACTGCAAAACTTTTTATAAATATTATATAATCAGATAACGTTTTCATTTTGAGTTCTTTATTTACTTCTGCTTAGTGGTTATTGATTTTTTAATAACAGTCAAAGTTTAACACGCGCATGAACTATTTAAAATTTCCTAGAAACTGTTTATGCACATGAAAATAAGAGCTAGTACACTTAAAGAAATATAAATAACTTTTTAAGGTTTTCCGAATTAAAAACATGAAACAAACATATGCAATAAATAATTTTTAGCTTTTGATATTGTTGTATCTCTCTTATTTTTGTTGTATAGAATATAGGAAGCGGTTGTGTTATTAATCTGCGCTTTATTATTTAATGATAGCGTAGTTGGTAGTGCGCTGGCCGGCTACGCAGAGATAATCTCGGAACTGGTAAAATCAAAATTCACGTCGCAGTTCGGATTCGCTTAAAATTGTAGGTCCCTTCCCTTCCTGTATAAATATACCACGCACAACATGAGCTCGACCTAAGCCCCCTATGGGCTGTTGTAACATTAAAAGAAAATCTGTATTTTTCAAATGTTTAAGAGATCATGACTCTTATTTTTAAGCTTATGATTTTCATCACTTGGCCAAATGACGAGCATCGTTTCCATCAACAATTTTATTTGGGCCAAAATGGAAAAAAGGGACATCATTTTTCATATTTTGTTTATTTAACAGCAATTGTTAGTTATATAATTATATTGGAAATATTCTTCAAATATTAATTTATTCCACAGTCTCCTTACTGATATGGTAGAATACATGATTAGGCATTGCTCAGGTACGCTATTTTTTGGCTACGGTATACCAGATCTTGTGTTTAGATTTTGCCTACCTGTTTGCTTTCCTAACAGTCCAACCGAAACAGGTGCGTAAAATTTCTGTCAAAACCGCTCGTGTTCAGACATTTTGTAGGAAGCTAACTGAAACTCGAAGCAACCTTCGTAAACGTATTTATATTCTGACATTGCGTACAGAATCTCATTGAATTGGAGCGGGAAACCCATATTTGTACAATTGTGAAAATTTGTGTTTTAAAAATCTTATCATATTTTGTTCCATAAATAAAATAAATGATAAAATAAACTATATTATTTACGCTACGCAATATTTCAGTCAGATATTGCGTTTGAGTGCGTTTGTAATTTTGCGCTTACGGTCATGTTTGGGTAGAGTTGTTTTTTATCATCAAATTTTTTAAGTTTACTTCTTTAGAATCATTTTTATATTTACAAGGGGATAAAAGATGAATGTGGCAACGTGGAAATTGTCACGTATATGAAGTACAGCGGCCCCTATCATCAAGTGTGAAAAAAATTAGGATGCATATCTATATACCTACAGTGCTTGATTCATACTCGATTGATAAAGGGCGCTGCCCATCAGTTTCTAGTCAAATTTTAAATTTCAAACAAAAAATTTTGGAAAATTTCTAGAGATTAAAGAATGAGTGAGTACAGATAAAAAAAAACGCGAAGACAAACAAATGGCAATTGTGTTACGATAAAATCTCCATCAAAAACTGCGACTGAGAGATACCGAGAATGTAGACTTCGTCGAATAATGGACGCCCAACAAAATTAAGATTCTGCTATCGAAATATATAGTGTAGACTTCGCAAGCAACTTGAGGCACAACAGAATTTGAATTTCATTGAAAAACAGCTCGCAAAGTATAAGGCGGTGACGCAGCATGAATGGTAAATGAGTTCATCAGAGCCAATAATTGCATAAAGACTCATGTAATTGAGTTCCAATGAAGGTCCTCTGATTATACATCACCAGGTAGTCATTCAGGTGCCCAAATTCCCAGCATTTTAACGTAAGAGAAGGGCAGAAGTTTTACTTGATTGAAAATCTTTTTCTGTGGAAAGAAAACCACTCGCATCAGCACATAGACGAGATTGCCAAGTTTCTAGTCAACCTTATAATATTCACGAGTTCTCAGACCAGCAAGTTTCCACCTGTTGAGATTATACAACCTGAATATTTTGATGATGATTATTGTAATGATGATAATAATGGTGATGATGATGGTAAGATTATAATTATAATGATGTAGCAAATAAATTCGCATGCTTTGAGTATGAATATTTTGATGGAGACTATTTTGCAGAGGGCGTTGCATGCATTGGATATGCAAACAATCAAAATGACTTTAATCCCGATGTAGCACACGTGGGATCAGATAATCATTAAACTGAACTATACAAGGCTTATCGTTTGCATAAATCAGCACATAAATATGTAAGTATACTATTTTTTGCTTAAGTCTTGGTTGTTGTGTAATTATTTTTCTGAAAATAAATCCGGCATTTAAAAACTAAGTTTTTTAACACTATCGCTTAATTTTACATCGTTTGATTTGGATAAGAGAAGTTCCGAAAGGTTAAGTGTTGTTCAATTTCTTACCATTTAAATTTATAAACATTTTCTCGAGTTTTTTAATATTATCCAAAACACAAACAGTTGGCTTTGTATGCCGCGTTTGAGAAACCTGATCAACCCATGTCGACGTAACCCCTTGATCTACTTTATTCGAACCTAAATTATGTTTCCGGATAATTTAGCCCGACACATATTCTAGAGCATCTTCATTAAATTATCTAACTCTTCGTCATCTTCAGTAAGTGAAGTTGGTAGTCCACAATGCTCCAACGTCGCCATTTCCAAGTTTCTGTTTTCAGTTGGTTCACAGCCAAATAAGTTTTCGATTGACGTGCTTGGCGTTTCCCAGGAATTATCGTCGCTTCCATGTTGGAACCAGGCATGTCTTCCTCATCTGTTTCGCAATTTGTGTTGTATTATTCTACGCAATCGAGAGTACATCTGATTTAATTTTTGTATGGTCGCGGCAGCTTTGCATTGCTCGTTCATTAAATAAGTTTTGTTGACTCTTTTCATTATTATTGTTATTCCTATTCTCTAAAGCAACAAAAAATAATTTATAGTATATGCAATAAATACAATACATACAATACATACAATACATACAATACATACAATACATACAATACATACAATACATACAATACATACAATACATACAATACATACAATACATACAATACATACAATACATACAATACATACAATACATACAATACATACAATACATACAATACATACAATACATACAATACATACAATACATACAATACATACAATACATACAATACATACAATACATACAATACATACAATACATACAATACATACAATACATACAATACATACAATACATACAATACATACAATACATACAATACATACAATACATACAATACATACAATACATACAATACATACAATACATACAATACATACAATACATACAATACATACAATACATACAATACATACAATACATACAATACATACAATACATACAATACATACAATACATACAATACATACAATACATACAATACATACAATACATACAATACATACAATACATACAATACATACAATACATACAATACATACAATACATACAATACATACAATACATACAATACATACAATACATACAATACATACAATACATACAATACATACAATACATACAATACATACAATACATACAATACATACAATACATACAATACATACAATACATACAATACATACAATACATACAATACATACAATACATACAATACATACAATACATACAATACATACAATACATACAATACATACAATACATACAATACATACAATACATACAATACATACAATACATACAATACATACAATACATACAATACATACAATACATACAATACATACAATACATACAATACATACAATACATACAATACATACAATACATACAATACATACAATACATACAATACATACAATACATACAATACATACAATACATACAATACATACAATACATACAATACATACAATACATACAATACATACAATACATACAATACATACAATACATACAATACATACAATACATACAATACATACAATACATACAATACATACAATACATACAATACATACAATACATACAATACATACAATACATACAATACATACAATACATACAATACATACAATACATACAATACATACAATACATACAATACATACAATACATACAATACATACAATACATACAATACATACAATACATACAATACATACAATACATACAATACATACAATACATACAATACATACAATACATACAATACATACAATACATACAATACATACAATACATACAATACATACAATACATACAATACATACAATACATACAATACATACAATACATACAATACATACAATACATACAATACATACAATACATACAATACATACAATACATACAATACATACAATACATACAATACATACAATACATACAATACATACAATACATACAATACATACAATACATACAATACATACAATACATACAATACATACAATACATACAATACATACAATACATACAATACATACAATACATACAATACATACAATACATACAATACATACAATACATACAATACATACAATACATACAATACATACAATACATACAATACATACAATACATACAATACATACAATACATACAATACATACAATACATACAATACATACAATACATACAATACATACAATACATACAATACATACAATACATACAATACATACAATACATACAATACATACAATACATACAATACATACAATACATACAATACATACAATACATACAATACATACAATACATACAATACATACAATACATACAATACATACAATACATACAATACATACAATACATACAATACATACAATACATACAATACATACAATACATACAATACATACAATACATACAATACATACAATACATACAATACATACAATACATACAATACATACAATACATACAATACATACAATACATACAATACATACAATACATACAATACATACAATACATACAATACATACAATACATACAATACATACAATACATACAATACATACAATACATACAATACATACAATACATACAATACATACAATACATACAATACATACAATACATACAATACATACTGTTGGCTGGCAGCCGTGTCGAAGTAAAGTTCGAAGTAGAACAGATAGTAACTGTAACTGGCAACTGTTTATTTCTAAAATAAAAATTCATTACAATTCATTACTTATACATAATTTAGAAAGAAGAGAAAAGAAATTGTCTTACCGTAGTCAGCACTTCACTTCAACTTACTGTTCAAATGTTTCAGAATCAAATCTAACAGAATTTTCAAGTTCAAATCTAACGGGATTTTCATGTGGTTGAGTTTGAACGAAAGTTATTTGCTGACTACGTTAAGATCACACGGTTGCATTTAATTTCAATATTTTACACCCCCACCCCCGTGAATCGACCTCGATTCACCATCATCAATGTCCAATACCGCCAATCTCGATACCGGGCGACAGAATACGCCGGAGCCAGTTCTAACGTCTGCTCGTCTTGCTTCACCATCCTTGCCAGTGTAGATATTTTCTACAACCCCTCTGCACCAACATCGACGTGGCATGTTTTCGTCACATATAAACACTAGGCTACCTATCTTAATTTTATCGGTCCTTTCACACCACTTTGCTCTTCGGGTTAACGTTGGGAGGTATTCGAGGATCCATCGCTTCCAGAAGTGATCCCGCATCTGCTTAGCTATGCGCCACTGCTTTCGAAAAGCGTATACTGTATGAATATCGTTGGCTGCTGCTGCTGACTGTGTGATGTTTGTTGACCCCAAAAGAAAATGATTCGGCGTAAGTGGCTCTTCTTCTTCAGCCGACACTGGCAGGTGTGTCAAAGGGCGCGAGTTGACGATGTTTTCGGCTTCAATTATAAAGCTTTGCAGCGTGTGCTCACGAGGAGCCAGGTCCTTTAGCGTTTGTCGTAAAACCTTCTTTACGCATCGAACCATTCGTTCCCATATTCCCCCTTCGGATGGGTTTCGCGGACAATTAAAAATCCAATCTATCCCCTTCATAGTCGCTTCATCCAGAACGCGTTCGCAATCAAAAACGTCAGTGAAACCCTTCGCTTCCTCGTTGGCACCAACGAAGTTTTTCCCATTGTCACTGCGAATACGGATGGGCACGCCACGTCGATTAATAAAATTTCGTAAAACCAGAATAAATGCATCTGTAGATAAATCTGATGCAACTTCTAGATGTATTGCCCTCACGGTAAGGCAGGTGAAAATAGCGACCCAGCGTTTCTCATGGCGACGTCCAAAAGTAATAGTTAAGGGTCCGAAATAATCGACACCAGTGGATGTGAACGGGCGTATAAACGGCGTCAGTCGATCCTCGGGAAGATCTCCCATTAGCGGAGTAACTGGTACTGATCGAGCTATTTTGCATTGCTGACACTTCGAAATCACATGACGCATTACCTTACGTAGCTGTGGAATCCAGTAGGTTTTCCGGATTTCACCGATCGTGGCTTCAGTATTATGGTGTTTCATCAAATCATGAAAATGTGCAACGATTAGAATAGTGAGTTTGTGATTTTGCGGCAATATTATTGGATGTCTCACTTCGTATGGCAACCAGCTTGCCTTTTCTATACGACCTCCAACACGCATGACATCACGTGCATCCAACTGCGGCAGCATATTGTATAATGCACTAGCCTTATTTACGCCCCTTCCGGCCTTCAGCTCCTTAATTTCAAGGAAGTATGATTCGTTTTGAGCCAAACGACAGACTAGTATTTCGGCGTCAATTACTTCACTTATAGTCAACCCATATTCGTGGTTATCAGCGGATATTTTGCGGCTACGTTTAATAAAGCGATTTACCCAAGCCACTGTGCGCTTCAAGCGATTAAAATTAGAAAATCTTGCGATGTCAAAAGTACTGGAACTTTCGGTAAAAAACACAAATTTAGCACATACTTCGTCGTCGTTATCGTTTGGCAAAACATGAGTGTTATAGTTAATGGGCCAGCCTTCTGAACCTTTAAGCAAAAAATCTGGACCCTTAAACCAGCGCGACGTGGGTTGGAAATCAAAATCTGATTTCCACCTTGTAGCTTCATCGGCAACGTTCTCCTTGGTGGGTACCCATCTCCAACAGTCTTGGCTTGTGCAGGCGAGGATCTCAGCTACCCGGTGGGCGACAAACGGTTTGTACCGGCAGTGTTCTGATCGTAGCCATCTTAGCACCGTTGTTGAATCGCTCCACAAAACACAGTGAGAAATTTTCAAATTATGCTCCTGAACCAGTGTTTGCATAAGACGTGTTCCTAAAACTGCCGCTTGTAGTTCCAATCGTGGTACTGTCAAAGGCTTCAGCGGCGCACACTTCGTCTTTGCACAAACAAAGGACAACCCCACTTCATTCTTTGCATTGATGTACCTCCAGTATGCTACGGCGGCAAACGCGTGTTCACTGGCATCTACGAATACATGTAACTGAATTTCTACCGGTATACCTTTAATGAAATAATAACGTGGGATTTTTACAGCAGCCGTTCCACTCAACGCCTTTCGCCAATTTTGCCATAAGTTACTTATTTTATCGGGGATAAGCTCATCCCATGATATATTAAGTCGCCATACTTGTTGTAATAAAATCTTCGCAGCAACCATAAAATGTGCGAGAAACCCCAAAGGGTCGAACACCGACATGACGGTACTTAATAATTCTCTCTTTGTGGGCCGTCTCTCACCACTAATAATCGACTTATCAACTCTATTAAAATTTAATTGATACCTAAAGGTATCGTCATGCGGCTGCCATACAGTTCCTAGGACTTTTTCTGATGCACTCTGGCTTTTAAATTTTCTGCAGACATTCAAGAGTTTATTTTCGTCATTCAGCGCTTTAGCCACTTCCACCGAATTAGAGACAAATCCTCGTAACTCAAATCCTGCTTTGCTGTGGATATCTCGTACTTTCATCGCTGTTTCCATTGCCTCACTTACAGAATTAAAACTGTCCACGAAGTCATCCACGTAGTGATGATCGATGATTGATTTTACCGCTCTAGGACTACTTTCGTTAAACTCTAGAGCGTTCACGGTTTTAATGTAATGAGCGGTGCAAGGTGAGCATGCAGCTCCAAAGGTCATTACCTGCATCTCATAAACATCGGGACGACGAGTACCATCTCCATCTCTCCATAAAAATCGCTGCGCAAATCTATCATCTTGTTGAATCAGCACCTGGTGAAACATCTCTCGAATGTCACCTGAGACAGCAACAGCTCCGACCCGAAAATTAAATAGAATTGTAGGCATGGGCATATAATTTTGTGGTCCCTTCAAGAGGTAGGAGTTTAAAGAAACTCCGTCAACAGTCGCGGCGGCGTCGAAAACGAGTCGCAATTTATTTGGCTTATTGACGTTGACCACACCAAAATGTGGCAAAAACCAAAGTTTAGAGTTTTTTATGGCAGCTTCAGGTGCTTCGAGTTTACGCGCATAACCCTTGGCTATATAATTTGCAATGATGTTTTTATAAGCGTTGGCAAAGATTTCGTCTTTGTTCATTCTCCGTTCGATTCCGACAAGCCTTCTTTCCGCCATACTGTAACTGTTGGGTAGGTAAACAGTATCGCTTTTCCAGAGAAGGCCCGTTTGAAATCGTTCCCCTACACGCTTAGTTGTTGTTTTCAGAATGTGCTGCGCCCGAAGATCTGCTTTGCTTAACACAGCGGGTGCAGATTTTATACCAAAATTCTCGGTGGTAAAGTATTCTTCCACCAAATTGTGTAAATGTTCATCCTTGCACGACTTTACGAAAAGGCATGTTCGCGTTTGTAAAACGTTGTTCGTGGGGCCATACACTACCCACCCGAGCACTGTGTTAACGACATAAGGTCCCTTTTCCCACAGAGATATTGTCTTCGTTGATATGCCCAGGTGACAATGATCAAGACCAATAAGTATTTTTGGCTTGGCATTAGTATACACGAGTTGGTCTCTACTGACCCCAGAAATACCACTTAAATCAGATTCGTTTATACTTTGAATCGGCAGCTCGAAATTTGGTATTGCATGAACATTATTCAATCTGTGACGTTTTTCCATACCCTTACCACTTATCTGAAGATTTACCATGGTCGCGTTAACTTTGCTTTTCTTATCGTCAAACCACTGCAATTGCACGGACTGACTTGCACCTTGGAGATCCAATTCGCATGCAAGGCTTCTGTCCATCATTGTTATTGAAGACCCATCATCCAGCAAAGCGTATGTATCTATTTGCTTATTAGGCCCAAACAGTGTGATAGGCACTACACGGAACAAGATCTGTTTATGCGTAGCTATGTCTTCATGACAACTTAAAACAGCCTCACGCTTGTTGTTTGTCGAAACCACACTATTATCGTCATGCAACAGCTTATTGTGCCAACGTTTACAGTCGTCGGTAGCGCACTCTGCACGGCGACGACAGTTGCGCACAGAATGCCCAAAACCTAGGCATGAAAAACACAAGCGTTGTTTTTTGACGATTGACCATCTGTCAGTGATAGAAGCTTGCTTAAATATTTCACAAACGTGAATTTTATGCGGCCCCTGACAGGCATTGCATTTGATGACAGGTGTGGCACGACTATCGTCAGTTTTTTGTACAGCGTGTAGTACGACTCGTTGACGGTCATATCCCTGAACCATGCAAACAAGCCTCGCAACATCTTCCAACCAAATTGCAAAATTTTCTATAGTTGGATAGGGCTTTATTGTCAATGAATGCTTTGCCCAATCCAACCTTTTACTCATAGGTAATTTGCTCACGAGTTCTTCGAGCAGTGTTGGATTTGCCAGGTGCTGTTGACCATCAACCGATTGCATGAACGTGGCGAAATTTCTTACCTTCGTCGCATATGGCACTAGTTTATCAACTGCATTTTCAGATACCGCTGATATTTCCTTAACCTGACGTAATTGGCTTTGAATCAATAGCTCTGGCCTTCCGAATCGAAATTTAAGCTGTTCAATAACAGCATTTACATTATTTGGGTGAATTAATAATGATTTTACCACGTCTCTTGCTTCTCCTTTGAGACACCTTTGCAGGCGTTGGTTATTCTCTAAATTACCATAACCGTACGCAGTCGTAGAATGTAAAAATGCGTTATAAAATAATGGCCAATCTTCAGCGACGCCTCTAAATTCTGGCAAATCATATAGTTTTCGCATAGACATACTAGTTGGCGGCGAAGAAATGAAAGGTTGCAGGCGTAGGCAATGGCGATTGACGACAATGTGAAGTAGAATCAAAAATGCCGTTCGCAGTAGCAAATGTAACATTTTGACTCGGCGCAGCCTCCGCGGCAGAAGCGACAATTTGGCTTGATCGATATTCGGGTGTTGGCATTTCGTTGAAAAATATACGCTCTTTATTAGGGCGATTTTTCGTTGACGACGGCGTATCATTTTGCGTGCTACTTGTATTAAATTGTGATCGCATTTCGTGTATTTGACTCGTAAGTGCGGTTATTTGTTCTTGCATGGCGTTGAACAACTTCATTTGCTGATTAATTACATCCGCATAGGACCCTAAATGTTGAGCAGGTAAGTTAACGGCAGTAGCGCCGACGTTGGCAGAGGGAGCAGCAGAAGCACCCACGACAGCAGCAGAAGACATGGTGGCAGAATTCATGAGATCAGTGTAATTAAATAGCGTGGAAGTATTAGCACTGGCAGCGTTGGCTGCGGCGGCAGAATTAGTTGGTGCAAAAACATTTAATGTGGCGGCAGAATCGCACGCGGCGGCAGAATTGCTGGCGGCGGAAGAATTGTAAGTGTCGGCAGAACTGTACGTGGCGGCAAAACTGTACGTGGCGGCAGAATCGCACGTGGCGGCGGAATTGGTGGCAATCCGAGCAGAGGATGAACCGATGTTCGTAATATCCTTTGTATCTGTATCCATTGTTTGCAGAAGCTCAGCTTGTTGCAAACGGGGACTTCTTCTTGGCGGCGTTCTACGCATGTGCGTACGATATAAAAATGCAGCGAGACACAAATGCAGTTACGAAAAAGAGATGCGACCGCAAGACGTGTGAATACGAAATAAAGATGTTGGCTGGCAGCCGTGTCGAAGTAAAGTTCGAAGTAGAACAGATAGTAACTGTAACTGGCAACTGTTTATTTCTAAAATAAAAATTCATTACAATTCATTACTTATACATAATTTAGAAAGAAGAGAAAAGAAATTGTCTTACCGTAGTCAGCACTTCACTTCAACTTACTGTTCAAATGTTTCAGAATCAAATCTAACAGAATTTTCAAGTTCAAATCTAACGGGATTTTCATGTGGTTGAGTTTGAACGAAAGTTATTTGCTGACTACGTTAAGATCACACGGTTGCATTTAATTTCAATATTTTACACATACAATACATACAATACATACAATACATACAATACATACAATACATACAATACATACAATACATACAATACATACAATACATACAATACATACAATACATACAATACATACAATACATACAATACATACAATACATACAATACATACAATACATACAATACATACAATACATACAATACATACAATACATACAATACATACAATACATACAATACATACAATACATACAATACATACAATACATACAATACATACAATACATACAATACATACAATACATACAATACATACAATACATACAATACATACAATACATACAATACATACAATACATACAATACATACAATACATACAATACATACAATACATACAATACATACAATACATACAATACATACAATACATACAATACATACAATACATACAATACATACAATACATACAATACATACAATACATACAATACATACAATACATACAATACATACAATACATACAATACATACAATACATACAATACATACAATACATACAATACATACAATACATACAATACATACAATACATACAATACATACAATACATACAATACATACAATACATACAATACATACAATACATACAATACATACAATACATACAATACATACAATACATACAATACATACAATACATACAATACATACAATACATACAATACATACAATACATACAATACATACAATACATACAATACATACAATACATACAATACATACAATACATACAATACATACAATACATACAATACATACAATACATACAATACATACAATACATACAATACATACAATACATACAATACATACAATACATACAATACATACAATACATACAATACATACAATACATACAATACATACAATACATACAATACATACAATACATACAATACATACAATACATACAATACATACAATACATACAATACATACAATACATACAATACATACAATACATACAATACATACAATACATACAATACATACAATACATACAATACATACAATACATACAATACATACAATACATACAATACATACAATACATACAATACATACAATACATACAATACATACAATACATACAATACATACAATACATACAATACATACAATACATACAATACATACAATACATACAATACATACAATACATACAATACATACAATACATACAATACATACAATACATACAATACATATATGCATTTATATATATATATATATTTATATATAATATATGAAAAAAAACCAAATGAGATCGGAACCCTACCGTTCACTTCCCCCATATATATGTATTTCATTTTATGGTGTTAACCCGGTAAGCAATATGAAACATCTGATTAGTTTGCTAAGCATTAAATTAATCAACAAAAACTTGAATACGTAGCAACTATGTAGTTAAAGATAATTAATAATTAGGTATTAAAATTAAATACTTCCTCGATTAACGAAATAGTTTATATCGGAATGATGTGTACAAATTAATTATCCTACCAGCTTAACGATATGATAATGTACACAACCCTAATATATATTCGTAGTTGTTACAATGTTAAACTTTAACTGTAAATTTATATATGCTCTTATTGGTAAATGAATTATATAAAATATATACGCTGACATGTATATTTGTGCATATAAGTTTCAAGTAATGTTAGAGGTTTCGTGTGTTGTTTGCTACTCGGTTCAACGTTTTTTTTTCTGTTTTATTCTCTTATGTGGAAGCATTAACATCTTGTTTTAAGCTACTGACTCGCTAGTTTTGTGATCTTAATAGCTACGAAAGGAGCCCACGAAACTGAAGCCCCGGGAATACTTGGGATTAACGTGAATGAGGAACGCAATCAGAACAAGTTGGATCCAAAGTATATAGGGATATTTAAGGGCCCTTATATTTTAGAAGGAGATAGATATACTTTCGCTGCTTTAGATACAAAAAGGGTTCACAAGTATGCGCGATAACCTATCGAAAAAGAAAAATGCCAAGTAATGTTAGCAATCATGAATCATGGCATTATGATTATGGAGAAAATGAAAAAGAAGATAACATCTAAATTGGATTAAGGAAAAGGAAAAGATCGTTATCAACAAAAAAAAAAATATTAATGTCAGAATGACGGAAGATGGCGCTGAAGTATGTCAAGTAAAATAATAAAGATAGGTCATGCAAAGATACGTCAATAGATAGAATAAGATACAAAGATACCTTGATAGATAATGTAGGATGGAAAATTAAAACATTCCAGAAATGAAAGTGAAAGCATATGCATAAGCTACGAGACTACTGCGATAAAACGTGTTTTCATATTAAATCTGCCCAAAAGTTGGGACCAAATGAAAACCATGCGGTGAAAAAAATTATATAAAATTGGGGAAAGCCAAATCGATACTAATAACAATCTTTTTGAAAAGAATCATCGAGTTTCTATGCGATTCGATCTCGAAGAACACCTAACTTGATGAAGAGGTACTAGGCTACCTCCGTCAACGGTGGTATGTTGTACGAACAAGCAGCGGCGGATTTACCTGTAGGCAGTATAGGCATTTGCCTAGGGCCTCCGATTTATAAGGGCCTCCAAAATTAAAAAAAAATTATAAAAAAAATAAAATAGTCGTAGAATTTGAGATTTTAAACTTTGGAAAGTTTAAAACCTCCAATTCAAATTTAATACTATTAACTGAACTATATTTATTTGCCATTGTATTAGGCCGAACAAATAAAAAATTTTAACATTTTCAAAAGCAAATAGGAAAAAAAGAACCAAGCATAAGCAAGATTTGCGTTTCTATATTTAGTTTGAAAAATGCAATTTCATTCATTTCATTTCATTGTTTGTTTGAATTTTGTTGCGTTAACATCAAATCAAAATTTATGTCTTGGGATGGCTGTTCCATCTACCAGTACTGCGGTGGCAGATAAAAATGTTTCACAACCAGTAATAGCTGATAACGATGTTAATCTTTCAAATAGGAGTATTTGTGTAGAAGAATGTGCAAGTGATAATTGCGTTGCCATTACCAATGACATAGAGATTGAAATTGAGAGTGAAGTAATAAAATGTCAAATACTTATCCTAACTTTACTGACATTGGTTTATGGCCAAAAATAATTAGTAATGATTTGATTGAACATTGTATTTGTACAAAACCCAAAAATGTGGCGATTTAGAATCTTCTAAGAAATATTATAAAGATAATAATGATCAACAAATATACCGAAAATTAAATGATGTACATTTTTATATGACTATGAAGAGAATGGTTGATTTATTCTGAAACAACGAAATCTGTTTATTGCTTGTAAACTATTTAGTAAAAAATCTAATGTTTTAGTTTCAGGATATTCCGATTGAAAAATATTGTAGACGTTTTGAAAAGAACATAAAAATTGTATGTGTGCTTATGTTCGTCGTGCTAAAATAAGTGGTCGTGTCGATTCCAAACTTTTAGAAGTAATAAAAAAAGAGGACATTTATTGGCGTGAGGTATTAAGACGAGTCGTTGCTACAGTTAGACTTTTCGGAAGTTTGGGCTTACGGACATGCTAATTCTTCCAAAGGCAAATTTCCCAGCTGTATTGAATATTTGGCTGAATTTGATGACTTTTTAAAGGTTCACTTAGAAAAATACAGTACTTAATTGCGGGATTGGACATGTTAATTATTTATGTAAAAATACGTGTGATAGTAGAACTTATGTGCAAAAGTGTACAAAACTCCATTGTTGATGAAATAAAACGAGCTAACTATTTTGCTCTTATAATTGATTCCACGCCTATTGCTAGCCATACTGACCAGTTAACTATTATTATCAGGTATACAGATTTAGATCAAAAAATTGAAGAAAGGTTCATATGTTTTATTCCGATCGAACATCATGATGCAACATATTTTGCCAGCTTGTCCGAATTAGGGTTGAATATTAATAATTGCCGGGGACAAACATATCACAATGCTTCGAACATGTCAGGCATTTATAACGTTCTCCAAGATAAAATTAAAAGTTACAGAAAAAATGCTGTTTAGTTGGAAATGCAGAATGTTCTTCTAAAGCTATTAGATTCTTCGATTTTATTCAAAATTTATTCGACTTTTTTTCCTCTTCGACAAAGAGATGGGATCAGCTAATGAAAACTAATAAAAAATTAAGCCATACTTTAAAACGTATATGTGACACTCGATGGTCATCCAGAGCTGAAGCTGTATTAACTGTACGAAAGAATTTTTCTTTCATAAGTACCGTTCTTGGTGAAATATGTATTAACCTATCTGAAAAGCCCATAACAAAAATTCAGGCGAAAAAATTACATAGTAGTTTTGAAGATTTAGAGCATACACTATTGCAAAGAATAAATGCCACTAATAAATCGTTACAAAACAAAGAATGTAACATACAAAAGGAACTAATTTATTGAAATCTTTATCAGTAATCATACTCAGTATTCGAACTGATGATGCATATTTTCACGAAATGGAGAAAAAAGCAATCGAATTAGCTGGTAGTACAGAATACTCAACAGCAAAAAATCGAAACAGGAAAAGAAAAATACAAATCGATGAAACTTCAGATAATGACATAATTTTACGTGGGAAAGAACTATTAAAAGTTAAAACATTTTACTTTATTTGTAATACTTTATACTCTGAAATAAAAAGAAGGTCTGTAGTTTATGACGTGGTATTACAAAATTTTTTAATATTTGATGATTTTGATTTGCCTGAAGAAAAATTTGCTCAGTGTGTATCAAATTTAGTTGAAAACTGTAAAGATGACATAAATCAATTAGTATTCAAAGATAAGGTTGAGCAGATCCTTCATTTTGTAAAATTGGAAAAATATTAACACTGACTGAAATGTGTGCGTCAATTAACATCAACATTTCCAAAAGTTGAAATAATCCTAAACATTTTTTTAACAATCCCTACTTAAGAACTTCACTTGGCCAAATAAAATTAAATCACTTTGCCATTGGCATATGGCTATTGATCTATAATTTCTAACAATTTCTAACAAATTTGTCTATAAAAAATGTTGTTTCTCTCGTCAAAATTTAGAAAATTGAGCCACAAGTACAAAAAAAAACTTAGAGGGCCACAAAAATTGATATTTGCCTAGGGCCTCAACATGTTAAAATCCGCCTCTGCGAACAAGAGTGTCGCGATGCTACTGAAGCGAAAAACGGTGTTTACAGACCCACCCTGCAGTCAGTTGGAACGCGATCTGCTAAGAAGCGATACAGAGAGTTGAGGAGGGACGAGAAACGTCTTTTCAGGTGCAAGAAAAGAGATGCAGAAAGACGCGAATTTAATGATATTGAAATGTTACGGGACAGGAACGAGGTCCGAAAATTCTTTGAAAGAATAAGAAGCCTGACTGATGGTTTGAAGACCGGGGCCTCTTCCTACAAGGATGAAGGCGGAAATCTGATGACAGATGTCCAGGGCATTATGAAATTACGGAGACAGCATTTTGCGCAGCTGCTTAATGGCGATGACGGCAATAATCCCGCCACTGCGGAATCTGCTCCGGAAACCCCAATCCCTAACGGCGTTGTAATACTGTCACCCGACTATGAAGAAGTCATAATAGTCATTATTCGACTGAAAAATAAAAGGACTGCGGGAGCAGATGGCCTGCCTGCTGAGTTGTTTAGGACTGGAGGCGAAGAGCTCACAAAATGCATGCATGAGCGGATGTGTAGAATTTGGTCTGATGAAAGCATGCCATGATACCAAAAGAGATTTCAGACAAGGTGACTCGCTATCGTGCGACTTCTTTAATTTTATGCTGGAGAAAATAATTCGAGCTGCGAACGTCGACATCTGTGGCACTATTTTCGACAAGTGTCATGTTGCTAGCATCCGCTGATGATATTGATGCGCGGGTAGTCAGTGCAGCATTCTCCAATCTGGAAAAGGAGTCTGTCGAGTCTAGTGGTGAACGAGGACAAAACGAAATAACTTGTGTCAACAAACAAAAAGCCACGCCTTTTGGACAAAATGTTACTGCTGGCAATTATACTTTTGAAGTCGTCAAGGAAGTTGTTTACCCAAGATCCAGCATTAATACCAACAATAATGTCAGGCTTGAGATCAAGCGGAGATTAACTCTTGCCAACAAATGTTACTACGGGCTCAGTAGGTAATAGAGAAGCAGAACCCTCTCTCGACCGATGAAAATAACGCTCTATAAGTCCCTCATCCTTCCGGTCCTAATTTATGGCGCAGATACGTGGACAGAAGCTGTCAGGAGCGTTCGAGAGGAAGATCTTCGGTCCAATATGCGTGGACGACATGTTTCGAATAAGATGGAACGATGAGCTGTATGAGCTGTACGCCGACACTGACATAGTCAAGCGTATAAAAATCCAGCGGCTTCACAGACTGGGTCATGTTGAGCGAATGGAAGAAGGCGCTCCGGCTAGAAGCGTGTTTTATTCAAACCACGGTGGAGGAACATGCAGAAGAAGACGTCCTTATCTCCATTGGAAAGACCAGGTACAGGGCGCCCTGTACGCACTTGGCCTTATCAACTGGTGCCTGCGCGCGCATAGAAGAGGCGAATGGCCAAGCTTTATAGAGGCGGCCAAGACTGATCATCGGTTGTAGTACCAGCTAAGTAAGTAAGTAAGTCGGGTATGTTCATAAAATATTAAAGCCAAATATTAAAGAAGACCAACATCATGTACCGAAAAAAACGTAACATTCCAAAAAGATGCGACAGTCAGATTGTGACAGTGAAGGTTATGTGCGGGAGGCTTTATAGAAAATTCTCCGGTCGCGATTTCATGTTAGGTGATGAATCTATTTCACGCTAAGCCGTTCAAAGATAAATGGAAATGATGGATTTTATACCAGTTATGTGTCCTTAATGGAAAGCAAAAAAAATTCTTCCGAAAAGCATATTGACCATATCAGGCGCAACGGTGTAGTAGAGACACGTTAATAATTTTAAATAATGTTCAATTACTGTGTTATACATATATGTATTATATAATAAAACAAATTTAAAAATTTTATTTTTGAACTCACGTTATAACTACATATGACAAAATATGAACCTAAGCCTTGAATTTTATCTCTTGGCGAATATGCCCACACCCTTGGCGAATGTATTCCATGGTTAGGGTAGTTTCACCATTTTGGACTACTTTGAAAACTGGCGAATGTTCCCCCATCTACACTACATATAGGGTTGTTAGTTTTAAAAATAAAAAATGTTTGATCAGTTTTCTTCTTTGTATGTACTTATATTAATACTATGTACTATATCTATATTAAGCTTATTGGATAGGGTTAGTAGCATGGTTGCAAGCGCGATTTTGTACTTTTATTATTTTGTGTGCTAGTGTTATTATTTTTATTTTTCGTTTTAATCTATTCCAACAGCAATGAACAATGGCTGAACCAACTTAGTTTTGATAATAAGAATTAGAACTAAAGTACCTTTTATAAAAGTATTTCATA
Organism: Palloptera scutellata; assembly: GCA_958295655.1. NCBI lineage: Eukaryota > Metazoa > Arthropoda > Insecta > Diptera > Pallopteridae > Palloptera > Palloptera scutellata. The sequence goes on from OY282451.1 coordinate 32,979,475, forward strand.
TTTAAGACTAAAACACAAAAATAACGCGTTTAATTATAGCTGTCTTGTACAGATAGCATAGTGCTTCAACAACTCTACTTTTAACTGTCAGTAATAATACAAGAATAAAAGTTTTCTAAAAAACAAAAACAAAACATGCTCAAACGTACAGTTTGTGAATGACAATACAACGAACTTGGCCGTTTTATTCGCACATGTCGAATACAACACAGCTAATATAGGTATTCAGGATGAGATGTATTTGCTCTTGTATTGTGTAATTTTGATAAATTTTACATAAAAGTACAACATTATACCAAACTTCTTAATAATATAAAAAGATGACTTACTTTATACATTTATTTTATGTTAATGCAGAAAGAGAAAATATTATTTGAAACCTAAAGAGTTAAAAAATACATTAAAGATACGAAAGAGCAAGTTTTTTTTTTGCTGTTGCTTATGTGTACGTTCTCGATTGCGAAATATAAAGCAAAAAAATTTGCATGGAACGAATGGCAAAGAATTTTATAATTATTGCAAAATTCTACACACTCGAAAATGCTAAATATCAATGAACAGATTACAAGCGAAGTGCAACTGTACTTTCACGCAAAGATTTTTGTGAAAACATAAGCAACGAAATCTGTGTTCTAAGTTTTATTATAGTATAATAGATATACGAATTTTCTTCTTTCTTTCTACAAACAAAGACCAATGTGTAGGTGAGTGGCAATGTTATGCCAATCATGCGATCGTAATAACTATAGAGCAAATCATATCAGGTTTTTCGGAATAAGAAGAAACAAATTTTTATTAACGATTTAAAGATTTATTTTTTGAAAACTCAATGTTTACATAAATGGGTTATATATATTATATAAAAATTAATGAAAGTTAAATAGAACGAAAATAATACACCACATTGAATGATTTAAATAAAATTTAAATTTATTTAAATAAATAATAAAATTTTTGGATAATATAATAAGTATAAGGATCAGTTACTCAATTAGAGATTCAGCTCAAGTTATATATTTTTACGTAATTCCTTAAATTTGAACCTACCTAGTACTTTATCTTTACGTAGATGCAGTGAAATAAAAATATGCAACAAGGAACTAACACATGCATTGATAAACTCCTTACAGCCGCAATAAAGAAAAATTACTCCTAAAAACGAATTTGATTTATAATATATCAGCTAATGTTATAGATGGATTGGAAGATTTAGGCTTTAAGCGAACTAATAAAGTAGGCGTACACTTCTTTGAGACTTCTTTTTTCAAATTGGAAATGTTTAAAAAAAGTAATTTTAAAAAACCTACAGATTGCAACAGATACATCCTATAAAATCGATAATTTGTGATCAAGGCCCAAACAATCTCAAGTGTTTTAATCCCTTGGGTGGATCCGTAGAGCAACCATATTTTTTAAACAAAGAACCATCCGTTCGTTAATTTAATGCTACAATTGCAAAATTATTGGCTTACGCCTAATAAACAGGTTATATATATTAAATTTTATTATTTTTTATATAATTTATAGCACCTATTTGTTTTGAAAAATATACCTTTAAATCGTTAAAAATATATTACATGTTATTAAAGTATTTGTTATTTAACCCACAAATACTAATTACCCATATGCTTCGATGTAGAATAATTACTACGTCGACATGACCGCTCATTTTGTTCTTCTTATTCCGAACAAACTGATATGATTTACTCTACAGTTGTTACGATCATTGGCATAACATTGCCATAACATTTGTCTTTGTTTATGCAAAGAAAGCAGAACATCAATATTAAGCGCCCAGTGGCACATCCATATTTTACGTTATTATATTTACATATTTATGTTTCGCAATTTGCACTTTAGATTATGAGACCTTGAGGGGTTTTAGTCTGCAGAAAGTCCACAGCGAATTCATCAACTTAGATGCTAGTTGATTTGGATGGTTCAACATTCGTATTTGGTATGAATTTGTTTTCGTGAATTACTATTTAGTAGCCAGAAGATACGTCTCAGTTTAAGATTTAGCATTATTTGCTTGAGGGATTGTGAATGTTACTTGCACCGACTTGGTTTCGTTCACCATAATTTTCCAGTTTTTAAGCCACAAGGATATTTTATTAAACATTCTTGGAGGCAGTGTCTATTGACAACGCAGCTGTGTCGTCTGCGAAAGTTCCAATAACAATTCCATCAGTTGTCGGCAAATCAGCAGTGAATAGTAGATATAACATTGGTCCCATAACACTGTCATGGGGAACACCGGCTTTTATATTATATAGAAAGTGTAAAAGTTTATTGGAAGCATTTTCTAGCTTTATATTTATAACCACACACTTTCAAAAGCTTGTGATATGTCTAGAAAGTCCGTGATGCAGTATTTTTGGATTCGAAGGCTGCTTTTATTTGTTCAACAAGTCTATGAATTTGTTCAATTGTACCGTGACGTTGACGGAAACCGAACTGATGATTAGGAATGAGATGTTTGGACACAATAATAGGCCTTAGCCTTTTCATAAACAAAGATTCGAAGACTTTGGAAGGGATTGGTAGCAGACTTATGGGGCTTTTTCCCGGGTTTTTGAATCATTTTTATTTGTATACCCTTCCACTGTGGTGGAATGAATCTAGTTCTCAACACAGGATTGTAGAGTTGGGTTAGGATGGTTATTTCTTGCTCTGGTAATTCCTTCAGAATTTTTTGTAATCAGATTATATCCTGAAGCCTTCGCAGGTTTCAATTTGTTTATAATTAACCGTAATTCGTTTTTTGTGATATGGCTGAGCTAAGAGCTCGGATACTTCATATAATATTTTTACTGGGGTTCGTCAGGATTAGGAATAATTAATTAGGTCACTTTTTGCCAACGTTCCACCGAGTTTTCGTATTGGGGGTTGAAATTGTGTTAGTCTTTTCAATTTATTTGCTGCCTTCCAAAAAGAATAATTTGTTGCAGAAGTTGCTTCGAGTTTTTCAATCTAATTTTTGAATATAATGTTTTTGTCCTCAGCTTTTAACTTTTTAATTTTAGCATTAAAGTGTTTTTATCGCCTGGGAACCGTGTTTTTTGCTAAACTTTCTTTGCTATTTTTTTTTTCTTTTATCTTATCCATGATTGAAACGGAATACCTGTTTGTGTAGGAACTTGTATGTACTGGGGTAGAAGCCGAACGAATTTTTAAAACAGTTATTAAAGTGTTCTACTGCTTCTGTAATGTCGTTGGCTATATTTAGTAGCAGTTTCTGTATAATCATTGTGGCAACTAACTCTCTGAAGAAAGGCCAATTTTACAATTATGGCGCACACATGGCTTTCTTACTTCCTTTGGTGTCTACTACTTAAGAATTAGCACAGGGTAATAGTCTGGGGATAGGTCAAAATTTGAGTTACATTTTAAACTTGTAAGAGCAATCTAGTTACACAAAAGTCAATAATATCAGGTACTTTTTTGATCCTTAGGCCAATACGTGTTCCCCTGTTGAGATGCTACTTAGATTAAAAGATTGAATATCAGACAAGAGCTGTTGCTCTTTTGTAGTTATTAGTCGTGAGCCTCAAGCAGTGTGCTTTGCATTATATTATATTTTGGGGGCTGTATATAGTAGATATTGTAATTGGCCCTTTCCAATCTTCTATTACAATATTTGTAGCTTGAATATGTTGCATGCAAAAGGATGTTGTTTCGTGATGTTTTATATCACGTTTTTATTAGTGTTGCACTTCTGCCATATGCTTTTCCGTTTGTATGCATTGTGTGGTAAAAGTTATAGTTGTTGATTTTAATGTGAGTGAAGTGTGTTTCGGATATAAGAATTATGAGAATTATGTCGACTTCATTTGTGTTTAAGAACAAATGAAGTCGACACACACCAGTTAACTATGCACACCAGTTAACTATTTTTAATTTATCGATTTTGAGAAGAGTTTGATGTTAAGTTTGTCATGGTGGTAAGTTGTAGCATTATCTGATGTAGTAATGATATCATTTCACGGATATCAGGTGAATTGTGTGGAAGTTGAAGAATATTTGTCGCAGTTTCATTTTTATTTTTTTATTTTGTTGTCTCGGAGCACGATACGTGTGTTCCTACTTTTGGATGCTGTAGATTATTTGGAGCTGTTATTTGTTTTCTTAAATATTTAAGTATTTTAATTGTTGTAGGTTTTTATACACTGCACACACTTTATAATTTGCAGGATGATTTCCATCACAGAGAGCACATTTTACACCTTTTTATTATCATAATAAATTGTGTATAATGTTTTTTGTTTCATATAGCTGTCCTTAGAAGAAGTATGAGTTTTCCAATTCTAAACCACATATTAGCTGACCTAATTTTTTATAAATATTATTGTTTTTGCATTTGTTTCAAATATTAATACTGATAGAACATCTTTTCTTGATAAACAACAAATTATTATTATTACGTGATGTTTTTAAAATCCTCGTACAGGCAAGACGTTTCAAAATGTTTTCCTGATCTTTCTTGGCTTTGCATTCGTTGTAGTGGTGTTTAATTTGTGGGGAATTTTGGCCGATGTTTACACGGCCAATTTAATTTAGTCAATTACACTTAATTAACAATACTAACATTTACATAATTAAAAAAACGCTGATAATTTGAATTATGTATTTTTCTGCTCCCGTAAAATTTCAGACTTACAACACAAACATTGTAAACGCAAACTTACATATACCACGTAAAAAAATTTAAGTTTGATTTCTTTGATATTATTTAACTCACTTTTACGTGTAGAAAGGCGGAGAATAGCCTAAAGCACAGATCATACAGGAAGAGTGCAATTGTGCTCAAATGAAAGGTATTATATGAAAATTATGAGATCGAGAAAGTAGGAAAACTAAACAGCCTTTAAAGTGTCTATCTTCGATCTATCTGCACATTCATTAGTACAACTAAATCCTTATTCCAGAAGATCTAAAAGTACTGCACTATCTATTTTCCAGAATTTTCTTTTGCAAAAAAACTTTTCAGTATCATAATGAGCACAACATACAAAGAATTACGCAAATATATGCATATGGTCGCGAATTTACACAAAAATTCTATGGAAAAAAGCAGTTTTTCCCAAATTTTCCAATTTTTCAGGCAACTTTTCTCAATTTCCTTTCCGTAAAAACCTGATTCGTACTACTAAGAACTAAAAAAAATGATCCCAATCAGTTCAGCTATTTGTAATTGATGCGCTTTTGTTTAATTTTAATTTTGTATTGATATTGTTACCGTGCAGTCACTATTAAATCACCTCATGTATCCAAAAATATGGACTCACCGCTACATACATTTTTAGGTAAATCAGGATTGCTCCTTTTTAGTTGAATGCAAAAGTGATACAAACAAAATGGTTTACTAATAATTACAATTTTAGCGAGCAAGGTCGATCCACGATTAATTTGTACTCTCAGCAATGGGTTTTCAGTCAAATCCGCTCTTTCATAAACATGCTTTTAGAGTTCTGTATAGCAGAAGCGGTGAAATTAATTATAAATTAATGTTGCTTGGGCCACTTTTGCGCTAGTTAACGAAATGAAACAATTCGGTTGTTTTTGGTAAGCACTTGTGTTTTGGGTTGCTGGCTGATAGTGTGCATCCAAACATGTTGTTTTGGTGCGTAGGTGTGAAAAGTAACACTTACCTTGCTCTCCTCTGTGTTAAAATGTAATGTCCTCATTTCGAATGCTTCTATGAAATTTCTGCAGCGTCTGATGTTTTCTTGTAGTTGTCGGTATATACCATATATATTTTTGATTGTTACAATAAAATATAAAGTTAACTTCCAAGGATGTTCCTCAATTGATATTAGAAATTTTTACATTTCTTGTAAGTTGGTAAAATTATAACTAGATTCAGATGTTCAAATATCTAGCATTCTTACTTGATCATTTTCATGAACATGAGTTACATTTTTATTTCCTGCTTATGATTTACATATATTTTATTATCTATGGTAGTACTGTAGTTGTACTGAATTAGATGTGGACCATTTATTTTCTGTCCATTCCATGTATGTTTTTTATCCATTATAATATTGCCGTGGTCTAAGATTTGTAAAGTAAAATTATTTTCTTGAATAATATTACATTGAGCCTTTTGCTTTAATAACAAGGGAATAGTACATTCATCAGTTAAGTCTTGTTTACAAATGTTTGTTCTTATGTAACTTTTACAATTAGATAAATTAATGAACTCATTATTATTGCATTTAGCAATTTTTTGCTTAAGTTCATATTTTCCATGCGTAAATGCTAATGGGATTAAATTATATACATGACACTTATTTCTTATATGTATTTTTAAATTGTAATAACTGCACTGTTAAAGAGACACACATGGATATCGGAAGATTCTAATATATTTATTACAGAAATATCATATGATTCTTTGTGAACAACTTCGTTTATTTCTTTAAGATTGAGTGTCCAAGAGAAGAAATTTCCCATTTTAGCAAAGTTGCGATTGTTTCTAATTCTTTATATACTACTGTAATGATCAACTCTTCAGTTATAGATTCTGGATACTAATTTCTCTAAAATTTTTTCAAATCGTGAATTATCCTTTGCTGATTGTTATTTTCGATAAGTTGGTTGAGTCTTGTCTTTATTTCTATTAGGTCATAGTGGCCCAGTTGCGTTATAAATATTTAAATTTTATCTATCAGTATATTTTCTTTTTGTGATTGTATTGTACTATAATGAGTTTTCATTATAGTTTCACACGATGCTAATATAACTGAGAAATTTGCCACGTGGTGAAGGTATCCCGTGTTGTTATAAATGTACACGTCATCTGTTTCGGTTAGGACGTATTTTTTCCGGTTATGTCTGCTATTCTATCCGAAAGTTTAAGTGAAAATAATAAAAGTATTATGAATCCTGTTCTTGTGAATTGCATCTTATGCTTCGTTTTCGTTGCTGTCTTTGTGTGTTGTCTTCCCCCCTAACTGTTAAAATCGTGTCCCCGTGATCTTCTTTCACTTTATGTTTATTATACGTATTTCGTTGTGAGTTTATTAAGGCGGTCCATTCGGCTATATATTATATCGCCTGGTTTTGAAGCAGTTTATCTTGCTTTCCTTCGAGCATATCCTTGGTGTTGAGATATTTTTCGCGGTTGAAAAATACGTCTTCAGGTTTTTATCACGTGGAGGGCCAGGCGCGGTTTTGTTTTCACCAGCCATACTCTGTGTGAGTTCAATGAGATTAGTGTGTAATCTTTCAAGTTGAGCGTTAGTCGATGAGTAATGTACTGGCGTCACTGAATGTGTTATTTGTAGTGGGCTGTATACGAATTTCACAATGTTTGCGTTAAATATACTTTCGTTATCGGTCATAAGATATTTGGCATTAGGGTAAACTTGTGTGAGAACTTTTTCTGTATAGTTTACCTTTGTGTCAAGTTTACGTAGGAAATAGTATTTATATTACTTGTATCTGCTACCTGCGTTGGTATCGGAGTTTTTCCTATAGGTTGTTTATTTGGTTGTCGTTCATACTTGTGTTGTAGACATATCTCACAGCATATTGGCTCTTTTCTATACATCTCTCTAATGTGGCCAGAATTGAGTTAACAATATTTCTTTTACGTTATTTTTGTTGTTTCTATGTGCGCGTTTATGTATCTGTGTGTCTATGTCTTTTTTTTTCGTTTATACAGGTGCCGTCAATCAGCTAGTGCAATGGTATAGTTTGGCAAAGTGTGGATAATTTCATGTTTTTAGTAACATTTGGTCTAACAATGTCTTTTAGTTTAATTTACAAGTCTGGAGTGTCCTTAGAAAATATTGTGTGTCTAAATCGGCCGAGAAATACTTTTTGAGTTAGTACTTCGTTTCTTTCATTATTCTGTAGTAAAATTATTTTATTTTTGAATGAGTTAAGTGGTTGCTTAACCTTTTTAATAGTGTAATTTGGTGAACTTTATTGAGAATGATCCGAACAATTTGTAGAGTTACTGATTTGCTGACGTGAAAGTGCATCCGCTCCAACATTCTGGTGTACAGGTTTATAAACTAATTTGGCACCATATTCTTCAATTAAATTTTTCCAATGTTTTAGTTTTGTATTTGGGGTTTTCTCATAGATAAAAAGTATTAATGACTGGGGATCCGTGTAAATTGTTAAGTCTGCCACGCCGTATAAATAATTTCTAAATTTTTTATTGCTAATAGCTCTTTCTCCTTTCTCATTAGTACTATAATATTGCTCTGTTTTGTTTAAAGTGCGTGAAATAAATGCGATTGGTTGACGATTCTTTGCTAGAACTGCTCCAAAGCGAAATTGCTTACATCTGTTGTCAAATTAAAACTTATACTGCTGCTGTATCCAAATGCACGAGTGTCTTGGCACTTTGATTCTTTGTTATCATTCCTAATTTTCCTCTCAAATGAATGGTTAATGGTTTTGTAATTTTAGCTAAATCATTTATGAACTTCCTATAATAACTGGAAAGTCCTAGCAGAGACCTCAATTCTTTTAATTTTTTAGGTTGTGGCTAATTCTTTATAGTTAAAATTTTTTTAGGTTCAACTGTTATCCTGTTGTGTTTTATAATATGTCCAAGGTATTTAAACGAATCCTGGAAAAAAATTTACTTTTCGTCCGAAATTTTCATATTGCACTATACAATGCGTTGATTATAATCCTAAGGTGTTCCAAATGTTCTTCGGGTGTGGAAGAATACGTCGTCAATATAAACAATCGTAAATTTGCCAATGTATTCTCTAAGAATGTCGTCGATGCATTTAAAAATTGGATGGGTCATTCTTTAATCTGAATGGCATCCTAATAAATTCATACTTCGCACCGTTGACAGAGAATGCTGTCTTTTCTCGATCAGATTCTTTAATTAATATTTGGTGGAAACCTGATACCAAATCAATTGTGGAAAATGTCTTTGCTAAACTTTGTATAGTCATATTGACATCAGAAATAGGATATCTGTCAGTAATCGCATGAGCGTTAATTTTCTGGAATTCAACAACCATCTGTATTTTGGGTCTACCTTGGTCATCGGTGCCCTTTTTTGGACAATCCATATAGGTGAATTATATGGGCTTTTGCTTGGTTGGATTATACCGTCATTTAACAGTTTCTCAATCTCTTTCTTGACAAAGTCGTGATTAGACATAGGAAATGGGTTCTGTTTTGCCCATATCGGATCTTCTGATTCAGTCCTAATTGATGCCTGTATTGTGGTTGTAAAAGTCAATGTTTCACTTATATAATAATTTATTTTCATAAGTTCATCTTGGTCTTTATATTCGTCATTATTAATGGTATAATTAATCTTTGGTTCAAATTTTGGAACTTTCTTCTTCTGGTATTTCAAGCTATAGTTAAACAAATTTACTTCTGTCTTCAGTTGGTGTAGTCCTTGTTCACCATGTCAAATTCACTAAGTTCGTTAATTTCATTTAATGATAGGTTAGGCCCATACATTGTTACAATTTTTTTTCAGAATTTATGACTGAGTAGCCGTGCAAAGTTTTAGTTCTAAAATGTTTTTTTTAAATTGATTTCCCTATTAAAAGTGTTTAATTAACATAATTATTAGTAGATCCTGTGTCCAATAATAAAGTTACGGGCGTGCCTGTTAGATTGCACTTTGTTTGAATGCAGGGTAGCCCGTTTTCTCGCCTAAAAAAATACTGCCTGATTCGTATTGCTCTTCAATATTTGAAAAATCTGCAGATTCTAAATCTGCAGATTCTAAATCTGCAGATTCTAAATCCGCCTCTTTAGTTTGATTAATTTATTGTGTTTTATTTTAAGGTGAAGCTACATTTTGATTACCATGTACCCTATCTCTTTTGTACATATTATTCGAATTATAATTACTGTGGTCAGCATTATTAATCCTGGTGGTATGTACATATTGTCGGGAGTTGTCCACGACCATTGGGATTGGTGCAGGTTGTATTTGCCTTATACTGGTGCTGGTGTCTATCCTTTCGATGTGAATGTGGGTGCGCATTCCGATTTTAATTGTATTGCGGATATATCCCCAGGGAGTTTCTTAAATCTCGAACTGACGATTCACGTTGTCGTGGTATATCGTACAGGCTATTGCATACGCTAATTCCAAGTCCTTCGGGTTGTTGCATCGGAATTCCACATCGCTGTGGAATTCCGCAAGTGTTTTCCTGCCTTGCACGATCTTCCTTATTTCGTCCAACAAAACGTATAAAGGGCGCTGGTCAACAAAGGTGTAGTCCAAGCGGTTGATTATTTCGTAGAAATCCATCTTCGTGTTGTGGTTCGCTAGAATATCAGCGGCTGGTTCTGTGATTTTTGTCCCCACTATTCCCAGGACTCTGTAGTTCTTCGGATGGCGTGTGCAGCTTTTATGGCCTCCATGAAAGTCCATACTTGCGACCTCCATGATCTATAGTACCATATATTGCGCCTTATTGCCGTCAAATTTTGCCGGGGATTTAAATAACTGTAAATCAATATCCCTTGGATCATCAATGCGGAGTTGAATGCCCTAGTGTTGGATAATTGGAGTTGCTTGTAGACAATTTTGTTGCTCCACTGATGCTATCCTTTGCGTAAAATCTTCCTGTTGCTGTTACATAGCCTCCATCATTGTAAAAATTTGAGCATGAAGTTGGACCATCTGTCGTTCCTTTTTGGTTTCTGCCGTTCCTCTATTAAAATCTAAAGTTTCCATTTCTTCGTTCATTTTACTGAAAGTGTTATCCGCTGTTTCGGGACCTATACTTTGGTGTTTTGTAAGTTATTTAGGCAATTTTTTTCTTTTTCACTTAGTGCTAGGAATCTTATTCCCCGGGGAATTTTTTAATTTAGTTCATCCTTTTTTCATCATCGTAGGTTAAAAATGGCTTAAAGACCGGCTTGAGCCCTCAGTTAACGAAATGAAACAATTCGTGGGTTTTTGTTCAGCACTTAATGGTGTTTTTCGTTAATTGTTTGCATGCTGATAGGAAGGTTTTGGGTTGCTGGCTGATAGTGTACTACCTACGCTTGCTTTGTTGCATTCTGTTTATTCCTTTCCTGTTTGTTGGTGTGTTTTGTCTGCTGGCTGATAAAAATGTTTTTCGTTAATTGTTTACATGCTGATAGGAAGGTTTTGGGTTGCTGGCTGATAGTGTGCATTCAAACATGTTGGTGAGAAAAGTAACACGGTCCTTAACTCGCTCAACAACTCATATTCTGCTACTTGGGGTTTGAGATCTTAGTAAATATTTTCTTACAATGTAAATTTTAATGTTCAAACTTAATTTTATTAGTTTATATATAATTTTTCCAAGAATTACATTTGATTTAAATCACAAATAATTGACGTAAACTAATTTTAGATTTTATGCTAGAAATATATTCCTTCAATTCCATTAATAATTGAAAGTATTAGTTTAAATATGCTTAGTATAAAGTATGCATTAGAAACATGTTTAACTGAATTTGCATATGTACATAACAAGAATGCATAGCAACATAACTTAGTATTTTTTTATTTTTTCGGAAATCCATGGCAACAGTTTTCTCACAGTACACCGTTCACTACTTTTTTGTTATTCTGAGTTTTATAAGTATCTAGTGTGCAATACATATAGCCATGATGTCGGGATCTTTACAAAAGTTAATAGCCGTTTTCATTACTTTTGCCTGTATTATTACGAATATTAATATCTTTCATATTGTATATTGCCTGGATGCACCACAAATTCATGTACCGGGACAAGGATTTATTGTCGGTACTTACCTTAAACTGTTTCGTACGCAGAATATAAAAGCATATTTAGGTATTCCGTATGCAGAGGCTGCACGCTTTTCTCCACCGGAGGTTGGATCACGGAAATGGAATGGAGTTTTGAATGCAACATCTTTTGCACGTGACTGCTGGCAAAAACCATCTAAGGCGACAAACAAAGAAACAGAAATTGTCTTGCAATTGTTAAAAACCTACGTGAAACGAAATAAAATTCAAAAAACTTATGATGAAAATTGCTTACACTTAAATATTTTTATACCTGATGGTGAGCGATTTAATTTAATATTCTAATTATCTTATTTGTTAAATTTTCAATATGTATAATATTAGAAAAGTCCGATAGGAATACGTTCTGCATACTTTTAGGATTGATTGAAATTACAGCGTAACATTTCAGTTTTACTCCCAAAGTTAAAAATGTTCGAATGTCTAAGAAATTTAATTTCAAAAGTAAAATATAACATAGTACATTTTAAAATTGTATTTCAACCACTATCGCTTCCACTTATGCCTTTGTTGCCACAGTATCGGCATTTATTTACACAATACTGTACTAAATCTACATTTTCTTACTACCATTCCACAAATTCGGTGCTAAACATTGTAGCTGTTAGCACCAGTTGTCTTAATTCTTTCGGGGAAATTTGTCACTAGTATGACTCATATCAACAATGCTTAAAAAATGCAGCAAATCGTAGAAAAATCAAGTGCAATGGCTTTAGAATCGAAGAAGAAATTAAATAAAAAGAATTAATAGGACATGGATTCGTTCTGTTTAGAAAGTTGCACAGTGGTCTAGATGGCGATTCTACAGCGAATTAATTGCACAAGTTATAACAAATTGCTTGTGCAGATTGAAAAATTTCAATTCTTATGATTGAAGTAGTCGCTGTAGCGTAGCGGTAGTACGTTAGACTGTTACGCAGAGTTTTTCTAATCTCCGCACAGGTAAAAAAATAAAATTAAAATTAAAAAAATATAAGAAAAAACAAAAAAATTTCTACACGGCACCACCTCTTGGCAGGCAATGGCAAACCTACAAGATTGCCTATGAAAAGCTTTTAACATTTCGCCTTTCGGAATATAACACGCACAACATGAGTGGATGCGAAAGGCTTGGCCTTTGGCGCTACATGCGGTCATAATCGACTGATAAGTAAGCTAAAGTTCATTGTGGTAAAGGCATAAAACTTTCCACAATGGCTGTCTATCTCTTTATCGGTGTCCTGTGTGATTGCATTCTCTCTCTCATTCTCCCTCCTTCTTCCTCCCACCTATCTTCCTTCCATTCAACACAATGCTCTTCATTCATAGGGGTATGTACCTGTATAACCCTGCCAAAAAAGATGTAATAGGTTATATGGTTGTGGTATTATTTACATTTTAATCAACAAAGTATAAAATATATTTTTTGATACAAAAGAAAATTTAAATTATATTAAAAAGCACATGTCATTGTATCATTGTTAATATAAGTTTAAATCTGATGCTTTTCCCTCATATATAAAGTTACTTAAGTCATCAATTTGGGCCTGAAACTTTCTGGTTTCCTTTGCAAAAATAAATTTAAATGCTCTGTAAAACCTTGTAGAAGATGGGACAGGATTTTGCCATATTAAAATATTCACAGTCGCGCAAGTAAAAGGACAAATGCAATTATTATTACAGGTGAATAGAGAGCATTGCCTGTAATGATCCTGTCCAGGGGCACCATCTATGCACCATTTACGAAGAATACTGGGAATTGAACTGTACATTGAAGCTGGGAGTTTTGCAGTCAGATGTAAAATAGTTTCTAGTTTGATTTCAACAGTATTACCCTGCAATCTAAGCAAGTTCTTCTTTGCCAGTAGTAGAAGTCAAGTTTTGCAATTTTGTTTGTTTAGCTCTGGTGCCACAATCTCGAAATTTGTTTGGTAGTCTACCAAATTTTAACGGCTCTTATCTATTTTTAGGAAATATATGTACCTCTTTAGGAAATATTACGTGTGAATCAAGCCATTTCTTATGCTTAGCTTGGAAGTCAAACGAAATTACTGGTCATGCTGAAATTCGGAAATGCTGATTGCTGGGATTCTTCAGCATACTTTCAAAAAAATGTATGAATGCTGAAAAGAAGAATGCTAAGCTAACTTTGCTTGTTGAAAATGCTAGTCAATATTTTGTCAGTACAGTTCGCAAAGGTTTCCTAAATTTGTATAACGAAACCGCGTTTTATGAAGGATTATTGTAGTGCATTTTATTCATGTGATAGATATTGGGTCATATAAAAAGTATCCGCGGTTGATACCCACAAATCTGTCATGTGGTTGATGTTTTGTGCCTCCGCTATCTACTGACAGCTTGCATGTCGATCTTGCTCCGCCAGTTGCAAAATTATAAAAAAGTTCAAGCCGATTTTTTGACTTAATATGTGCTAGAAATGTACTCTAGACCATTGTGCGTTGCAAGCAAAACCAAGGAGGAATGGGACATCGTGGATGGTGCATAGAATTCCCAACTGCCCCAGAATTTGGGAAATTTTTGCAAGTCCCGTAGAAAGTATCTACGAGACGCCAAATGTTTTTTTTTAATTTAAATTTTTTTTTTTATTTATTGATACTATCAACACACAGGGTGTACCCCTATGAATGCAGAGCATTGTGTTGAATGGAAGGAAGGAAGATAGGTGGGAGGAAGAATGAGAAACGGAATGCAATCACACAGGACACCGATAAAGACATAGACAGACATTATGGCAAGTGTTATGCTTTTACCACAATATACTTCAGTTTATCAGTGTCGATTATGACCGCATGTTGCGCCAAAGGCCAAGCTTTTCGCATCCACTCATGTTGTGCGTATTATATTTGTACATGAATGAAAGGGACCTACAGTTTTATGCCGAAGCCGAACGGCGAACAGTTTTCATAGGCAAAGAGGTGGTGCCGTGTATAAATTTTTAAGTTATTACAATTTTTTTTTTTTGTTAATTAATTTTATTTATGTAGTTTTTATTTTTATTTTGCCTGTACCGAGATTCGAACCACTGACACTCAACCTAACAGTCCAACGTACTACCGCTACGCTACAGCGACCACTAAATATCTTTTCAACTAGTTGACAGATAGATGTTTTTGGAAAAGTTTTGACACCAATCAAATTTCAACTAGTTAATACATAGAACTATGTTTTTGGATTACTTTTTACACCAAACCGATTTCGAGATAATTATGTTTTTTGGCCTAGTTTGTAGCAGCGACGGCAGTTCGAGGGAAATTTCCCTATTTTATGTAATTTATGCTACATTTTGGCTGTAGGTCCCTTCCATTCATGTACAAATATAACACGCACAACATGAGTGCATGCGAAAAACTCGGCCTAGGCCCTCCATGGATGTTGTGCCATTAAAAGTAGAGTAAGCAAGTATTTTGGCTAAGAGGGAAAATGTATTTATTATTATATATTTATTTACTTATATTATTATTTACTGCTCCGAAGATGAAAAAGGAATTTCTTTCATAATTTTAAATTTCCTGGTAATACTGAAAATCGTTATAGACGTAATATGCAAATAATGGAAACATAAGTCTACTAATATGTTTGGTATAGTAAGCAGACTCATATAAACTTGTAAATGCGTAGTAAGTTTATAAATGCCTACTACTATGTAAATATGTGGAAGGCAATACGTGGCGCACACATTGACTCAGATCACTACTTGGTTGCAACCAAGGTCTGCACAGTTGTATGTGTAGCAAATCGGGTATGGATAGGTTCAAAGAGAAAGCTGGATGTCGAAAAGCAGAAAGATGTGAGTTACACACATCTAGATGTTTGGAACAAGATCCGAAAATTCTTCGAAAGAATAAGACGCCTAACTAACGGTTTAAAGACAAGGTCCTCTTCCTGCAAGGACGAAGACGGAAATCTGGTGACAGATTACCAGGATCTGCGCCAACTACCGTGGGATAAGTCTTCTTAATATTGCATATAAGGTTCTATCGAGGGTACTGTGCGAAAGACTGAAGCCCATCGTCAACAAACTGATTGGACCTTATCAGTGTGACTTCAGGCGTGGTAAATCCACCATCGACCAGATATTCACACTACGCCAAATCCTGGAAAAGACCTGAGAAAAAAAGGTAGACACCCACCATCTATTCGTCGAATATAAAGCCGCCTTCGACAGCAAGATCAGGGATTACTTGTACGCCGCAATGTCTGATTGACACCACCAGCGCATTGAAAATTGGGACAGACCTCTTCCAGCCATTTGAGGTTTCAGGCAAGGTGATTCCCTATCGTGCGCCTATGCTGGCGAAAAAAATTCGGACTGCGAATATCGATATCTGGCGCCCTTTTCGTTGTAATGATTTTAATTCTCGTTACGGCATTTTTGTGATTTCCAACTCTCATTTAAAAAGCTCGCTTAAAGGGATTGTAAAAATTCTTTTTGACTCTAAGTACTACTGTTCTCTAGCCTAACATGGAGGTTGAGCGCTATTTAGTTTTTTTACTGTGCTCGATTTTGTCAATTCATGTCAAGTGTGTTTTGCGATTTTTACAACGAATAAAAATATCGAACAAGGAATTTATATAAAATTTTGTATTCCAAATAGAATTTCGTTTACCCAATCGTTGAAAATGTTATAGAACGCTTGCAGTGAATCGACAAAAGCGGTCGAGATGTAGTGGAAGACTTGCCTAGCTCTGGTCGGCCATCAACATCTTCAACTGAAGTCTACATCAATAAAGTGAAGGAAATGGTTGCAAAAATCGTCATTTAAGTTCGAGAGAGATAGCCGCTGAACTTTCTGTGGCTCACGAATCAATTCGTACCAATGTATATGATTGTTTGGGCATGATACGCGTTCTCTATTGTCAAGTTCCGAAAGACGACAACGCACCATCTCACAAGGCTATCATTGTGAATGATATTCTGTCCAAAAACTCAACAAATATCATCGAACAATCACCTGACATTTTTTCCTTCCAAAACTCAAATTGCCAATTCGAGACACCAGTTTTCAGTTGACAGAAGACCGGAAAATTTATTTGAAAATTTGTTTGATGTTTTGTGTTTTGTTTTTTAAATTTGGAAAAATTGTTTTTTCCAAATTTGGTAAGTTCATCTTTTTGCGAATACTTTAATTTATGAAACAGGCTTAATAAACGTTAGGTTTGCCATAGAGAGAATAACAATAATGTATATAGAACAGGCTGATCAGACGATCGTTTTGGATGGTTCCTCATCAGTGATCTTGGTGGTAAATCTTTGTGCTTCAATAATCCATATAAAATGGATTATTATTATAATTATTATTATAAAATTCAAAAAGGTAATCGAGAATTACCAAAACAAGAATTCTTCAAATATCTTCGCTGAATGGTATTATTCAGATAGAAGTGTAAGTAAAATAAAAATAACAATTAAAAATTAAAAAAAATTATATTTTTCTTACCACAGTAATTAAGTAATTAACTGTTAAGCCCTTGGCGAAATTGTGTGTTTTTTAAGATTAAGATAATTTTTTTAAATTATACCTATTAAATAAAATTTTAAATTTTGTTAGAACCCATTTCATCAATGATTTTGTTTAATGATTTGGCCACTCACAATGGGCTGAGAGCGTACCAGAAAACGGCCAAAAGTCCGCCTAAAATTTGTATTTCTATAAAGTAGTTGAGTTGAAGAAACTTTTCATCACATTTTAATATATAATTATTATTTTTTTAGGAAAAGTTTGAAAAAACTCATTCATAAAATTATGAATCCAAATGTTAAATTGTTTTTGTTTATTAGAGTGTTCATAAATAAATACGATGTTGAAAATAAATTTGAAAATTAGTTCAGTTTTGAATGCCCTTTGTATGTACTTACGCTTTTTAAGGATTTCGATAAATAGACCTTTTTTGAAACAAAAATAACACGGGATACTACATGTGACTTGAGGTATCTAAAGTTCTATGGTGCTATATAGTAAGCTTTATTATTGAGTTTACTATAAGGTTATTTTCCACCACAGTTAAACTCTCCAAAACTTATAAAAAATTTTACCAAGTGTTTCCAAAATTGTTATTAAAAAAAAAAATAAAATAAACGGAAATAAGTAACATACAATTTTGTAAATATTTTATATCTTAAAAAAAGCGTGAAACTGCTTTAAGCATTAGTACAATTTAACAAAAAGGTATTAAAATATTGCATTTAAGTAATTATATTTTTTGCTGATCAAACATAGTGTGGACTTGTGCAATAGACCAGGTCACCCGGTATGTCGGAAAAAAAGTTAAATATCTCTCCATCTATTTTGAAAGATTACCCCGACAGTATTTCAGGGCAAGGAAATGTTTTCTAGGGGCTTGAAATGTGGTCGCCGTGGTGTTGGCCTGCTATGCAGAGTGTCCGGAATTAAAATCTCGACACGGGCAAAATCAAAGAGTAGAACAAAACGATTTCTGTACCACATCTTGGCAAGCAATAGCAAACGTTAGTTGCCTAAGAGAAACTTTTTACTTCGCCATTCGGATCCGGCATGAAAACTATTCATATACAAATATATCACGCACAATATGAGTGGATGCGAAAAAGCTCGCATGCGCTGTAGTGCCATGTAAAGAAAAGAAAATGAGTATTGAAATACCGTTTCTTTCTGTGTTTTTGCCACTTGTTCGATTTTAAGTTTTATCGTCAAGTGGAGTATATCACTGAAGAGCTATATACGAGTTCGACCTTTTGTATTCATGTGCTATTAACCTTGGACTAGTTTTTCCATTACTTTTTGAACGATATACCAGGGTCGATCAATAAGTTCCCGTGTGTTAAGACAGGTGGCGTTGCTGAGGAAAGTTGGCATTATCGTCGTGTACTTCCATCTGGCGCACGACGCCACACTAAAATTCATAGCTTAGTTTTTATTTGGCAGCCATTAGTAACACACGTGCTTGGTGTTTCGCGATTAAATGGAAAAAGAACAATATCGATCCGTAATGAAAAAACATGCGAAGAAATAAAAGCAAAGTTGGATGCTTTCTATAGGGACCCTTCACCATATATGAGAACCGTAAGATATTGGTTCAACGAATTTAAACGTGGTCGTACATCTGTTTTTGATGAGGAAGTCGTTGAAAAGGTCCACGACATGATTCTCGCTGATCGCCGAACGAAAGTGCGTGAAGTAGCAGAGGCCGTAGGAGTGTCGTGCGGAACGGTAATTAATATTTTACATAATAGGTTTAGCATGAGAAAGGTGTCGGCCCGATGTGTGCCGCGATTGCTTACGGTGGGCAACAACGGAATACGGCTGTCAATATCGAAGAAGTGTTTGGACCTCTTTAAACGAAATTCGCAGGAGTTTTTTCGTCGAGTCGTCACCGTTGATGAAACCTGGACCCATTATTATACGCCAGAGACCAAGCGACAGTCAAAACAATGGATTTTTCGAGGTGAATCTGCTCCGAAGAAGGCAAAGACGGTCCTTACTTACTTTACTTTTACTGGCACAACAGCCTAGGCCGAGCTTTTGTCATCCAATCATGTTGTGCGTGTTATATTTGTACATGAATGGAAGGGACCTACAGTTTAATGCCGAATCCGAACGGCGAAGTGAAAAGCTTTTCATAGCAATTTTGACTCTTGTAGGTTTGCCATTGCCTGCCAAGAGGTGGTGCCGTGTAGAAAATTTTTTTTTTCTACTTTACTTTTTTTTTTTTTTGCCTGTACCTAGATTCGAACCCCGGACACTCTGCGTAGTAGTCCAAAGCATTACCACTACGCCACAGCGACCACGGTCCCATCGGCCAAAAAGGTCATGGCCATGATTTTTTGGGATTCCAAGGGAATAATCTTAATGGACTTTTTGCAGAAAGAAGAACGATCACGTGGCAATACTACAGTGAATTATTGGACCGATTCGATACAAAATTGAAGGAGACACGGTCCCATTTGTCTAAGAAAAACGCGCTGTTTCACCACGATAACGTACCAGCGCATTCATCCGGAATTGCCGCGGCCAAATTGCATGAATTGAACCACGAATTGCAGCCGCACCCACCGTACTCGACTTGGCTCCCTGCGACTTCTTTCTGGTCCCCAACATGAAAACGAGGCTCGGGAGAAAAAAATTCAGCTCAAACGAGGAGGTTATCGTCGAGTCAGAAGCGTATTTTGAAGAGTTTGACAAATCGTATTTTTTGGAGGGGTTAAATAAATGGCAGAACGGTTGAGAAAAGTGTATTGGACTAAAAGGAGATTACGTTGAAAAATAGAAAAAAATAATTGTGAAAAACTTCCTCATTCATTCATTCCTAACACGTGTACTTATTGATCGACCCTCGTATAGAAGAACCTCGATTTTTTTAATGCTCTAAAAAATCATTTAGCCAAGAAAGTTTTTTTTTTAATTTATGAACATCAAACAAAGTTACAGAACAAACTATGTGTGACCGACTATATTCGAAAGAAAGACGTGATAATATCTAGATTTTACGGGACAGAACCGAGGTTCGATAATTCTGTGAAAGAATAAGACGCCTAACTAACGGTTTGAACCGGGGCCTCTTCCTGCAAGGACGAAGAATGAAATCTGGTGACAGATGTCCAGGGTACCATGGGTAGGAACGACGTATATAAGTTAATACAGACGGCATTAACATCGGTGCCACTATAGAAATTTGCTGGCAGCATGTCTCCCACCTTTCCGTTCGGTGGAAGTTAATAGCAACGTTCCCACCGAAATTCAACGAGAAATTACACCAAAAATGCTGGTGTGTCTGCCTTTTTTTCGTTCGAACGCATAACTGTAGCAGTAGCAACAACAACAATACAGCACACATCAGCGAGACGATATTGTACCAGCACCTGCTGTAATGATTGCCGCTGGAACTGAAACGCAGACGAGGCTTCATTAGCACTAAGAAGGGTAGCTTAGAGTTAGTTCATAAGTTGGTATAAAAGAAGCAACACGTCTTCATAGTAGACAAGTTCTAATAAAATACAAATTCAAAATTAATTAAACCGACTGATTTTTTTATTACTTAAAATCCTTATAAAGGATTAATTAAACCGATTAACTGGCGCCCAACGTGGAGCTACGTCTGAAACATCCTTATAGAGGATAAGTGCAACGTGGCCGTGGTTCGAACAAGGTTAATAAAATTCAATGAATTAAACAAAATTTAATAAAATTCGACGAATTTAAAAGTTTAAAAAATTCCCACAATTCAACAAACTTAATAAAAGTGAAAAATAACTTAACTTAAAAAGCTACAGTTTGTGATTGCTTTGAATTAATAACAACTTCACTTAAAAGAAACTACGGTTTAGTGATTGATTTAAATTAGTAAATTAAAGAATAATACAAAGGGCACAATGAGGTGGCAATTGGTTACCCTGTAATATTCAAAATTTTCGTTAACATTTTGCCAAAAGTTTTTTTTTGTTTAGAGTTAAAAACCATTTTTTTCATTTAAAATATTTTCATAACAAATTTATAATCAAATTTTAAACATAATCAAATTTCTTATTATTCGCTTTCATACTTATTTACTATATTCAATTTTTTTCTGTGCAATTTGATTTTACTTTTTTTTGGACATTATCGATAAGTTCCCCTTAAATCCGAATCGTTTTCTTGTAATTTTTTCTTTTTCGTGAATCTGAGTAAATATTCTTTTTGAAATAAACGCAAGGGCATTAGAAGCCATTGTTAATGCTGCAATAGTCGCAGCAACAACCTCAGCAACCGATCGGGTAAGGCAGGAATTTACTGGTACAGTGGGGGAGCTGACGGATAGGTTAAGTAGGTTGGAGACCCCAACTAGGGTAGTGGAACATTTACAATTGGTCATAGACCCCCAAATCAGATGCGATCAGTCCTTGCAAATTATCAAATCTATCCCCGAGTTTGGTGGGGACCAAGCTTAGTATGTGTCATGGGACAGGCCGTGTTCGCTGCTCACAAACTTTTTGAAACGTATGATGCCAGATCTCGATATTACGAAGCTATAGCAATAATACGCAATAAGGTTAAAGGTCCAGCAAGCCTGAGCTCGTATAATACGGTTCTGAACTTTCATGCCATAATGGCACGGTTAGATTTCACATATTCTGATAAGAGGCCAGTTCATGTCCTCTAGCAAGAGTTGTCCATATTAAGGCAGGGTAATCGTTCTATAACCCAGTTCTTTGATGACGTTGAAGAAAAAATAGTAAACAAAGTCGTCATGACGAATGGTGACAATAGTGAATTAACTGCATCATTAAATGCAAGATACAGGGAAAACGCATAAAAGGTATTCATTCCAGGCCTACGGAAGCCTGTATATGAAATATTGTTCTCAATGCGCACGGCCGACTTGCCATCTGCCTTAGCACTTGCACAATAGTAGTTACCCCAATTAAATCTAGAGCCATAGTAGATGTTAGGGAACCTCTAATACAGATCCTAAATTTTTATAGGAATACAAAAACAATGGTTTTGTGACAACGAAAAGTCACTGAACTAACAAACCGTAATTTTCATGTTAAGGGATCATTTTAATACACAAATTTTTACGGCACCTTCATACCATACTACGAACGGGCAAGTTAAGAGATTTCACAGCACCTTAACTGAGATAGCCAGGTGTATCAAGCTCCAACAAAATATAACAAGTACTAATGAACTCATCATCCTAGCCACCGCAAAATACAACAGTACAATTCACTTTGTAACTAACAAAAAACCAATTGACATAATTGCGTTAATGATCTGAGGGAGGAAATTTCTAACAAATAGATCAAAGCCCAAAAAGCTGACCTAGACCGTTGTAACAGGAACAAGCAAACTAGGACCTACCGGCCCGGGAATAAGGTATTTGTAAAAACCAATAAACGCATACATAACAAATTTACGAAGCTTTTTTTGTCTGTTCAAGAAGGGGTATTAATATTTTGGGTACCGCCCTTAAATACATCGCGGGCACTCCGGACTTTGACGATTTCAATGAGGTCAGCCGAAAGGAGGGTGAACTAATTTTGGGCAATGAAAGGCAAATAACAATCAACACAGTACTGCAGTACTGACAACTTGACCAGCACGGACAATAAACTACTAGCCCACTCCAAACAATCCGAGTTAGATACTTAGAATCTTTTTGAACTCCTCAACAGCAGGAACAAGGCCATCATAGCCCAGTTAAGTAGTATCGCTCTATCAATAGCCCTGGGGAAACTTAATAATATAAATCCAGTAATACTGGACAGTCAGGACATTCATATTGACATAAGGAACAGAGAATTATTCGGATATAGCTATAAGTGAGATTGTGGATAATTCCAAATTAAAAATTTTACAGGAAATATGATATTATAATATTTATAATTAAGTACCCCATAATAGAAGAAGCATGGACCGATTCGATACAAAATTGAAGGAGACACGGTCCCATTTGTCTAAGAAAAACGCGCTGTTTCACCACGATAACGTACCAGCGCATTCATCCGGAATTGCCGCGGCCAAATTGCATGAATTGAACCACGAATTGCAGCCGCACCCACCGTACTCGACTTGGCTCCCTGCGACTTCTTTCTGGTCCCCAACATGAAAACGAGGCTCGGGAGAAAAAAATTCAGCTCAAACGAGGAGGTTATCGTCGAGTCAGAAGCGTATTTTGAAGAGTTTGACAAATCGTATTTTTTGGAGGGGTTAAATAAATGGCAGAACGGTTGAGAAAAGTGTATTGGACTAAAAGGAGATTACGTTGAAAAATAGAAAAAAATAATTGTGAAAAACTTCCTCATTCATTCATTCCTAACACGTGTACTTATTGATCGACCCTCGTATAGAAGAACCTCGATTTTTTTAATGCTCTAAAAAATCATTTAGCCAAGAAAGTTTTTTTTTTAATTTATGAACATCAAACAAAGTTACAGAACAAACTATGTGTGACCGACTATATTCGAAAGAAAGACGTGATAATATCTAGATTTTACGGGACAGAACCGAGGTTCGATAATTCTGTGAAAGAATAAGACGCCTAACTAACGGTTTGAACCGGGGCCTCTTCCTGCAAGGACGAAGAATGAAATCTGGTGACAGATGTCCAGGGTACCATGGGTAGGAACGACGTATATAAGTTAATACAGACGGCATTAACATCGGTGCCACTATAGAAATTTGCTGGCAGCATGTCTCCCACCTTTCCGTTCGGTGGAAGTTAATAGCAACGTTCCCACCGAAATTCAACGAGAAATTACACCAAAAATGCTGGTGTGTCTGCCTTTTTTTCGTTCGAACGCATAACTGTAGCAGTAGCAACAACAACAATACAGCACACATCAGCGAGACGATATTGTACCAGCACCTGCTGTAATGATTGCCGCTGGAACTGAAACGCAGACGAGGCTTCATTAGCACTAAGAAGGGTAGCTTAGAGTTAGTTCATAAGTTGGTATAAAAGAAGCAACACGTCTTCATAGTAGACAAGTTCTAATAAAATACAAATTCAAAATTAATTAAACCGACTGATTTTTTTATTACTTAAAATCCTTATAAAGGATTAATTAAACCGATTAACTGGCGCCCAACGTGGAGCTACGTCTGAAACATCCTTATAGAGGATAAGTGCAACGTGGCCGTGGTTCGAACAAGGTTAATAAAATTCAATGAATTAAACAAAATTTAATAAAATTCGACGAATTTAAAAGTTTAAAAAATTCCCACAATTCAACAAACTTAATAAAAGTGAAAAATAACTTAACTTAAAAAGCTACAGTTTGTGATTGCTTTGAATTAATAACAACTTCACTTAAAAGAAACTACGGTTTAGTGATTGATTTAAATTAGTAAATTAAAGAATAATACAAAGGGCACAATGAGGTGGCAATTGGTTACCCTGTAATATTCAAAATTTTCGTTAACATTTTGCCAAAAGTTTTTTTTTGTTTAGAGTTAAAAACCATTTTTTTCATTTAAAATATTTTCATAACAAATTTATAATCAAATTTTAAACATAATCAAATTTCTTATTATTCGCTTTCATACTTATTTACTATATTCAATTTTTTTCTGTGCAATTTGATTTTACTTTTTTTTGGACATTATCGATAAGTTCCCCTTAAATCCGAATCGTTTTCTTGTAATTTTTTCTTTTTCGTGAATCTGAGTAAATATTCTTTTTGAAATAAACGCAAGGGCATTAGAAGCCATTGTTAATGCTGCAATAGTCGCAGCAACAACCTCAGCAACCGATCGGGTAAGGCAGGAATTTACTGGTACAGTGGGGGAGCTGACGGATAGGTTAAGTAGGTTGGAGACCCCAACTAGGGTAGTGGAACATTTACAATTGGTCATAGACCCCCAAATCAGATGCGATCAGTCCTTGCAAATTATCAAATCTATCCCCGAGTTTGGTGGGGACCAAGCTTAGTATGTGTCATGGGACAGGCCGTGTTCGCTGCTCACAAACTTTTTGAAACGTATGATGCCAGATCTCGATATTACGAAGCTATAGCAATAATACGCAATAAGGTTAAAGGTCCAGCAAGCCTGAGCTCGTATAATACGGTTCTGAACTTTCATGCCATAATGGCACGGTTAGATTTCACATATTCTGATAAGAGGCCAGTTCATGTCCTCTAGCAAGAGTTGTCCATATTAAGGCAGGGTAATCGTTCTATAACCCAGTTCTTTGATGACGTTGAAGAAAAAATAGTAAACAAAGTCGTCATGACGAATGGTGACAATAGTGAATTAACTGCATCATTAAATGCAAGATACAGGGAAAACGCATAAAAGGTATTCATTCCAGGCCTACGGAAGCCTGTATATGAAATATTGTTCTCAATGCGCACGGCCGACTTGCCATCTGCCTTAGCACTTGCACAATAGTAGTTACCCCAATTAAATCTAGAGCCATAGTAGATGTTAGGGAACCTCTAATACAGATCCTAAATTTTTATAGGAATACAAAAACAATGGTTTTGTGACAACGAAAAGTCACTGAACTAACAAACCGTAATTTTCATGTTAAGGGATCATTTTAATACACAAATTTTTACGGCACCTTCATACCATACTACGAACGGGCAAGTTAAGAGATTTCACAGCACCTTAACTGAGATAGCCAGGTGTATCAAGCTCCAACAAAATATAACAAGTACTAATGAACTCATCATCCTAGCCACCGCAAAATACAACAGTACAATTCACTTTGTAACTAACAAAAAACCAATTGACATAATTGCGTTAATGATCTGAGGGAGGAAATTTCTAACAAATAGATCAAAGCCCAAAAAGCTGACCTAGACCGTTGTAACAGGAACAAGCAAACTAGGACCTACCGGCCCGGGAATAAGGTATTTGTAAAAACCAATAAACGCATACATAACAAATTTACGAAGCTTTTTTTGTCTGTTCAAGAAGGGGTATTAATATTTTGGGTACCGCCCTTAAATACATCGCGGGCACTCCGGACTTTGACGATTTCAATGAGGTCAGCCGAAAGGAGGGTGAACTAATTTTGGGCAATGAAAGGCAAATAACAATCAACACAGTACTGCAGTACTGACAACTTGACCAGCACGGACAATAAACTACTAGCCCACTCCAAACAATCCGAGTTAGATACTTAGAATCTTTTTGAACTCCTCAACAGCAGGAACAAGGCCATCATAGCCCAGTTAAGTAGTATCGCTCTATCAATAGCCCTGGGGAAACTTAATAATATAAATCCAGTAATACTGGACAGTCAGGACATTCATATTGACATAAGGAACAGAGAATTATTCGGATATAGCTATAAGTGAGATTGTGGATAATTCCAAATTAAAAATTTTACAGGAAATATGATATTATAATATTTATAATTAAGTACCCCATAATAGAAGAAGCATGTACTTAACAAAACTTTAATATTTCCTGTAGTCCAGAAGAAAAATATATCAATTATTGAATAAAAAGTAATGGCAAAATGTAGGGATAGCTATAAGCCAGTAAAAAATTCTAAAAGATCATTATCAGGAACCTTTTGCGAGCCTACAACTGCCACCAACTGTTTCTGCATACGCCAACTGCAGAGAATGGCAGGTCAATGACAAAAATCAATGGGACATACTTAGTCCTATTCAGAGAAAAAGTGCGGATCAACTAAATCTTTTTTAGGAATCGCAAACGGGTTAGTCGCTTAAACCCACAAATACCAACGACTCACAGGATGAATTTTACAGAACACCTGAACGTTCTGTCTCTACCGTATCTCCACCAGTTAAATGAATAAAATCTGAAACACATTGAGGGTATAAGTGGCGATATTCAATCGTATTCGGTACAATGGCTCTCCACATCCGTGGTCATCGGGATCGTCATACTGGTAGCCGTTATCGTTGCCAAGGTAATTAGTCAACTCAATAAGAAGAAAAGTGCCGACATTCAACTGGTCCTGAAGAAAACCGTGGACGACTTTTATCAGAGGAGGGGAGTAGTTAACACAGACGGAATTAACAGCGCTGCCACTATAGAAATTTGCTGACAGCATGTCTGCCACCCTTCCGTTCGGTGGAAGTTAACAGCAACGTTCCCACCGAAATTCAACGAGAAATCTCACCAAAAATGATGACGGTATGTCTGCCGCTTTTCCGTTCGAGCGCATAACTGTAGCAGTAGCAACAACAACAATACAGCGCACATCAGCGAGCCGATATTGTACCAGCACCTGCTGGATTGATCGGCGCTGGAACTGGAACGTAGGCGAGGCTTCATTAGCGCTAAAGAGAGTAGCTTAGAGTTAGTTCATAAGTTGGTATACATAGTAGACAAGTTCTAATAAAATACAAATTCAAAATTAATTTAACCGACTAATTTTTGTATTACTTAAAATCCTTATAAAGGATTAATTAAACCGATTAACTTATATTCGCCGTTACGCTGCAATTCTGTTCATACTCTAAAGGCAGGTTGCGGTCGTTTTTAACAAGCCATCCAAACTTAGCTTTACGAGAACGAGGATTACAAAGGCAAACGTCAGTAAGTTATTTGATCTCCTAGAAAAAGAAATGGATAAATCCAATTATTCTCAAAACAACATATTCAACGTTGATGAAACTAATAATAGGGGTTTTCAATAGGGACATAAAAATATTGTATCTAAATATAACACAAAATAATTAAGATATCGGGCTGAAACATCGGGCAGGTGTAAACATATGTTAGATTTAAGTAAGAAATTCGAATCGCTCATATGACCACCGCAAGCACGTTTGCAGAGATCGATTCTTTGTAACCAATTTTACTCTTCCACACATATCGGTCGGAACGTTGGCAATTTCACGTTCAATATTGTTCCTGAGGTCATCTAACGTTGTTTGTTGCCTTGTTAGTATAAACCAAAGACTTAACGTAACCCTATAAAAACTAATCAGCAGCATTAAATCACACGAGCGAGGTGGCTATTCAGGATTTTCTCTCTTTTCTTCAAACTTTTGCAGAGCCAAATCGGAGAAGTTTCGGCGCTTCAAATGATCACGAGGCTTCCTAGTATTAATTTGCTATTGTGAGGGTGAAGATATTTACGAAAAATTCATCACAATGTGGACTGAGAGATTCCCAATTTTTGTGAACGGCGTGGAATCGACTGATTTGGATCATTTTAAACTGTAGTACTTACAGCTGCGGCTGGGGCTAGTGCTGTCTCACTAGCACAGGAACATTCACGCTAGCACGCATAGCCTGCTAGCGTACCACGAAAAATTGCTGAATTCGCAGTCTTCTAATAAGTCTACAGCCATGAAAAATAAGAAATGTTCAATCCATGGCAGGCCAGCACCAGCAGGAAAGTCAACAGTGAGAACGTCATCGCCATATAAGGAGACCTAACAAACTTTATTGGAAACCCACAAAAAATAAATACTGGCAAGGAAAACTGTGCAAGTAAGGTTATTAAAAAATGTATACATATGTACTTCGACCTGTTTTAATAGAAGAAAACTTGTTTATTATCCTCTTTAGATGTTGATGAAATTCACAGTTTTCATAACGAGTTTGATGGTGAAGATCCAGCATTCGTAAACGATAAAGGGAAAGAAAATGCTAAATCTATATACTGTAATATCCCTTATTTTATTTAGAATGGGTTGCATATGTCTCCTGCAATAATTGGGGTCATGAATAATGTGTTAGATGTGAAAGAGATATCTTTATCTACGACTTACGAAGCCAAAAAATACATTGAGCTAATAAGGACTACCTGATCCATATTGCACTCAACTTTTCTTAATATTTTGTTGATTTTTTTGATTATTTTTAGTTGTTTTTTAATTTATTTTATATTTTGAATTTGGATTAATTTTTAAGTAAATCAGAATAAAAATTAAGATTTATTTTAAGATTTATTTAAATTATGGGTTATTAATTTATTAATATGGTTGCTGTGGCGTAGTGGTAGTGCGTTGGACTGCTGCGCAGAGTGTCTTGGGTTCGAATCTCGGCACAGGCAAAATCAAAAAGTAGAAAAAACAAAATAAAATTTTTTCTACACGGCACCATTGGCAGGCAATGGCAAACCTACAAGAGTAAAAATTGCTATGAAAACCTTTTCACTTCGCCGTTCGGATTCGGCATTAAACTGTAGGTCCCTTCCATTCATGTACAAATATAAGACGCACAACATGAATGGATGCGAAAAGCTCGGCCTAGGCCCTCCATGGGCTGTTGTGCCATTAAAAGTAAAGTAAGTAAGTAATTTATTAAAAAATGGGTGATCCATATATATCTCCTTTATTCTACCTTAATATTGGCTAAAACGCTTAACCGTTATGTGGCTTATAAAAAAAAACCTGTATGCTGTTAACGTACCCTTGTACCTAAAATGTTATGTGCATTAAAAATTCAATTTAATTTAACTTGAGAAATTATAACAATATTTATGTCAAAATTAAACGTATTTGAAATAATTAAATCAAGTTTTGAAATCTTCATATCTATAGTTACTCACGCTTAGAGAAAATTGCTTTAATTTTTAGGAGTAGCTCATGGCCTAGGAACTAATTCATTCTCAAACCCAACTTAAAGGTGATGATGCATTTTTTTAGTTCACAAAACTGGATCTGTAGACTTTTATTGAAAGGTTTTTGGATGTTTGGAAACCGCTAGGTTGAAACCGAATCAACCAGTTTTGGTTGAAACATTTCCATTTTCTATTTTACTTTCCTCACAAATGTGAGCAGTGTGTTTGGGGTCATTGTCTTGTTGCAACTAATGTTTGCTTCACTCCAAAAACTTCTATCCGATCTTTAGAGAATTATTTTAGGTACGCCTGTAAACATAACTTAATCCAAAAATGTAAAAAGGTATGTATGTGAAGGTGAGCTTTTGCAAACTCAAATCGTTTTTGTTTGTTTATATAAGAAATTAACTCAATACAACTAAGCAAATCGTTTTGCATATTGGTTTTTTGATGGTTTTATTTGTCACTTTATCAATAAAATTTAAATATAACGTATGACTAGCTTAGAGTGAAAAGCTACTGAACCCACTTTTTTAAATTTTACATGAGAAACAATAAACTCTCTAAGGTATATTATAATTAAGCAGCAATACGAAATCGTATTCAATGCGAGTGCAATTATTTTTATGTCTCTTTAACGCAAAATTTTGGGTATCTGCGGCCTTAGCACTTTTTCGTATCAATTACGTAACAACAACAATAAATAAATAAGGGTACCTTTTAAGCCCGTTGAGGTTTAAAATCCATAATTATTTTTCAATTAGATTTACAAAAAAATTGTGTCGTATAGTGAAAATAGTTCAGCTTGGCCGAATTATATAGAAAAGTATATTCGAGTTCTTGCATTTGCTCCCCTTTTCTGTGGCACTGTGTTATAGTACGGCCGAATTAAAATACAATCCAATGCCTTATAAATGTTTCCTATTAAGTGCATATTAATCCACCTTCTATATTATATATATTATCTCCGATTTTAGCCAAGCTCCGCACTTACTTACTTACTGCATTCTTTGAGTGTCGCATCTTTCCCTATTTTTAAATTAAAAAACAATTTCCTAATCATTAATAACTGGATTTCCTTGTCTACTTTTGTCAAAAAAAATTGTTGTACACCTGGCAAATGAAAAAAATTTGCCAAGATATAAATTTTGGTATCAAAGTAAAATTTTAGAATTTTCACTTGATGTTCATTTTAAATGCCATATGGCAATCTGTTTTCAACATTTGCTTTTAACATAACTTGCTTTTACATACGCCGATTTTTGCTAAATTTTTCCATAATCTCTTTTGTTCCATCGTCGGTTAAAATCGGTGGTATAACCGATTATGACTCGTTCAGTTTCGTCTCCCCTCCTTTTCCAACAAACAAAAAATCGATGAGAAATCGGGTACAATTCAGCGTGTCTATAAACGGACATAGTGAAAAGCAGATATATTTATGTATCTCTTTTTTTATTGTTTGTAAATAATATAATTAATATTTGACTTTTGAATATTTCATTATATCAAGCACAATATTATTAATATTTTCACGAATTATTTATTTTTTCTTAGGAACTCAGAGTCGAAATGGATATGGAGTAATTGTGTGGTTTAATCCTGGAGACTTTTCTAATGGCAGCCCTTTGGATATAGACCCTTTCCTTTTAGTCTTCAAACAAAAGGTTATAGTGGTAACGTTCTCATATCGTTTAAATATATTTGGTTTTTTAACAACGGGAGATGGAGAGGCACAAGGAAATTATGGATTAATGGACCAATCAGCAGCTTTATTTTGGATAAGAAAAAATATAAATCTTTTTGGTGGGGACGAAAATCAAATAACCATAATGGGTCATTCAGCAGGAGCAATTAGCGTTGGGTTGCACTTAACTTCCGGAGACTGGTCGAAAAACGCTTTTACTAAAGCCATTATTATGTCTGGAAATCCCTTAACGGAAAATGTTATAAAATCTTCCAAAGAATATCACGATTCATTAGATACAGTAGCGTATGCTTTGGGATGCCCTAGAAGACCAACATCTGCTCTTATTGACTGTCTGAAGAAAGTTGATCCGCAAACATTAACAAAAGATGTACCTGTAATGGAATGGGGGCCTGTTATTGACTACGGGTTTAGTAACAAGTCATTCCATTTTATTGAAGATTACCCAATAATACTTTTTAAGAAAGGTAACTTTCACAAAGTTCCTATTTTAATTGGCATAACTGATATGGAGGATGTATTGAGTTTAGTTGACGAGGAAATGGATGTTAAAATCTCCAATGAAGACTTTTTTATTTTTATTCGCGATGTTGCATTAAATGATCTTAAAAAGGCATATAATACTGACAAAGATTGCACGAATGTTCACATAGTCTTAGATGCGTTGAATTATATATATCAAAACCAAAGTAATGAACAAATGCTTATTAAAAACTTTATCAATTTCCATACTGATCGAATGTATGTAGCTCCTCTGTATTTGTTCGCAGACATTTTAAGTAAAAGTGAAAAAATATATGCCTACATATTTAACGTTAGACCTAAAAGCCAATTTTATGAACTACCAAGTTGGATAAATGTTCCGAAATATTTTGATCAAATATTCATTTGGGGGACACCATATATGAATAATAATGATTTTGTTAAAGAGTGGAAAAGTTCTGATAAAAAAATATCAGATATAGTGATGACATTGTGGGCTAATTTTGCGAAAACTTCAAATCCGACGGTCTCAAACGTATACGTCAAATGGAATCAATACGACATAAGCAATCAGTCCCTTTTAGTGATCAACGAAAATTTTACGTCAAACAATTTAAATAATATTCATGTAACCAATTTTTGGAATATTTATTATCCAAAAGTTTTAGAATTTACTGTTGATTGCTGTAATGTGACTAATAAAGGTAACTTCATATATTTAAAAATAAAAATTTTCAAACTTGTTGCAATACTATACATTATAAATAATTTTTGAATAAAAACACAAGTGGCTTTCCAATAAATTGTTTGTTTACATTTTTCTTTTTTACGAAAGTGCTCTTACATCAGATGCAGGTATACTACTGTGGGCAAAAAGTAATAAGACTTTTTAATTTAAATTTCGCTCGGAACTCGTTGACGACGAACCACGTCCAGGACGGCCATCAACATCAACTGATGATCAACACGTCAATAAAATCAAGGAATTGGTGCTCGAGAATCGACGATTAACACTCAGAGACCTTACTGGCATCGTTGGAATATCGGAAGGATCAGTGAAAACCATTTTAAAACATAATTTGGGCCTAAGAAGAGTGAATGCACGATTGGTTCCAAAATCACTGCATTGGTTTTACGAGACCATTTTGCCAAAAATTCGACTGATATCGTTCCGCAACCACCCTATTCGCGTGACTTAGCACCGTGTGACTTTTGGCTATTTTCTAAACTCAAAAAACCGCTTCGTGGACACCGTTTTGAGTCAATTGAAGACATTAAACATGAATCGCTAAGCGCATTGAAGGCTTTTCCGGAAATTGACTTTAACAACTGTTTCGAGAATTGGAAAAAACGTTGGCACAAGTGTATTGGGGCCGCGGGGGATTACTTTGAAGGGGACGAAATAGATTTGGAAGAATGAATAAAAAAATTTGAAATTATGAACAAAGTCTTACTAACTTTTGCCCACAGTAGTAAAAAGTACTATACACCAAACCGTGCAAAAACGTACCAAAACTACACTAAACACTAAAACCGTTAGTTTGAAAAATAAACAAAATTTTAAATTTATTATTTTTATGTAACATTTTATAATAGGAAAACGAAAAAGCTCATATTAATTCAATTAATATTTAATATTAGATTTTCGACATTTAAGCTTATAGTTATAGGTAATTACATACATAGTATCTGTGAACTTTTGAAAAACAACTGTCTCTACATACGAGATTTCATCTCTTCTTTTAAATGTACTAGACCTACGCAGAATACTTGGTGCAAACATCGACTCAGATCACTGGTTGGAGCCAAGGTCTGCACACGTGTATGTGCAGCAAATCGCGTTCGGATAGGAACTAAGAGAAAGCTGGATGTCGAAAAGCTGCAATCGACTCGCATTCCTTCTATCGAAGAACACCCAACTTGATGATATATGCTAGCAGTGAGGGCACATTTCCCGCTATATGCGTACGGATGCCTAAGAGGTGGTAAGCCACCGTCATCGAAGAAATATGGTATGTGGTATGGTACGACCAAGAGTGTCGCGATGCTACTGCAGTCAGTTGCAACGCGATATGCTAAGGAGCGATGCAGAGAGTTGAGGAGGGAGGAGAAACTTCTGTTCAGACACAAGAAAACAGATGTAGAAAGACGTGAGTTCAATGATATCGAAATAAGGTACGGCTCATAATAATAGGAACTGAAATTTTTATTTTATTATTTTAAAATAAAAGTTTTTAGGGCATTTATTGAAAACTTCTAATACCCAAAAAACTTTGTTATTGTGTCACTGTTACAGATGCCATGGGTTTGGGGTTTGTTTACTTTTTGTTTTTGCTTAATTGTTGTTGTTTGAAGGACGCTTTATTTGCTCCAAACAAACTAGTGGCCCATAACTATAGGAAATTTGAAAAATTAACGGTTTAAGTAAAATGTAAATATATAACTGACAACAGAAAATAAGTGTTTCTATTCATTTTGTCATTTTGTGATAAAATGCCGCATGATACATAGTTGAGTCAAGTGCACAATAAAACGGTTGATTGGTAGCACAAAATATCTAATCTATCAAAAATTAAAGCATGGTCCCCGTTTAAATATAAGTCATAAAGCTTGTCGACTCAACTTCGCCAGAAATAATATGATTACTGACTGGGCTCAAGTAAGCTTTCTATTTGTTACAAAATCAACATGTAGTTATCATGCGTTTGCTTACAGGCAATTTAGATAGATGATGGTTTCCATCATTATTGGAGAGACCTTAGAAAAGACCCGAAATATTATTCTAAACGAAACTTTGGTGGCTCCGTGATGGGTTGGGGCGCTTTTTGCATAGATGGTACTCTTAAACTGCAAATGGTATCATCAAAAATGACAAGTTCGGATTACATAAGTGTGCTCCAGTGCAGTTTGGTTCCATTTTTGAGAAAAATGAATGGATTTTTCAGTAGGACAATGCTTCTATCCATGTAAGGAAGCACACGCTTGATTGGTTTTGTCGAGAACAAATAGGTTATCTCGATTGGCCAGCCTGCTCTCCCAACAACAAATAATACGATACCGTCAATGAGCTTAAAGTTTCCATTTTAAGAGAATGGGAGATCTTAGACCAAGAATTGCTCAAAAAACTTGTCGAATCAATGTCCAATAGCATTTTCCAATGTATAAACGCAAACGGAGCTTTTATTAAATAATAAAGTAACTTTATTAAAGTAAAGTAATGTTTGAAACATTGTCTACCCTGCGATTTTTTTTCATTTAATCAATTTCCTATAGTTATGGGCCGCTAGATTGTTTGTAGCAAATAAGGCGTTCTTAAAACAACAACAATTAAGCAAAAACAAAGAGTAAACAAAACTCAACACCTGGCATATTTATTATGGGCCACGTACGTGGTCCAAAAGTTCTTTGAAAGAATAAGACGCCTGACTGATAGTTTGAAGACCGGGGACTCTTCCTGTAAGGATTAAGACGGAAATCTGATGACAGATGTCCAGGGTATTATGAAGTTATGGAGAGAGCATTTTTGCTTAATGGCGATGACCGCAATAATTCCGCCATGATCTGCGCCAACTACCGTGGGATAAGCCTTTTCAATATCAAGCGGTTGTTAACTCTTAACAACAGGTGTTACTACGGGCTTAGTAGGCAATTGAGAAGCAGAGTCATCTCTCCACCGACGAAAATAACGCTCTATAAGTCCCTCATCCTTTCTGTCCTGATATATGGCACCGAGACGTGGAATGATGAGAGGCTGTTAGGAGCTTTCGAGAGAAAGATACTCCGTAATATCTACGGTCCAATATGCATGGACGACGTGTATCGAATAAGATGGAACGATGAACTGTCGGCTGTACGCCGACACTGACATAGTCAAGCGTATAAAATTCCAGGGGCTTCGCTGGCTGGGTCATGTTGAGTGAATGGAAGAAAGCACTCCGGCTAGTTTTATTCGAACCACGGTGGAGGTTCACAGAAGAGGATGTCTAATCTTAATTGGAAAGACCAAGTGTAGGGCAACCTGACTGCACTTGGCCTTATCAACTGGCGCAAGAGCACGCATAGCAGAGGCGGCCAAGACCGATCATCGGTTGTAGTGCCAGCTAAGTAAGTAAGTATGGTTAGTGTTCTAAGATGTAATAAGTTGTTGAAAGTCATAGAGAAGATGCAGAAGATTTTTGTATGCATATAAATATCGTCAGACCGCTTCCTACCATATATATATATTTTTTAATATAATTAGCATGCAGGGGGTACCCTTATAGATTATAAGGAAGAAGGAGGGAGAAGTAGTTATGAACGTTTGCTTTAAACTTGCAAGGGTCATAATAATTGAGAAAAATTGTTGCAGGGAGCTTATTTCAAATACGCGCGGTACGACAAATGAACGAACTTTCTCTGTAATGCGTAGTGCGGTGGAACATCGTGTCTACGTGAGTTCCGCTTGCTGATCGTGTAGTTCTGTTGAACACACGAACTGGCAGTATCAGATTGCTCATCTTAGAAGAACATCTACCGTGAAAGTTACGGTAAAACAGTGAGACGCAAGCCACGTTTGTACGATGTTCCAAGAAGTCAATTGAGCTTGAAACACTACTGTCTCCTATTAGCTTTATCGATGGATGCTGGATAAGGTCCAGGAGGTCCAGTTGTGTTCGTGAAGCTTTAACCCATAGGTGTGAATTAAACTCCAATTTAGGACGTATATAGGTGGTGTAGATAATGCGGATATCAGTCTGAGTGAAATATTTTTTACACCGCTTAAGTAAGCCGAGACACTTGGCAGCTTCTTTATATACGTCAAAAATGTGTTTATTCCAACGAACATCTATCAAGAGCGAATTCGACAGAAACCGTATTGGCGGTCATTAAGCAATTCGTTTTGCTAAAGATATTTCACCAAGTAGAAGTTAACTACACTTTCCATGACTTTGGATAGCGTAGAACAGATTACGATGGGGCGATAGTTCGCAAGGTCTGTAGTCTTGCCCTTTATAGAAACTGGCTTTACATTGGCAACTTTCGAAACAAGACCGAAATACACCAGTTGTGTATGAAATGTTGAAAAGATTGCGCAACGGTCGCGCCAGCTCTGTCGCAAAAGCTCGCAATACGTTGGCTGGAATACCTTTGGGTCCCGAAGCCTTATTTATGTTAAGATTTGCAATAACTCTTTTAACTACTCGAGTTAAAAAATTTATCTCATTCATAGCACAAGATACAGATTCGATAACGGGCAGTGGTTAATCGCTAGGTAGCAGAGAAGAATTCTCTTCGAAAATGTTAGCCAAAAGATTCGCTTTATCAACCGAGCTAGTGACGAGGCGATCACCTGTAAAAAGAGTTAAAATTGACGAAGTCTTGACGAATTCTTTACTCTCTTTACAAATGACCAAAAATTCTTACCACCCCTATGGAATTGTAAGACTTTGACTATTGGAATTCTTGTTGGATTGCCAGTTCCTGAAAGCGAATTCTTTGGACCTGACTTCTTGTCTGCAAGTCGCATTAAACCATGCATTGTGTATAGGTTTAGCGCTAATCGTTTTATTAGGAATAAAAGACCGCATTCCTAATAGAATTATTTATTCTACCATTTTAGCACTGTTTTCTATGTTTTTACCGGTAAAACAAAATATTCAACTAAAGTTTTCATAAAAATTATTGAGAGCATTCCACGTTAATCGCTTTGGAGCTATCGTCATAGGGTTGTGTATTCGAGAATACGGAAAGGATGCTGAAATGGTACAGTGGTCCGAGTTTCCACTTACATCATATTTGTCATGATGAGAAGTAAGAAATAGGTCAAGGGTGTTTAGAGCTTGCTCTTGTCGGTTCGCTTACTAATTGTGTCAGGTCGTTCGACTCAGCAAATAACTCGACATACAGACCTTCGGGTGTTGTGTGACTTGAGTGGCACAACCAATCCGAATTGTGAACATTGAAGTCACCAGCAACCACAATTTCACTGCACGGATATGATTCCAAAATAGAAGCGATCAAATCGGAAAGGGAATCTAACTTATTAAAAGTAAAATCCCAATCAGAATTCGGGCTTGTATAAAGAAAACAGAAGTACAGCAAATGAGACTGTATGCTGAGCTTAACCCACATGGAGCTGAACTCAGCATCCGTCACATAAAGTTGTTGCTGGCACTGGTACGCGGCATCCTCATTAATAAAAAGGGCAAGACACCTGTGGCGAGAGAATAAGTACACCAGCCGATACCCTGGCATGTGAAATTCCAGTGAATCCACATACCTGAGTCTCACCTAGTGCCATTACATGCGGTTTATGGAGGATATAATCGCATATACAGAGAAGAAATATGTATATAGATATATATACCGGGCAATATTGTTGTAAAGTACATGAAGCTTCTTTCTACATACACAGTCGCAATCAGCAAACAGTTCAGTGTCCAATCGAAAGACAAATTTACACTGGGATAAAATATTGCGTTGCCCATAATGCTCGCAAAATCGTATATACCCTACCTATAAGATTGAAAATGTTGTAAGTCCATGTGAGAGTTTTGTTAAAGAGGACAACGAGATTATTTGCAGAGTCTACAAAACTTATCACAGGGTTGTTTAGTCTTAACCTATCTAAGTTGTCAAGATTAAATGCTTTCTTATAAATAACAATACACTTACATTTACTAGGTTTAAATACAGACCGTTTATGGAAGCCCACTAATTAACAAGGTTTAAGTCAGAATTAAGATTACTTATGCAAACATTGACTCACACCACCACTTGGTTCCAGCCAAGGTCTGCACACGTACATGTGTTGCAAATCGCGTATTGATAGGTACAATGAGAAAGCTGGATGTCAAAAAGCAATTACAATGGACAGCCGAAACCTACGACTCGCACTCCTCCTTTCGCAAAACACCCCTCATTTTGATGATATATGCGCGAGTTACAGCACACGCTGCAACAACAACCCAACAAGCACCCACCAAACCACCAAGGTCAGCACAATAACGGCCGTTGACACCTTAAGTCAGCGGAAATGCACCGACAGCAAAAGGTAAAGCACACGCTACAACAACAACAACCCAACAAGCACCCACCAAACCACAAAGGGCAGCACAATAACGGCCGTTGACACCTTAAAACAGCGGAAATGCACCGATAGCAAATTGCACAACAATATCCAGCGAAATTCAAAGGAAATTCAACAAGCAACAGCCAGCCGAAATTAATAATAATTCAATTATGAAATACCTACATGAAAACTAAAGCAGAAGATATTTATATTAAGCTAACGAATAATAAAGATTTCAGTTATGTTTTTGGAGTAAACCAAATAAGTCGTTTCTATTAAACGCTCCCGTTGTCGGAGCTAGTTCCTTTTTTTTTGAGTTATCTATCGGAGACAACGTAACTGGCGCAGTCTTCGGAGTGGCGAGTCCTGGCTAAAATGCAATTTTTTTCTAAGCGCTGAATGCATATCAGCTCTAACAGGACTGTAGTCTAAACTACTAATCGCCGCAAAAACACTCTCTCACCGTTCCATGGAAACTCAAACTACAGCAATATTGTCATCATTCAATCGACTCTAAAGGAAAATATCAACTGCAACAATATTGTTATCATTCAACCAACTCTAAAAGAAAAACTAAAGCTGCAACATTATTGTCATCAACTTAAGGGTAAATAAACTACATCTAGGAAATCTGAACGTGAAATGCAATTGTTCATATGCATAATTATCAGCAGCTTGTAAGTGATATTTAATTAAGTTATCATAAGAAAATTGTGACCCAAATAAGGAAAAAAAAACAGAAAATATATTTAAGCGAATTATTATATGTTTAAATACGAAAATTTAGACATCCACCCTACCTAATCAGGACACTTACCCCAATACCAAAAAAGCCCGATAACCCTAATACACTAAACCTAGCACTCCCAATCCTTGAATCCCCTAACCCATCCTCTCAAAACATGGCAAACCAGAATGTCAAACAAATATTTGATAACCTGCGAATCCCAGATTCCATAAAAGACTTACCTCATTTTAATGGCAATCCTAAACTCCTCTATGAATCCGTAAATAATGTTGAGGAAATTTAAACATACCTTTCGGAAATAGATGACACACCATACGCAAAACTAATATTACGTGCTGTTGGAAATAAAATTGACGGGGACGCAAACGAAGTACTTAATATGTACTTAATTGGGAAGAGATAAAGAAAAATCTTATACTACATTACTCCGATAAGAGAAACGAAACTTCGCAATACGCGATTTACACAATTTAAAACAAAACGGAAAAAGTGTGGAAGAATTCTATAGTGGGATTATAGAAGTGCAAGCCACAATAATAATCTACTTCTGCATGAGACCGACAACAATGTCGTCATAGCAAAAAAGATTTTTTTGCCAGAAATGTGCTTAAACACCTTCCTTTCAGGACTTAAAGAACCATTCGGATCAAACATTAGGGCTATGAAACCTGAATCACTTGCAGTTGCGCTATCTTATTGCATCAAAGAACAGAATATCTTTTATGTGAAATTTGATGGAAATAAATACAATAGCCCTCCTAAACAGTGGTCACAAAATTTAAACTAAAGTACCCTACAAATAGTTCAAATAGATTTAATAATTCTAACAATAGGCATAACTTTCGACAGCCATACTTTAATAAGAACAAAACAATAGTTCAAATAGATTTAATAATTTTAACAATGGGCAAAACTTTCGACAGCCACACTTTAATAAACCACAAGAAAAAAACAATAGTTCAAATAGATTTAATAATTCTAACAATGGTCAAAACTTCAGACAGCGTTATTTTAATAAACCACAAGAACAAAACAATAATCCATTCCAGAAACAATTTAACACCTTAGGGAACAACCAGGCCCATAATAATAATAATTTCCTACCACCACCAGACCCAATGGATACCATATCCGTTAGAACACGCTTAGCTCCTTCTAACTTTAGCCGCAGAGCATACAAAAACCAACAAATACACAATATTGACACAGAATCATTAAACGAGTATCAACAAAATTTAGACCATTTTTATGACAATTACCAAGAAAATCCATTTGCTTTTAAACCCGAAATTGATGATTCAAATTTTCATGTTGCATCAGACCAACAACCGGACATATAGATATAAATAAACACGGGTCGATTCTTCCCTTCATACATATCTCATCCCCTTTTGGTCACCCACTTAAATTCCTTATTGATACATGCACATCTTTTATAAACCCAGAATTTACTGAAACGTTTCAAAAAGAGCTCTGCGAACCTGTCACAATTGCTACAATTTTAAATAAGCACATCTTAAATCAGCAAGAAAATATTCCAATATTTAAAGCATTCAATATACCTGGTACACTCACCTTCTTTGTACTTAAATTTCACAATTATTTTCATGGTCTTATTGGCGTTGACATTTTAAAACAGTTGGAAGCAAATATCGACTTACAAAATAACATTGTGCGTACAAGTAACACGAAGATACCAATACTTATAAAACAAAACGTAACATCCAGGAAACACATTATCCCCGCACTCAGCAAATCAATAGTAAAAATTTCAGTCAATTTCTGTAACGGCGACATTTATATAGAAAACGTAAAAATCTCTGAAAACCTACTAATTTCTGAGGGAATCTACAAAGCACAAAATTGGTTTAGCCTCGTAGAGGTCAATAACTTCTCTTACAATGAACAAATACTATTCTTAGAAGCACCGTTAGAAGTACTACCATAACCATACACGACATCAAACTTTATTGAAATAAATAACGTTAACATTACACCGATACCGACAGTTGCATCGGTAAATGTGATCAAATCTCTACCTACAGATCATCTAAACTCTGAAGAAAAAAGAGAGATCATAAAAGTATGCAAATCATTTGACGATATTTTCTTTAATGATTAGCAAGATATATCATTTACGAACTAAGTAAAGCATTCCATTACAACTCTCGATGACTATGTAAAATCCTATAGATATCCTATTGCGCACAAAAGCGAAGTCAAAGATCAAATAAATAACTTACTACGTCAACTA
This sequence comes from Palloptera scutellata, assembly GCA_958295655.1. Taxonomy (NCBI): domain Eukaryota; kingdom Metazoa; phylum Arthropoda; class Insecta; order Diptera; family Pallopteridae; genus Palloptera; species Palloptera scutellata. The sequence goes on from OY282451.1 coordinate 33,021,429, forward strand.
ATAATAAGACCTAGCTATTCACCATGGAGTGCCCCTGTCATTGATTTCCGCAACCTAAACGACAAAACTATTTCCGATAAATGTCCAATCCCCAATCAGACAGAAATTCTTGATGAACTTGGAAAATGCATGCTCTTCTCCACAATCGATCTCGCCAGTGGTTTCCACCAGATCGAGATGGTTCCAAAAGACATTAAAAAAACCGAATTTTCAGTAGAAGGATGCCATTACGAGTTTGTTCGAATACCTTTCGGACTGAAAAACGCCCCTTCAATTTTCCAGCGCGTCATGGACAACGTTTTGAAAGACCTAGTTGGAGTTGTTTGTCTTGTTTACTTAGACGATATAATAATATACTCCACTAACCTCCAGGAACACATCGAAAATCTAACAACTGCCTTTACTCGATTACGTAAATCAAACTTAAAAATACAATTAAATAAGTGTGAGTTCCTAAAAAAAGAATGCGCATTTTTAAGTCATATCGTTTCAGACAACGGAATCAAAACTAACCCGGACAAAATTACTGCAATTCAAAATTTCCCCATACCTAGTGCACAGAAAGAAATAAAAAGTTTCTTAGGCCTTTTAGGATACTATCGCAAGTTTATAAAAGACTTCGCAAGAATTTCTAAGCCACTCACGAAATGCCTTAAAAAAGGAAGAAAGATTTCTTTGAACGAAAAATATATAGAAGAGTTTGAAGCTTGTAAAAATATTTTAACGAATGACCCCATTCTCCAGTATCCTGATTTCACAAAACCGTTCAATCTAACCACAGACGCAAGTAATTTTGCGCCATTTTGAGCCATTCTCTCCCAGGGTCCCATCGGTAGCGACAAACCGATCTGTTATGCGAGAAGAACGCTGAACGATACGGAAGTCAATTTTTCAACTATAGAAAAAGAACTCCTCGCAATAGTGTGGGCAACTAAATATTTCCGGCCATACCTTTTTTGCAGAAAATTCAAAATAATCACAGACCACCATAAGCCATTAACGTGGGTTATGAGTCTGAAAGAACTCAACTCGAAATTGATAAGATGGCGTTTGAGACTAGAAGAATTTGATTATGAGATCGTGTATAAAAAAGGGAAACACAACACTAACGCGGATGCCCTAAGTAGCATTCAAACAAACTACCAACAGCTTAACGTTCACGACTCTGATAATATGTCAGCAGCAGCAACTTCCGACAGTACGATTCATTCTGCGGAAGACAACCTCAATAATGGTATTAGTATTTCCGAAAGATCATTGAATGAATTCAATCTACAATTAGTCCTTTCCAAATCTGAAATAAACCCCACAACAAAAATCTAAACTATATTTAAAAATAAACAAAGAAAAACCATAACCCTTTCAGAATTCACTATAGAAATCATGGTTGATATTTTCAGGAAACATTTAGCACCAAACAAACTCACAGCTATTTTTACGGACGACGAAACATTCCGAGTGGTACAAGAAACATATTCAATCTACACATAAAAAGACAAGTCTACTTTCCATTCATGAAACATAATATAACCCAAACAATAAACAACTGCTCTGTTTGCCAGACACTCAAATACAATAGAAGTCCTCCTAAGCCAAAATTTAATAAGCCCCCTCTTAAACCACTGGATATACTTCACATAGACTTATATACTATCAACAACAAATACATTCTGACTATTATCGATAAATTCTCTACATTACCAGCAAGAAATAGCCTTTCTATCATAAAATCACTTAAACATTATCTTAGTCTTCATGGCATTCCACAGAAATTAGTATGTGATCAAGGATCAGAATTTACTGCAAACATATTCCAGGATTTGGGTAAGCAATACAATACCGAAACACATTTTACAGCTTTTTCACAAAGTTCAAGTAATTCCCCAGTAGGAAGGTTGCACTCAACATTAACAGAAACATACAGAATAGTCCTCCAAAAAATAAGAGAAGCTAAATTAGAAATGGATCACGAAGACATTCTTGCAGAGGTATTAACAACGTACAACAATGCAATAAGTACATTCTTCAACAGGTCACACTCCTTTCGAAATATTCTACGGTAGAACACACACATTCAACAAAACAATAGAATAAGTATGACGACAACCATGATTATTTAAAGAAAATTAACACCTTCCAAATCAAGAAAAATTAGAAGCTGAAACAGAACGTCGAATCAATAAATTAAACCTAACAAGAGAGGAACCAGAATCAATAGAAGCCGATACAGATATTGACAGAAAAGAAATTAGAAGAAACAAGATTACTCCTAGGTTTTCAAGACACAAACTGAAAAAGATCAACAGATTCACACTTATTACTACAGACAATAAGAAACTCCATAACATGAAAACTTAATACACATCGTAAACCTAGATAAGTACAAGGAAAACATAAATAACCTTTATCTAAATACACAACATATTACACATTGGAAAATTCATTCAACACTACAAAACGTAAACTCAATGAAGTAGAAAATAAATTAAACTCCTTACTGCCAACAGTAAGAAATAAAAGAGGTATTTTCAATGGTTTAGGGTAGGCAATTAAGTGTATAACTGGGAATATGGATAGCAACGATGCTGACAACCTTAACAAAATTATAGAAGAAATTCATGTAGATAAAGAAAACTTCGAACGAAACCCAAGCAATATTAAACACTAAATTCATAGCTAGATTCGAAAACTTAACTAAGCACATAAATCTGCAACAGGATCAAATAGAATACGCACTAACTGAAATGCAAAAACACACATCAAGTTCATTGCAAATGAACACAAAAATGATTTTGCAAATCCAATATCTCAACAAAATCAATTTCAAAATCAAGTCAACATCGACTTGCTTTCAAATCATTTAAATAACATTGCTGAGGCTCTAATATTTGCGAAAGTTAACATAATTCCTAAAATGATACTAAATACGGAAGAATTTTGAATTTTCAGATATTCCAACAACAGCATTTATCATTTCCACTAAAGAACATATTTACGAACTCCTAGAACTCCAAGCATACTACAACAACTCCAACATAATATTCAATATTAAAATCCCGATAATTTCCCCGAATACAGCATCCCTATACCATATCATTCCAATTCCCCTTAACAAACCCAAACTTATAATTACAAAGCCATTTATTACATTTAATGAAAATGAATTCCAATATTTTGATTCAAAATGTATATTAATTGAAGAATACTATTATTGTAAAGAATCAAATTTTAAAGAAAATATAATCACTTCAAAATGCTTAAAACAATAAATATAACGTGCAGTAATATTCTATATCACAAGAATTGTAAAATACGTATCAACGAAGTGATCGAAATATATACAAAAAATATATATTTCGATTATTTTGAAACTATTTTGCCATCCATTGTGAACATAACTTCCGGAAAAATTGTAAACCATATTAACATACTTAACAAAACTTAAAGATTATCATTTTGAAAACAAAAACAAATAGATGTAAACATAAGAAATTTATTCATGCATCAAAGCACATCCTATGTCCTTTCAGCTTTGCTACTTATTATTTTACTGATTTTTTTGAATGTAAAAAATAGTAAGAAATATATAATTAAGGATATACATCAGGATGTCGCTTCTCCCCAGAATTTACAACTCTTTTGGTCTACGCTTCATACTAAGGGAATAGCCAGCGAAATTCATAGGAAATTCAACAAGCAACAGCCAGCCGAAATTAATAAGAATTCAATTATGAAATACCTACATAAAAACTAAAGCAGAAGATATTTATATTAAGCTAACGAATAATAAAGAGTTCAGTTATGTTTTTGGAGAAAACCAAATAAGTCGTTTTTATTAAACGCTCCCGTTGTTGGAGCTAGTTCCTTTTTTTCTGAGTTATCTATCGGAGATAACGTAACTCGTGAAGTGGACGCACATTTTCCGTTCTAGCACCTCTTCACGTTACATGGTGCCGAAACCCGGTATAATATATTTGATAATATAAATATGTATATTCAGTGGCGAACATTAATGGATACATACTGGTCATATTTGACTTTGAGTATCTGTAAAACCTATAAAAATACACCAATCAAATTGGAACTTTCGCCGTTAATTTCTTTATTTATATTTAAAAAAGGAAAATTATAAACCATATAAACCAAAATTATAAATTTAATGTAATTTTTAGTGCTTGTAATGGAAAAAGCTAATGTATACACTTTTGCACGTTTAGAAAATATAGAAAATAATAATCAATATTTAGTCCAAAGACTCTTGGTTTTAATAACACTCTTTACTCGTTTAGGCATACTGTCAACTAATTTTTCGATGAGTTGGCATGGAATACTGCTCCAGTCAGTCTGAACTCGGGACCAAAGCTCTCAAATTTTTTGGTGCCCATTCATTTTTAATAGGATTTCGGCCTGGGCTTTGGGCACGCCACTTCATTGCTTGAAATTTTTGGTTATTGAGCCAATTTTTAACAATTTTTGCCGTGTGCTTCGGGTCTCCATCCTATTGAAAAATTACTTCATCTTCAAGGTACGCACTTTCATCCACAAAAATTTCCAAAAAATTGTAAACGATGTGGCAACCATCACAACTATAGAAATTGCCCAGCTTTCAACAAGAAGTACAATTCCTACGGCATTAAAGGTAGAGCTGAAAAACAATCAATGTTTGCCACTATTGATGTTTTCGGTGATTCCAGAGCAAAACATCGATGTTCCCCATGTATTTTTAAAACCGCTTTTAGAGTTAAAAACAGATTTATATTAATTTTTATATATATTTTTGCAAAAGAATAATTGAAAATAAACAATTTTATATAAAAAATAAACATATTAATTAATTTTACATTAATTAAACTTAAGGAACAAGTCATTAATTACAAAGAATTGTGCACAATGCCCTTAGTGATATTTCTAAATAAATTTCAGAGATCAAACAGTTTTTGTTTAAAAACAAAAGTTTGTTAACAACATTACATTTAAGCGAGCATCTGCGCTCTGAAATTATCTGTCCCGCTTTGCTGAAGATTCTTTCAGATTCGTACGACTTTTTTACTATATTTTTAAAAGAGACATATCCTGATTGCATTATTAAAAATAATACTATTAATATTTTTTTTAAATATAACTAACTTCTTCTTATCTTCCAATATTCCAAGGTAATATGTTTTTGCAAATGCTGTCTTATAAGAATACTAGCGTCAGTCTTGGAAGATACGATTTTTCTTTGCATTTTATCCTTCATAAAGAAAAAACGATTTGGTTCTGTTTGTGGTGGTGCTGGTTGAGAGGTTTGCGGATGTTTGGACAATTCGTTTAACAGTTCATACTTTAAGGCTTCTGCAGCCTGTTCGGCATTCGACGCTATTAAAAATCCATCCTTTTTAAATCGTGGATCGATAATGGTAGCGATCCTGGTTATTCTTCCTGTTTCGTACTGGAAAAAGCGTGCAGGCAAACGATCTTTGACTTAGTTCAGTGCAGTTATCGTCTCTGAAGCTTCCAAGTTATGTATATCATTTAATCCTTTATGTAATTCGCAGATAAGTGGAATTACAATTGATATGGTTACTCTTTTATCCGCAGAAATGGAAGTGATGGCATCATGGAACGAGCTCAGTATTTTAACAAGTTCCTTTATCGTTCTTATTTCGACTGCAGATAAAGGCTGCGGAGCCTTTTGAACGCTTGAAAGTGTGGTCGAAATAGACTCGTGGATAATAAAAATGTTGCACATGAAACCCACTACTCTATCGTGTAACCACCTATTGGATTAAACCATAAGGATTATCAACGCCCTGTGCTTTTTTAAATTTCTCGTAAGCTATAGTGCTGCTTTTGAAAAATGCCACAATCCGCTTACATTTAATAAGAATTTCGCTTAAAAAAAGCTGGTTAAGAAGATCTTTTTAGATGAAGTATCCGAGCTCTTAGCTCAGCCATATCAACTATATTTACTGATATCTCTATTCACAAAAAACAGAGTACGGCCAATTATAAACAAATTGAAACCTGCGAAGGCTTTCTAGACATATCACAAGCTTTTGACAGTGTGTGGCACGAGGGACTTTTATATAAAGCTAAAAACACAATTCCAATAAACTTTTACACGTTCTTGAAATCGTATGTTGAAAATCGCCATTTCTTCGTGAAACAGGGCAATGACATAACATCTCTATATGATAAAAAAAAACCGGTGTTCCTCAGGGCAGTGTTATGGGCCCAATGTTATATCTACTTTTCACTGCTGATTTCCCGACAACTAATTGAATTTTTATTCGTAGACGACACTGCTATCTTGTCAATCAAATAGAATACGCACTAACTGAAATGCAAAAACACACATCAAGTTCATTGCAAATGAACACAAAAATGATTTTGCAAATCCAATATCTCAACAAAATCAATTTCAAAATCAAGTCAACATCGACTTGCTTTCAAATCATTTAAATAACATTGCTGAGGCTCTAATATTTGCGAAAGTTAACATAATTCCTAAAATGATACTAAATACGGAAGAATTTTGAATTTTCAGATATTCCAACAACAGCATTTATCATTTCCACTAAAGAACATATTTACGAACTCCTAGAACTCCAAGCATACTACAACAACTCCAACATAATATTCAATATTAAAATCCCGATAATTTCCCCGAATACAGCATCCCTATACCATATCATTCCAATTCCCCTTAACAAACCCAAACTTATAATTACAAAGCCATTTATTACATTTAATGAAAATGAATTCCAATATTTTGATTCAAAATGTATATTAATTGAAGAATACTATTATTGTAAAGAATCAAATTTTAAAGAAAATATAATCACTTCAAAATGCTTAAAACAATAAATATAACGTGCAGTAATATTCTATATCACAAGAATTGTAAAATACGTATCAACGAAGTGATCGAAATATATACAAAAAATATATATTTCGATTATTTTGAAACTATTTTGCCATCCATTGTGAACATAACTTCCGGAAAAATTGTAAACCATATTAACATACTTAACAAAACTTAAAGATTATCATTTTGAAAACAAAAACAAATAGATGTAAACATAAGAAATTTATTCATGCATCAAAGCACATCCTATGTCCTTTCAGCTTTGCTACTTATTATTTTACTGATTTTTTTGAATGTAAAAAATAGTAAGAAATATATAATTAAGGATATACATCAGGATGTCGCTTCTCCCCAGAATTTACAACTCTTTTGGTCTACGCTTCATACTAAGGGAATAGCCAGCGAAATTCATAGGAAATTCAACAAGCAACAGCCAGCCGAAATTAATAAGAATTCAATTATGAAATACCTACATAAAAACTAAAGCAGAAGATATTTATATTAAGCTAACGAATAATAAAGAGTTCAGTTATGTTTTTGGAGAAAACCAAATAAGTCGTTTTTATTAAACGCTCCCGTTGTTGGAGCTAGTTCCTTTTTTTCTGAGTTATCTATCGGAGATAACGTAACTCGTGAAGTGGACGCACATTTTCCGTTCTAGCACCTCTTCACGTTACATGGTGCCGAAACCCGGTATAATATATTTGATAATATAAATATGTATATTCAGTGGCGAACATTAATGGATACATACTGGTCATATTTGACTTTGAGTATCTGTAAAACCTATAAAAATACACCAATCAAATTGGAACTTTCGCCGTTAATTTCTTTATTTATATTTAAAAAAGGAAAATTATAAACCATATAAACCAAAATTATAAATTTAATGTAATTTTTAGTGCTTGTAATGGAAAAAGCTAATGTATACACTTTTGCACGTTTAGAAAATATAGAAAATAATAATCAATATTTAGTCCAAAGACTCTTGGTTTTAATAACACTCTTTACTCGTTTAGGCATACTGTCAACTAATTTTTCGATGAGTTGGCATGGAATACTGCTCCAGTCAGTCTGAACTCGGGACCAAAGCTCTCAAATTTTTTGGTGCCCATTCATTTTTAATAGGATTTCGGCCTGGGCTTTGGGCACGCCACTTCATTGCTTGAAATTTTTGGTTATTGAGCCAATTTTTAACAATTTTTGCCGTGTGCTTCGGGTCTCCATCCTATTGAAAAATTACTTCATCTTCAAGGTACGCACTTTCATCCACAAAAATTTCCAAAAAATTGTAAACGATGTGGCAACCATCACAACTATAGAAATTGCCCAGCTTTCAACAAGAAGTACAATTCCTACGGCATTAAAGGTAGAGCTGAAAAACAATCAATGTTTGCCACTATTGATGTTTTCGGTGATTCCAGAGCAAAACATCGATGTTCCCCATGTATTTTTAAAACCGCTTTTAGAGTTAAAAACAGATTTATATTAATTTTTATATATATTTTTGCAAAAGAATAATTGAAAATAAACAATTTTATATAAAAAATAAACATATTAATTAATTTTACATTAATTAAACTTAAGGAACAAGTCATTAATTACAAAGAATTGTGCACAATGCCCTTAGTGATATTTCTAAATAAATTTCAGAGATCAAACAGTTTTTGTTTAAAAACAAAAGTTTGTTAACAACATTACATTTAAGCGAGCATCTGCGCTCTGAAATTATCTGTCCCGCTTTGCTGAAGATTCTTTCAGATTCGTACGACTTTTTTACTATATTTTTAAAAGAGACATATCCTGATTGCATTATTAAAAATAATACTATTAATATTTTTTTTAAATATAACTAACTTCTTCTTATCTTCCAATATTCCAAGGTAATATGTTTTTGCAAATGCTGTCTTATAAGAATACTAGCGTCAGTCTTGGAAGATACGATTTTTCTTTGCATTTTATCCTTCATAAAGAAAAAACGATTTGGTTCTGTTTGTGGTGGTGCTGGTTGAGAGGTTTGCGGATGTTTGGACAATTCGTTTAACAGTTCATACTTTAAGGCTTCTGCAGCCTGTTCGGCATTCGACGCTATTAAAAATCCATCCTTTTTAAATCGTGGATCGATAATGGTAGCGATCCTGGTTATTCTTCCTGTTTCGTACTGGAAAAAGCGTGCAGGCAAACGATCTTTGACTTAGTTCAGTGCAGTTATCGTCTCTGAAGCTTCCAAGTTATGTATATCATTTAATCCTTTATGTAATTCGCAGATAAGTGGAATTACAATTGATATGGTTACTCTTTTATCCGCAGAAATGGAAGTGATGGCATCATGGAACGAGCTCAGTATTTTAACAAGTTCCTTTATCGTTCTTATTTCGACTGCAGATAAAGGCTGCGGAGCCTTTTGAACGCTTGAAAGTGTGGTCGAAATAGACTCGTGGATAATAAAAATGTTGCACATGAAACCCACTACTCTATCGTGTAACCACCTATTGGATTAAACCATAAGGATTATCAACGCCCTGTGCTTTTTTAAATTTCTCGTAAGCTATAGTGCTGCTTTTGAAAAATGCCACAATCCGCTTACATTTAATAAGAATTTCGCTTAAAAAAAGCTGGTTAAGAAGATCTTTTTAGATGAAGTATCCGAGCTCTTAGCTCAGCCATATCAACTATATTTACTGATATCTCTATTCACAAAAAACAGAGTACGGCCAATTATAAACAAATTGAAACCTGCGAAGGCTTTCTAGACATATCACAAGCTTTTGACAGTGTGTGGCACGAGGGACTTTTATATAAAGCTAAAAACACAATTCCAATAAACTTTTACACGTTCTTGAAATCGTATGTTGAAAATCGCCATTTCTTCGTGAAACAGGGCAATGACATAACATCTCTATATGATAAAAAAAAACCGGTGTTCCTCAGGGCAGTGTTATGGGCCCAATGTTATATCTACTTTTCACTGCTGATTTCCCGACAACTAATTGAATTTTTATTCGTAGACGACACTGCTATCTTGTCAATTGATGATGATCCTGTCCCTACCTCACTCAAACTCCAAAAATGTTGAAATAAAATATTCTCGTGGCTTAAAAACTGGAAAATTGTGGCGAACGAAACCAAGTCGGTGCAAGTAACATTCACAACACGGAGCAATACTTGCCCGCCTAAGCAATTGAACGCAATACAAATTCCTCAATGCGAAGTACCTACGAATGTATCTGGATAGACGTCTCACATGGAAAACGCTCATATTTACGAAGCGCAAAGCTCTAGATCTTAAACTGAGAAATATCTTTTGGCTACTCAATCGTAATTCGCAACTATGTTGTGAAAACAAACTGCTCCTTTACAAGGCTATCCTTTAACCAATATGGACCTACGGCATACAAAACCCATCATAATTTAAGGCGAAAATTGCAAAACATAAATATGTAAATGTAATAATATAAAATATGGGTGAATCACCATGCATGTTTGTTTTTATTTTTTAAATTCTATTCATAAATCTATTGTTAAATGTCTCAAAGACAGCTTGCTTAATATAATAATACAAGGTGTTTTTTTTAGAAGTTTGGTTTTCAAGAAGAATAAAAACGCATATAATTTAATGTTATGGGCAAGAATTTAACTTTGTTATAAAGATAAGAATTTGCCATAATGTTTTAAAAACGATTTTGAGCAAGTGGCTCAAGTGCAAGAGCAATTGGCTGGTTCGAATAAATTCCAGCCGAGAAGCCCAATTTTCGACCACTTTTTGCAGCAATTGAGGCCGTATGTTAGTAATAACGTGCCGAATATTCTTTTCCAAGGTGTCAATCGTCTCGGGCTTATCTAAGACAAGCGACTTCACATAACCTCTTAAAAAATAGTGCAGCGGTGTTAAATCGCACAATCTTGGAGGCCACGCCACAGGCCCACGAAGCGAGATAATACGCTCACCAAAAGTTTCCTTCAATAAATTGATTGTATGGCATGTAGCGCCGTCTTGTTGGAACCAAAGGTCGTCCACATCAACATCCTCCAATTCAGGCAGGAAATCATCATTTTGGTAATAAATTTGCACGATTTGCAAACATTGTTCCGGAGTAAGTCTATTCATTATGAAATGGCAAACCAAACTGAGCATAATTCAAGTGACAGCTGTCAAAAAGACCAACTCCGAAAAAAGTATTGCATTGAAAACCATACTTCTAAAAAAACACCCTTTAAAAAAAAGGAAGATCTTGGCTCAGCAAGTTTATCGTGTATGCAAAGCAAGGAAAATTCTTCATTTTAAGAATTTCGCGCACATTTTGCATGGATGAATCGTTGTCAGTCACTATCGCCACGATCTTGTTCCTCAAACCACACTCGTTAAAAACTATTCAATGAGAGTCTGCAATATTTGCAGCGGTATGACTTGTTGGCGATAATAGTTTTTGCGTTGGTAAAAAAGCTGATTTAGGTTCGAACTGGCTATTAACGAAATGGCAAGTCACAGTAAGATAGTCTTTGTTGGCTTTAGATGTCCAGGCTTGGTATATGGTACCTTAGATCCAGCTTGTTTACAAGCCTGCGGAAACCTGAGTCGTTCAAACTATTAAGTGGCTGCACATTCGAAGCAATGATTTGCATAGCCATTTTATATAATTTTAATTTGTTTGCGGAATCATTTGATTACAACGAAAGAAACTTTCTTAAAATTGATTTATGACAAATTCCAACTCACTTTTTTGATCTTTTATTATTTCCGGATGTATACGCTTTAGGTGGTCCATGGGGTTCGTTGTGTTGCCGCCTGTTTTGTACTGTTTTCCGCACTATTTACAAATTGCCATATTACTTTCCTTGACCCTTTTAAAAAACTACCACACCACAGAGATCTATTTTCCGTTTTGGGCTGAAAACATCAGGAAGTTCGTTTTCCTTAGATTTTGATGTTACTATAATTACAAAAACAAAAACATTAGTAAAGCGAATATGTTTGGAACACGTACCCACTATGAACTATACCATATTTTCATATATGCATATCACTACATTCATACATGCAGTCGGTGCAACATGTTGCGAGTGAAAAATAAAACTTACTTTTAAGGTACTTCTAAATCGTTTTTGACACCGCAGTAAGCTGTTACTAGTAAATTCTGCAGAAAGAAATATGTTTTAGGCCAAAAAAAAAATATCAATTTTACTTACATGCTTTTTGCTCAGCTACCCTCAGAAGAATAAAAAACCATCGATAGTGGTAGCCAAAAAAAATCACATCTATCGAAGATTCTGATGAAAACGAGAAATGGAATGGAATGTTAGAAATTGGCGATAATAAATTGAAAATCAAAGTAGTGTCTCGTTTTGCACGGTTTTGATTTGAACGATTTTTTGTAGAACGTATCTACCGTATCGATGGACAGGTGTGCAGTATGTATATGCAAACATGTATGTGTAATACATTTGCACAACATCAGAAAATTCAAAATAGGTTGGTCGAATTCGGTTTGTGTAAAGGCATTCGACCATAGAACAAAGAAGAATACAAAAAAAAATTTCGGAATAAATCTAGGAAAATCGGCGTTTCAACTATCACATATCGATACGTCACATCTCCAAATTATTCTGGCAAATTAAGGTAACTAAAAGGACATTTAAATATCTAACTTCCGGGGCACCTTGGGGTAGGTTTAGCTGTTTGCGCATGCTATTTGGTATATCATCAGAGCCAGAGGTGTTCACTGAAGTCATGAACGCTTGATGGCATACACAATTGCGAAGTGGCGATGGACGATATTTTGTTATTTGCTTCAACCAAACAAGAGATGCTGCAAGTCACCCGAGAGATGATCGAACGATTAAACAAGCCTGGTTTTACACTCAATAACGAAATCAAAAAAGTTTTTACGTCATATATTCACAGATACTGATTGCGAAGCCGAGGCTGACAAAATTGAGGCAATTAATCAGCTCAAACCACCAACATGTGTTATGGAATTACAAAGAGTGCTTGGAATTGGTTAACTATTATTACTATTTAACTATTAACTATTTGGGCAAATTCATAAACAATTTGTCACAATTAAAGTGAATTGTTGCACAAGAAAACAGCATGGTGTTGACATGATGAACATCAAAGAGCTTTCGAAATGATAAAGCGCGCTCTAACCACAACAACATTATTGACTTACTACGACGTCAAAAAAGACGTTAACTTGTCCGTCGATGCCAGCAACAAATCAATGGGAGCATGTTTAAGGCAAGGTGGCAAACCGGTAGCATACGCAACACGAGCACTGACCAAATAACAGCAAAATCAACCATACATTTTTAAAGACGCGTTAGATTTGGTTGCAACAAATTTCACAAAAAGGAAATAACATTCGAAGACGGAATGCTGTTGAATGGCACAAATATCATGGTCCCTAAAAGCTAAATAGAAGATATGCTGCGTAAAAAACACGCTGGTCAAAATCGATCCAATGGGCACGGAAACGTTGTATTTGCAATGAAAAAATTTCATAGAAAAATGCACAATATGTCAACAAACACAAAGAACAAATCAACGGGAAGCAATGGTAATGCGTGTGACACCGGATTATCTATTTCAAATAGTATAATCAGATATATTCAAATTTCGCGGTGACGACTTCTTGTTGATCACTTATCATTACTCTGGTTTCATGGATTTCAGAAAGTTATGGTAAAATCATAAACATCCAAAAAAAAAAAAAACATAAACCATTGTCATGCGACAATGGTTTGCTGTACATGGCATACCGGAAATACTTGCAGCAGATGGTGGACCACAATATACAGCAAGTTCATTTGCAAAAAACTGGTCTTCCACACACGGAATGTCATCACCATACTATCCACGATCAAACAGATTCGAAATGTTCTATACTCTAAGGCTCTTAAAATATAAATAATTAAATTCTTACAATTTTGTTTTCTTAAGCTTAAAATATCTATCATATTTCCATGCTTAAACATTTTTTATTATTATTTTAATGGCACAACGGCCCATGGAAGGTCTAGGTGCAGCTTTCGCATCCACTCTTGTTGTGCGTGTTATATTTGTACATGAATGGAATGGTCATACAGTTTTATGCCGAATCCGAACGGCGAAGATAAAAGCTTTTCATAGGCCATTTTTACTCTTGTTGGTTTGCCATTGCCTGCCAAGAGGTGGTGCCGTGTAGAAAAATGATTTATTTTTTACTTTTTGATTTGGCCTATACCGAGATTTTAACCTCAGACACTCTTCGTATATTTTTTAAAACGGAAAACATTCCTAGAAAATTTGCTAGGTTTTCAACTATTTTTTTTACTGCACAGTGAGCAGTCTTTAAAATTTTTTTTTTAAATCGTTTACCATTTAGCGATATTACATCTCCCCTTGTTTTAAAAACTCACATTAAATCATTTTGATTAACTCCTTCCACCATGTATGTACGTTACTCACACCTCATAATCTTTCTAATGTAAAATCATAATCTCATAATCTTTCTAATGTAAAAACATGGAGTATCATAAAGCTACTCCAATGCTTAACAGTTACGATTACACATAATAAAACAATAATATAACACATTATACAACCACTTTATACATATTTGTATATATGTTCATACATATATACAAATGCATATACTTTAAAACAACCTAAAACAATTTATTTACAAAATTCTTAATAATTTAAGTTGCACACTTCACAGTTTAAAGCAACCCAAATATTTACAAAATTCCTAATAATTAAAATTGCACACTACACAGTTCAAAACAACCCAAATAATTTATTTACCAAATTCTTAATAATTAAAATTGCATACTACACAGTTTTGACAAAGTTCATTCAATTACTTAAATTTCTTCACATCGAACAACCGGAAAACAAAATTCCGACTAATTTTGTTTTCTTTATTCTTATTTTTTTTATACAATTAAACATTTTTAGTTCTAAGCAATTTTAAGTTATAAGTATAAGAATTTACATTATTAAAAGTTTAGTTTTAATTCACAACTCAATCAATTAATAAAGTTTTATAAAACCAAAAAATAACTTGTGTTTTTTTTTGGTTAAAAAGGAACCCAAAAACATTTCTGGCGACGAGGATGGGATAGGTATATTAATACCAATTCCTTTAAATCAGTGAAAAAAAAAAAATGGTCATATCCTTTGACCATCAGTGAAAAAAAAACTGTCATATCCTTTGACAATTAGTGAATAAAAGTAGTCATATCCTTTGACTAAGTGAAAGTGTAAAAGTTACCTTATTCGCGTAGAATCAAAACAATAAATTAATTTTGTCTTTGACTACGAACTTTAAAACAATAAATTACTTTTGTTTTAAAAGAAAAAAAAAGGATTGAAACAATAAATTAATTTTGTTTCATGTTGTGAATTAAAAAGCAATAAAATAATTTTGCTTAAATTAAAACAAAACAATAAATTAACTTTGTTTTGTGTTGTGACTTGTAAAACGAAAAATAATTTTGTTTAACTTACAACAAAACAATAAATTAACTTTGTTTTGTGTTGTGAAGTGGTCATATCCCTTGACCAAGTAAAAATAAAAAAAAAGGATTAACAAAAAATATATACATAAAATAAAAGAAAAAGAACAGAAAATCAACTAATTTTATTTAACTTAAATCAAATAACTTCAACCCAAATAGCAAATCAATTTTGTGAACTAAAAAGAAAAAAAAAAACAACAAAAAAAAAATAAATAATTGTGTTGAATAAGAACAATAAATTAACTTTATCTTGGAACAAAATAACGCTATTTAAAGTAAACCTATTTTGAAGGAAGAACTAACATCGGAAGATTGACACCATAAAGCACAAGCAAATCAGCAACAACATCATTAATTTATTCTACATACATACAAACTCAACCCATTTTGTGAAAAGAAGTATCATCAACAATAGAAGACTTACAACAAATATTAAGCCAGATTAAATCATAGTAAGTGTAGCATTAAATTATATTCATAATTGTAATTATATTTATAATATTTGTTTATCTCGAAAAATTTTCCATCGGTATATAAATATATATATTTAAATATTCAGTTATTCAATACGACGCGCGAATAGAATCAAATAAATTTTTTTTTTGCGGCTTTTGTTGTGAACAAACCTTAAATCCTTTTAATAGAAAAAAAAACATTTCATACACCCCATACATTCCTTTGCACTATCCCAAAATGGCAAACCCTCAGATTAACTTAGACCCAATCAGATATTTAAACAATTTACCCCAATTCAACGGTAATAGGAATGATTTAATGACCTTTACGAGGTTAATAGATAGAATTTACCCAATACTCGCCACATATGACGAGTTATCCCAATTACTATTCTCAGATATCATCAAGAGTAGACTTGTTGGTAGGGCGAAGGAGGTAATTGAGATAAATACCCAAGTTAGATCGTGGGAAGATATTAAGAAAACGCTTCAAAATAATTTCGGTGAAAGAAAGAATTGTGAGGAATTATATGACGACCTAAGAGCTGTCACTTTTCATACAAACACAATTGATTTCTACAATGACATTAAGTATAGACTAAGGCGTTTAAATAATAAAAGTGTAATGGTACTAGGCGAAGGAGAAGCCGCAAACCATGTCTCAATGAATAACCAGAGAACGGCTCTACATATTTTCAAAAATAAAATTCCAGAGCCCATGAAAACCATCCTAGCGTGTAGAAATCCAACATCGTTGGAAGCCGCTATGGACATCATGTACGAAAATGGATATGATCAAATGGGCAAAGATAGCCGCATATATTCAAGAAAGGCCAGACAACCTAAGGATAATAATACTGATGCAAACAATAAAAAGCAATATCAAGGATATAGAGGGCATGGTAACTATCAACAGAGAGACAATAGTAGAGAAAATCCTAGATACGGTAACTATCAGCAGAACGATAATGGTAGGGAAAATCCTAGGCATGGCAATTATCGGCAGAGCGATAGAAGTAGGGAAAATCTAAGACGTGGCAATTATCGTCAGAACGATAATAGTCAGGAAAATTCAAGACACTTTTATAGAAGTAATGAAAATCAAAGATGGCATAATAATCAAAATCACAACAACCACAACCAAATGACCCAACCACAGCAATCAAGCGTGGAACCCATGGACGTTAATAATGTGGAAAATTTTCAGCAGACAGCCTCTACGGAAAATTACCATATATAATGATAAAAACAAAATTAGGAACCTTAAAATTTATTATAGACACAGGAGCAACGCACTCCATTATTAACCCAGGTATTTGTCATCCTAAATGGAGAAAAGATACCGATATAATGAACCTCAAAACTCTTCAACATACCATTACAATTAATGAAAAAGTATCTATTCCACTTTTCGAAGAACTTGGCGACACCAACAATAGAATAGAATTTTTAGTCTGTAATTTTCATACGTATTACGATGGCTTAATTGGAAACAATATACTGGTACAACTAAAGGCTATTATAAATTTAAAAGATAATATATTAGAAGTTGGAGAAAAAAGAATCTCATTAAAATACAATACAAGTGGTGTGGAATATTATTTTGAAAAAGATGGCGTATACGAAATAGAATTGCCTATAGAACAGAAAGAAGGATTAATATATAAGCCTCAAACAATATTAGCAAACAATAAAAATGTTGAAATCATGGAAGGAGTATATGAAGCAGAAAACTTCAAAATAAATGCTCTAGTTAATGTCAGTGGAAAGATTCCAAAAAGAGTTGCATTTCAAACTCAAGAAACAGGTAAAATAACCGAAGAAAATTTTTACATTAGCCCTTCAAATAATGAAAATCTTAAACCCCCCCCTATTAGAACAGATACGAACCTCTCACTTGAATCTTGAAGAAAAGAAGAAATTACTACAAATCATAAACAATTTTAAAAAAATATTTTATACAGAAGAAAGTGATTTAACATTTACCAATGCTATCAAACACGAAATAAGGACAGTTAATAACATCCCAATAGCTGCGAAAACATACCGCTACCCCTACGTTCACAAAGACGAAGTGAAAAAACAAATCAAAGAAATGTTGGATAAAAAAATAATCAGACACAGTCATTCGCCTTACTCAGCTCCGGTTTGGATTGTACCAAAGAAAATGGATGCTAGTGGCAAGAAAAAATGGAGATTGGTGATCGATTACCGTAGGTTAAATGAGGTAACAATCGATGACAAATATCCAATCCCCAATATCGACGAAATCTTGGAAAAACTAGGAAGATGTCAATATTTTACGACATTGGATCTTGCCAAAGGATTCCACCAGATCGAAATACACGATAAGGACATACCTAAGACGGCTTTCAGTGTGGAAGGCGGCCACTACGAGTTCCTTCGTATGCCTTTTGGACTGAAGACAGCCCCGGCAACTTTCCAACGTCTAATGAACAACGTTCTAGGAGACTTAATTAACAAGATCTGCCTAGTGTACTTAGACGACATAATAATATTTTCGACATCACTACAAGAACATGTAGAATCCCTAACTAAAGTATTTCAGAGACTTAAAGAGGTAAACCTAAAAATTCAACTTGACAAAAGTGAGTTTTTGAAAAGGGAGACCAATTTTCTTGGACATATTGTAACTGAAGAAGGCATCAAGCCAAACCCTGATAAAATAATATGCGTACAAAATTTCCCATTACCAACTACACAAAAAGAAATCAAGCAGTTCCTCGGATTAGCAGGATACTATAGAAAATTTATAAAAGACTATTCAAAAATTGCAAGGCCAATGACTAAATATCTAAAGAAGGATACTAGTATTGATATTAATGATCCGGAATACATCGAAAGTTTCAAAACATTAAAAATCTTATTAGTAAATTCTCCTGTTCTTATATACCCCGACTTTAATAAAAAATTCACTTTACAAACAGATGCAAGTAATTTCGCGATAGGTGCAGTGTTATCCCAAGACGGACACCCAGTTTGCTACGCAAGTAGAACACTTAATGACCACGAACAGAATTACAGTACCATCGAGAAAGAACTGTTAGCGATAGTATGGGCAACACAACAATTAAGACCATACTTATTTGGAAGAAGATTCTTAATTGAAACTGACCATAGACCCCTAACTTGGTTATTTTCCATTAAGGAACCTAATTCAAAACTTATACGATGGAGGTTACGGTTAGAAGAATACGATTACGAGATCAAATACAAAAAAGGAATCTTAAATGGAAATGCCGATGCGCTATCTAGAGTCGAAATAAATCTGAACGAAGGAAATAATACTTCAACATCTACAAATAATAGTTTAATTATTGAAACAACCAACCCTTTGAATTTTTACAAACAACAAATTATTATTACTAAAACAACATCCGGATCACTGAAAATAAAAAACGAGAAAATATTTAAAAATAACAGGAAAACAATATCAGCTAAAAAGTTTGACGAATCAACCCTCATAACAATTTTAAAAAATCATTTTAATCCCGACAGAGTAAATGCAGTGCTAATTAACGACGAAACTATTGCAGAACAATTTAAAGAAGTATTAAACAAATATTTTGAAGCCAACGACAGATTTAGAGTCTTAATATGTAAAAAAGTATTAGAAGACATCTTAGATGAAAATATTCTAACAGAGAAAATAGAAAAGGAACATAAGAAAAATAATCACAGGGGTATTAACGAAAACTTTGCAGAATTAAAAACAGAAATATACCACCCACAATTAAAATTACGGGTAACACAATTGATAAATAATTGTGAAATATGCAACAAAGAAAAATACGACAGACATCCTATTAAGCAAAAATTCCAAATTACAGAAACACCGGAGAAACCAGGAGAAATAGTCCATGCGGACGTATTTTATAGCTTAGAAAAAACCCTATTCCTTACATTTATCGACAAATTCTCCAAATACGCACAGGCAATCAAAATAAAAAACAGATCGTGGATCGAATTCAAAATCGCCTTAACACAATATTTGGCATCGGTTGGGAATATAAAAAAATTAATCATTGACAACGAACTAGGCTTCAAAGCACTTCCCCTTTTGGAATTCCTTAGGGAACAAAACATTGAAGTTCACTACACTTCAAACAATAATCATACTTCAAACTCGGATGTAGAGCGCTTGCATAATACAATCAATGAACACCTAAGAATCTTAAAACACGATCCCAACAGAGATACAGAATCAGTCGAAGAAAAAATTTATAAAATTATTATGTTTTATAATAATACTATCCATTCCACAACCAAAAGAAAACCAGTTGATTTCAGGAATGGAATTATCAGTCAAGATGACTACAAATCAATCAAAGAATCTATTATGAAAGCTAAAGAAAATAGTATAAATAAACTTAATGCAAACCGAGAAAACGTAGATATTCAAACAGGACCTGTTTACTTAAGAGATGAAAGAGGAGGTAAAAACCACTCTAAATTCCGCAAAATAGTAGTCTCCGAACTTGATAATGATCATGTTATTACAAACACGGGACATAAATACTATAAGTCCCACATTAAAAGAAAAAAGAAACATCAAAATACCGAAAACCAAACCATTAATACATTAGAAATTACATAAATTGTATAACTATTTATTTTCAGATGAAATCTATACTAATACTACTATCAACTTCAATTTTGCATCTTCTGAACGCACAAAAATTATATATCCAAGACCTTACAAACAACAATGGATACATACCGATAAAAGAGGAAAATGATATAAGGACTATTGATCACTACCACAGGGTATTTCACTTCATCAACTTAACACAATACCACCACTCTATTGAAATAATAGAGAAGAATATAAAACTATTGGACGGGTCAATTTCAGATACAAAACCATTGCTGGATACAATAAAAAATGATTTTGTTTTACTTAAAGTCAAAATAAACAATTTATCTCCCCATTTTAGGAAAAAACGAGGTCTTATTAACGCACTTGGTAAAGGAATTAAATTTATAACTGGAAACTTAGACAGCGAAGACGAAAAAGAAATTAATAACGCTCTTGATTTCCTAGCAAAAGGCATGCAAAATAATTCAATAGAAATAAACTCATTTGTCCAAATAAGCGAAACTCTGTCCTCCCAAATAAAAAACACTACAATGCATGTTAACAAGCAACAAGCCATTGTTGCGAGATATATAAACAAATTTCGAAATGAAATTCAAAATAAAATATCAACACTAGAAGATGAAGTAACTTTTCTAAAACACATATATCAAATTGATAACGATATAACTCTTCTGAGGAATCACGTAGACGACATTGGTCAGGTGATATTCACCAGCAAATTAGGTATCATTCCAACGGACATTCTAGATCAACGAGAGTTGCAACTCATTGATGACTTTGAGTCTTACACTAATATCAAAATTAACGTGATATATCTTGAAGACACTATTTCAATCATGCTTTCTATACCAAAATATTCCTCCAATTCCCTTTCTAAAATTACCTTCGAACCAATTCCTAACATACAAAATAAATCACTATACCTTAAAGAAAACCAAATACTTCTTGATAAAAACCTTAATATTTTCCATATTGACATAATAAATAATTTAGCTAAAAACCTCAAAACATTTAGTGACCCTTGCATTGAAAATATTGTTCATAACAATGAAGCCAAATGTACATTAAGAAAATTTGATTTCTTAGAAATTAAAGAAATAAAACAAGGCTTTCTTTTATTTAAAAATTTTTTCGGTAACTTAACAGAAAATTGCATTCATGAGAACTATGGAAAATTTTCCGGGACATTTATCTTAAAATTCGAAAATTGTAATGTAACAATAGAAAATAAAACGTATTATAACGATAAATTAAATATCAAAGAAAATGTAATATTATCTCATTTAATCACCGACATTAAAGAAAACAAAACATTTATAGATTTAAAACTGGAAGATCTCTATATAAAACAATTAAGTTACGAAAACAATTTTAAAAATATAGATTTTAAACATAAAACTAACAAAATATTAAACATAACAAGTAACGGAATAAATGTAATTATTGTTATTATTATTATTATATTAACATTTTTTGTATACAAAAGAAAAATTAATGTTTACAATATTTCGTCGGAGCCTCATTCTAAGGATGGGGGAGTTACGATTACACATAATAAAACAATAATATAACACATTATACAACCACTTTATACATATTTGTATATATGTTCATACATATATACAAATGCATATACTTTAAAACAACCTAAAACAATTTATTTACAAAATTCTTAATAATTTAAGTTGCACACTTCACAGTTTAAAGCAACCCAAATATTTACAAAATTCCTAATAATTAAAATTGCACACTACACAGTTCAAAACAACCCAAATAATTTATTTACCAAATTCTTAATAATTAAAATTGCATACTACACAGTTTTGACAAAGTTCATTCAATTACTTAAATTTCTTCACATCGAACAACCGGAAAACAAAATTCCGACTAATTTTGTTTTCTTTATTCTTATTTTTTTTATACAATTAAACATTTTTAGTTCTAAGCAATTTTAAGTTATAAGTATAAGAATTTACATTATTAAAAGTTTAGTTTTAATTCACAACTCAATCAATTAATAAAGTTTTATAAAACCAAAAAATAACTTGTGTTTTTTTTTGGTTAAAAAGGAACCCAAAAACATTTCTCTTAACCTCATTAACGATATCTAGCCGAAAAAAACCTTCTTCTGGATCTGTTTTGCCTATTTTTAATCGCTTTGAGACTTTCTCAAGTACATGTGATTCCTCACCTGTTGCAGTACGTAATCTTATTCCTTCCAAAGGTTATACTATATCAACCAACTCTGAACTGGTTTAGTTTAATAAAACATTTCCGCTGCTTAGATTGCTTGCGGCGTCACATGCTCTTTTAATTCGCAGTGAAAACATATTCCTTTGAAGGTGACCTGTCCCCGTCATGTATTTGTACGATCTGCCATTTTCGAACACCTACAGCTTGACATAGTGCTTCCTGAACAGCTTGCACAATGTCGCTGGTTTCCGGTTCTACTGTGCGTACTTTGGGTATTGGACAACACAGCATCAGCGATGTCTTGCATGAAAAAAATAAAACTGTAATGATTCGGACGTGTTTTTTAAACATCTCTGAAATGTTTAAAAAGCTATTGTCGTATTAGTCATACAAACCAGAAAGATCACACGGTTCAATCCGGGGCGACTGTGCCGTGATTTGAGGTGTTTCTGAGTGGAATCAAGCCTTCTTGTTTGCACCTATTAACTTGTTAATTTGTAAAATTTTAATAATCTTAAAATTGAATTGAATTGATTATTAAAAACAGTAAATCAATAAAAATTAGTACTGATAGAGACAGTCCTATCGGAAATAAATAATAACAATATCAGCTGTTCTTGTCACCAACAATAACTGTCAACGTCACTAACTGCTTTCAATAAGGTCCACTTAGAATCTACTAATCAGTGGTGCGACACTGTTAACAGTATAGCAACTATTTCAAACATAAAAAAAAAATGGGTCTTAACCGCTCACCATCACGACTTAGTGAAAGTGATCAGCAACGGCTCCAACAACATCACCAGCGGAAACACCAACAGCAGCAATTATAGCTACAACAACAAATAGAACTACTACAAAAACAACTTCAACAGTTATAACAAGAGCAGGACGATCAACGGTTCGTACAACCACAATCAATAACAGCGAGAGTGAATGCTACTATAGCTATTAATGCATCAGGCGCTTCAGTACACACTGGATTGGACAGGTATACATATTACAAATACTAGATAATCCAAATTTTACTCAATTTCTGCTAAACAACATAAAAGCTCTGAAAGAATGGTAAGCCAAAATCGCTTTTTACCACTTCTTAATGTTGAAGAAAAGAATGTTAATGTGCAGTCCAATACCAAGAGCTCAAAACCGCCACCAATATATCTCACAGATTAGAATTCTAGTGTTCTAGTGAACCACCTTAAACATTTAATTGAGTCACATGATTTTTATGTTATCCCTTTAACTAAGGGTAAGTTAGTGAAATTAAGATCCAGATTAAAAATGAAGCTGATCATACCAAAGTTTTTAGGAACTTTGAGCTCAACAAAAAGAGCTTCTACTGTTACCAACTGAAAAGTAGCAAAAGATATCTCTCAGTTGTCATTAAAGGTATTGAACCTGGTGTGTCCACAGATGAAATCAAAGAAGCATTGAAAGAGAAATGGTATGATGTGAAAAATGTGTATAACATCGTAAACCGTAAAAACCCCCTTTTTAAAATTGAACTTGAGCCAGACATGAAAAACCAGGAGATAAACATACAATTTTCAGTCTCAGATACCTAATTCGTCTCGTTAGAGGAGCCAAATAAAAGCATAGGCTCAATTCAATGTCTCAACTGCCAAGAATTGAGCCACTATAAATCTTATTGCAAGCTCCGAGTATATCTGTAGTGGTATTCACCCCTCCACTTAATGCCCAATAAAGGTGGATGACAAAAGCACAAAAAAATCTAGTAACTGTGGTGGTAACTGTTGCTTAGTTGTTTTCTGTTGCTATGAATCAACGTAACTCTACAAATCTAAAGCATCCCCGCCAGCTGTCCAATAATAATACAAAAGCCGGTAGCTATTAAAGAAAATGATCCAGCTATGATAAATGTTTGATGTAAAAAGTCTGATGGGTTGAATGCGCATAGTATAAATCCACAGAAGATGGATTATGTTAAATTTGTCTGTGAAACTTCCCTTGTTGATGTCATATGTGTTACTGAAACGTGGTTTATGTAAGTCTGAATTACGGGCGTCCCATTGTAGCTTGAAAAATTACACATTGCTAAGGGGTGAGTGGTCGCTGTGGTGTAGTGGTAGTGCGTTGGACTGCTACGCAGAGTGTCCGGGGTTCGAATCTCGGCACAGGCAAAATCAAAAAGTAGAAAAAATAATTTTTCTATACGGCACCACCTCTTGGCAGGCAATGGCAAACCTACAAGAGTAAAAAATTGCTATGAAAAGCTTTTCACTTCGCCGTTCGGATTCGGCATTAAATTGTAGGTCCCTTCCATTCATGTACAAATATAACACGCACAACATGAGTGGATGCGAAAAGTTCGGCCTAGGCCCTCCATGGGCTGTTGTGCCATTAAAAGTAAGTAAGTAAGGGGTGATGGTGTCAAAAAGAAAGGTGGTGGTGTTGCAGTTTACTGCAAACACTACCTGAATGTGAAGCTGATCTGTCAATCTGATGGATCAGATATAGAATATCTTATTTCTGAAACTAACACTAAAGTCTTGGTTTCATGTGTTTGCCTTGTCCCTTTTTTTGATAAGCTATCCTGCCTTATTGAATATGATCACTTCTTGATATGTGGAGATTTTAATGTGAACTTGTTATTCTGTTGTTCCTATATGATTTGCTAATAAAGCTAGGCCTTGTTTATTAGACTTATTGTCTCTGACGCAGCGCAAGTCTTAAAATTTGACCAAATATTTTTTGTTTCGGACCATAACCTCATATTCTGTGCTGTAAATGTTAATCTTAGCTGTAAAATATATGAAGCACTCATTCGTTCCGTGATTTGGCAAGCAATGGCAAACCTACAAGAGTAAAAATTGCTATGAAAAGCTTTTCACTTCGCCGTTCAGATTCGGCATTAAACTGTAAATCCCTTCCATTCATGTACAAATATAACACGCACAACATGAGTTGATGCGAAAAGCTCGGCCTAGGCCCTCCATGCACTGTTGTGCCATTAAAAGTAAGTAAGGATGACAAACTTGACTTTCTTGTAAAGTATTTCAATGAAGTATTAGATAAATCCTGCCCGTGTTATGACTCATATGTTGAAATAGCAATTAAAAAACGTAATAGATTGCACTTTATCTTGAGAAAGAAGCCGACTAATGTGAACTGGGGTTTATACAAGATTGCCCGAAATAGAGCTTCCCTAGTGTTCAGACTAGCTAAGCAAAAATTCTATTCGGCGAAGTTGAATACTTCACTCTCTTCAAAAGACTTTTGGCGGAACATTAGAACCTAGGTATGTGATTCCCTCTCTCAGTTAGCTCCTGACGTCTTAAATGATTTCTTCATTTATGTTTGTAAGACTAGTCCTGTCAGCCCTAATGTCAATAATTTGCATGCTACTGTCCCCTCAAATAAATCATTTCAGTTCTCTGCGGTTGATGAAAGTGATGTGGTCAGATGTGTGATGAAGGTAAAATTTAATGCTGTGGGAGTAGATGGTGTGCCAAATAAGTTTGTAAAGATTATTTTGCCTTATATCTCGCTGCATTGACTCTTTTAATTAACCATTGCTTTCCTACTTCCTCTTTTCCAAGTATGTGGAAAATAGCAACAGTATTGCCAGTGGCTAAGAAATTATCTGCATGTGTAGTCAATGATTTTCGACCTATTAATATTCTGTCCTCGTTATCAAAATTGTTTGAAGCACTCTGAGCAAATCTCTAATTACTTGTTTGAAAATAATCTTTTATCACCATTTCAGTTTGGCTTTCGGAAAGGTCACAGCTGCTCCACTGCCATGGTGAAAATCATGGATGATATTCGGGTATCATTTGACCAGGGTGATCTCACTCTCCTTTGCCTCTTGGACTTCTCTAAAGCATTTGATTCTGTGGATCATGTGTTGTTAAGTGGAAAGTTAAAATCCTACTTTGGGTTTTGTGCAAGACAATTCCTATTCTCATTTAAACCAGTGGCATCTGGTGTTCCGAAAGGATCTGTTCTTGGTTCGCTATTGTTTAGTATATTTGTCAATGATATATTTGTCGCTTTGTCCTTCTAAATGCATGTGCTGATGATAAATAGCTTTATTTATCAAGTCGTGTTGGCCTTGTTGATGATCTCAGTGCAAGAATAAATGATGACTATTTTAATTTCTCGTACTAATATTCCCCCTTTATATTTAGGAACTGTTGAAATTCGTTGGCAAAATAATTAATTTAGTTTTCTATATTAACTCGGGTTTTTCTTGTGTCTACCATGTCAATAGTGTTTTAAGAAAAGTGTTTTTTTTTTCACTCCGTTATTTAAGAGTCTCCGCTGCTTTTACTCCAGTGAAAACGAAGCGGAAACTAGCAATCCAGTTAGTGTTGCCTTTTGTAACCTACTCTGAGCTTGTTTACAGTAAGTTTGACTCTTATTCGTTCCACAAGCTTGAAGTGGCATTCACTAATGTAACACGAAACGTCTATGGTCTAACAAGTTTTGATCCATAACTTCAGTATCTCTGACTATCTGAAAGCTAGGAACTGTATTTTTCTGTTTACATTAATTATAAGAAAGACCCCAATATATTATATTTATATGATAAGCTGTCTCTCTCAGTCAAGATCCCAAAATTTTATTGTTCCTAAGTTTCAATATCTTTACTCATCTCGAATGTTTTTCATTAACATTAAAAAAAACTGTTATCTTTCGCATCGATTGGAAGTGTTCTTTTAAGTTCCGTAGTTTTCATTGTTTTACTTTTTTTATCGTGTTATAAAAATTAATAATTTCAAAAAATGACTTTATTGTTTTCTATACAGCTAAGTACTTTATTTGTAATCTTTTAATTAAGAAAATTTCATTCATTATGGTTTATTTTTATTTTCTTCATATTTCATATATACATACTTACTTACACTTACTTACTTAGCTGACACTACAACCGATGATCGGTCTTGGCCGCCTCTATGAAGCTTCGCCAGACACCTCTGCTATGCGCGCGCTGGCGCCAGTTGATAAGGCCAAGTGCAGTCTGGTTGCCCTGCACCTGGTCTTTCCAACGGAGATTAGGACGTCCCCTTCTGCGTGTTCCTCCACCGTGGTGCAAATAAAACACCCTTCTACCCAGAGCGCTTTCTTCCATTCGCTCAACATGACCCAGTCAGCGAAGCCGCTGAAGTTTTATACGCTTGACTATGTCAGTGTCGGCGTACAGCTTATACAGCTCATCGTTCCATCTTATTCGATACACGTCGTTCACGCATACTGGACCGTAGGTCTTAAGGAGTATCTTCCTTTCGAACGCTCCTAACAGCCTCTCATCATTGATGGTCAATGTTCACGTCTCTGCGCCATACATTAGGACGGGAAGGATGAGGGACTTATAGAGCGTTATTTTCGTGGGTCGAGAGAGAGCTCTACTTCTCAATTGCCTACTGAGCCCGTAGTAATACCTGTTGGCAAGAGTTAGTCTCAGCTTGATCTCAAGGCTGACATTATTGTTGGTGTTTATGCTGGATCCTAGATATACGAAATCCTTAACGACTTCAAAAGTATAGTTGTCAACAGTGACATTTTATCCAAGACGCCGTGACTCTTTGTTTGTTGACACAAGGTATTTCGTTTTGTCCTCATTCACCACTAGACCCACTCGACGAGACTCCCTTTCCAGGTTGGAGAATGCTGCACTGACTGCATATACATACATATATTATATTTATACTTTTAACTTTTTAGAACCAAATTTTGTTGTTATATTTCTAAATTTGTTTCTCTTTTTATTGTATATTTACCGTTCCACTATTTGATTTTTTCCGGTGAAAAATGCCTTTCCAAGATCCTTTCCAACTATAATTTTTATTGTGGTTAATCTACTAATATACTAACAAATATACTTTGATTATAATTTAATCTAACTATGATTTGCACGTTTCCTAATTGCACCGTTAAGGGTGATTCTGAACGCTTTGTGACTTGCTGGTTATGTGCCGGGCTAGCTCATTTAAAATATGCCGCATTTTCTGGCAGAACCCTTGACATTCAAGGCATAATTCTGAAAGAGAAAAAAGATCAATTTTGAAAGCCATAAGAAATTCCAAGAAGTCTTTGTTCCAATTGAAGGAAGATATGCAGCTGTTTGTCGGAAATTAATATTGAAAGCAAGCACATAAAGAATCTGAAAATGAAACCTGTCCGCAAACAACACAACTTCTTACAGCAGCAGATTGCAGTGCGCTGGAATCAATATAGACAGAGGGGATTAGATCAAGGGGATTACAACATTTCTCAACAGTGCTGTTTAACTTTCAACCAGATCCTGAAGGGTTAAATTTTATGTTATTCTCAGAAAAACTTAGGTGGAGTATGCTTGATGGCATTGGGGGCTTTATTCAGGAAGGAATGGTACGAATAACTTTCACATCTAACATAATAAATACTTAGTTAGCTAGTTGGAAAGCTAAGTTCGAGCGGGGCTGAACTTTGTATATCCTACATACTCTCTCTTACTTAGCTGGCACTACAACCAATGAATTCAAGGCCTTCAATTGTCGTGTTTGAAATGTATGTCGACTTATGTCATTCTATATAAAATTTTCAAACAAGTCAAGGTGGGTTTTTCGGAGATTGGGAAGGAGTTATTCACTCTGACATCAAAATTTAAACATTACGAAAAGTTTTTCAATAATTCCAAATGTATTGATGAACCTGTTTTTTTCTCAAGAAATACGCACTCAGGAAGTTCTTGTTCGTATCTCGCTTTGCAGCTGACACTACTGAAGATGATCTAGTGGAATATTTAACATCAAAAACTAACCTTAAATATGATGACATACTTAACTGTTTTAAATTTAACTTTAATTATAAAAGATACTCTTCATCCTTCAAAATTACTTTGCTCGCTAACATTTATAAAACTATTTCTGGTCCATCTTTTTAGCCACTCTTGTTTCTGTGAAAGAGTTCATTTCTCGGGAGAGAAATACAAACAAACAAAATAATTAAATGTACCCATTGTAGTATTTTATATCAAAATGTTCGAGGTCTCAACACTAAGCTAAGAGATTTATTCTTAGCCAGCTTTGAGCTCAACTATGACATTGCTGTATTTACTGAAACATGGCTGAGACCTTCCTTAAAATTTGCCATGGTTTCACAGTTTTTCGTAAAGACAGAAATTCCATCGTTGCTAATACAGCGATGGGAGGTGGCGTTTTGATTGTTGTTAAGTCTTGTTGCTTTGCCGGGTATGTGATGCTTCCAACTGCTTTAAACATCGAATTTTATTGTATTAAGTTAAGATGTCAATCCATTTGTGTTAACATAACGTGTTCTTATATTCCTCCTAACTCTTCTTCAGAAGTATATCAGATGCATGTTTCAGCGATCCGTGAAATTTGCTCCATGCTGAAACCAAATGACAAAATAGTAGTTGGAGATTTCAATTTGCCTGATGTCGTTTGGAATGTCTCCCCGATGATCCTTTTATACTACAACCTACTTGTAATAATTATAACTGCATTGATATAGTAAACACCATAACTAGCGAAGGCCTTTCCCAACTAAACTCAGTCTTAAACGCCAATAATAAAATCCTGAATCGCATTTTCTTTGACGATTTTTCTAATGATCGATCTGTCGATCTATCTCCTTCATTGCCTTTGGTCCTGCCAGAGGTTCCTCATCATTCTAGCGTTGGAATAAATTTTTAATTTCCAATCGCATGCCTTGAAAAAGAAAAACTTATTTCTTTCAATTACAATTTTAAAAAAACTGAAAAATTACCTTTCCAGATTTGATTATAACTCATTGCTCAGCTATGACTCCAAATCTTATGTTTCCTCGCTCAGACCCCCAATGTTATCGGAATAAACCGAAATTTCCGAATTGGTTTAATAATAATCCACGCAAGCTGAGAAACCAAAAGGCGCATAATTACAGAAGCATATATCTATATTTTCAAAAATCAGTCAAGTTATTGAATAATTGATTAATTTTTCTAAATATACAAAGCTCCGATACTGGTATCAACTCCAGTGCAAAACTTGTTATGAAGAATTTCTAAATAAGGAGGAAAATATGAGGAACCTTAAAACCTGTGGTTATTTTGGCCCTGATAACATTGCATAATGTATTCTTAAGGAATATTGTAATGAACTTGTGGTACCCATCACACATCTATTTAAGTTTTCCTTAAAATGTGGGTATTTCCCTGATGCCTAATCTCCGTATAAATCTGGCAGCAAATTTTATTAATAACTACCGTGGTATAGCAAAGCTTAGTGCTATTCCCAAACTCTTTAAACAAATTATTTGCTCGCAAATCAGTTTTAATCTTCATAAATCTAATTCACAACTACTAACTGACTTTACACTGACTTTAGTAAAGCTTTTGACGTAGTAAATCAATATTTGGTTTTACTTAAATTGCGAAATATACATTTTCCGCCACTTTTACTGAAATGGATCACTTCTTACTTTACAAATCGAAACCAGAGTGTATTGCTTAAGGGCTTTAAGTCTAATTGTTTTCCTGTTACTTCGGACATTCCTGCAGGGAGTCATTTTGGCCCCATTTCAATAATGCCTGTATAGATATCAATAAAGTTTATTATTTAGACTATGGAATACTATACCTTTACATCTCAAAAGAAACCTACATCTGAACAATAATAATAATAATTTTACTCAACTGCAAATTTGTAAATTGTAATGAAATTGTGTCCTTAATTAATTTTCTATTAATGTGTTAGTTATTAAATACGCCATATTGTATCTCCCTGCTGTTGAATTTAAGCAGTGTATTTCTAATTTTTACTACATTCTTATTTCTATCTATAGTTTCTTATTAGTATATTTCCTTTCTTTACATCTTAGTGCACTTCTATTTATGTTGAATAAATTGAATTGAATTAATGCTTGTATTACTCCTCTCTTTGAGCGATTATTTCAACAGCATCACCATTGTGAATGCTGTCCATAAATGCATCAGTCTTTTGTTTCTCCAAAAATTACACTGGCGCATTTTTATATGCCAAATACCCCAGCCGTTGTAAGTCGGATGCATATACTTGCAGAGCTTCACCGTTGCTTACCACTTCAAGGAATTCGTGCTCATCCACGTTAATTCTTTCTCCTTCCATAGCCCTTCTTAAGCGCAGGAGCAGTTCTAATTTATTGCCACTTGTTGGCATATTCAAACCAGCCAACTCCTTTTTAAGTTGTTCTACGTTAAGCTGTTCGGGGTTCACCATTTTAACACAATCCCACATCCGACACCAATTGTTATGATTATAGTTTC
This sequence comes from Palloptera scutellata, assembly GCA_958295655.1. Taxonomy (NCBI): domain Eukaryota; kingdom Metazoa; phylum Arthropoda; class Insecta; order Diptera; family Pallopteridae; genus Palloptera; species Palloptera scutellata. Next base: position 33,053,303 of record OY282451.1, read on the forward strand.
TATTGTGTATTTATTCTAAACAACTAGAAAGGTTCGATTACTGGATTGTATTATATAACTCAGAACGCATTCACAATGATAAAAAATCCCATCGTCGAAAACTCCTAAGTTGTCAAACTACGGGTCTGCTCCACGTCTTTGACAACTAATGGATTTGAGTTTTGCCAAACGTCATTGGAGCTTAATTAAAGAATCAGATAAAAATGTATTTGATGAAATTGGCGGAATCAAAAGAGGACTAAACATCAGTAAACGAGTTTTACTTCTGGAGTCGGTAATAACTGAGATCAGCATCCTTAAGTCTAAAATTGTGTAACTTGTTAGAGAAGATTATCATTCTTCAGACTGCACGGAATCCCGTTCAATTTTTAATGGAAACTTAAACATCATCTTTCAGAAAATATGCGCTAATATTAATATTACATTATTTAATATTAAAAAAAATTTTACGTCTCAAAAATAATTTCAATAAAAACAATATAGTAAAAATAATCAAAAGTCACCGGTTAACAAAAATTTCGTACTTAAGTGCATAAATACAGAAGCACAAACAGAGACTTTCTTCGACTGCATTATGTAGGATTTTAGTGGGACACTTACCAATATTCCTTGATGAATTCTTAACTAAAGCAAATTACGAATTACTCAACTTATTATCCTACTTAGTCGCTTATCGGGTTTAAGCAGCAAAATTTATGAGTTTCCTTATATTTTTGAGGGGTGTTCTATAGATATTATATGCATCTCGGAAGGCTGGTTTTCTCCATTCTTAGAGGATTCTTTGTTTAGTTTGTTTAGCAGATAGGCAAAGTCTTGCGGGAACTATAGCAATATTTGTAAGAAACGCTATTTATAGGCCGGCTAGTAGAGTGGATTCTAGGCCTTTAAAAGATATGATTGAAAATGTATGCTTAGGTTATCGTAATATTATATAAGCTGTGGTCGCTGTGGCGTAGTGGTAGTGCGTTGGACTGCTACGCAGAGTGTCCGGGGTTCGAATCTCGGCACAGGCAAAATCAAAAAGAAAAAATATTTTTTCTAGACGGCACCACCTCTTGGCAGGCAATGGCAAACCTACAAGAGTATAAATTGCTATGAAAAGCTTTTCACTTCGCCGTTCGGATTCGGCATTAAACTGTAGGTCCCTTCCATTCATGTACAAATATAACACGCACAACATGAGTGGATGCGAAAAGCTCGGCCTAGGCCCTCCATGGGCTGTTGTGCCATTAAAAGTAAAGTAAAAGTAAGTATATAAGCTGGTAATTTTAATAATGATTTACTTAATAAAAATCGTCTGCAACAAAGTATACAGCCTTTGGGTTTGTTTTCAATAAATTCCACTATTCCGACTCACTTTTCAAAACTCAATGCTACACTTTTAGATCTATTTTTTGTTACAGATACATATAAAGGGTGTTTTTTAGAAGTGTAGTTTTCAATCTGGCAATACTTTTTTCGGAGTTGATGTTTTTGACAGCTGTCACTTGATTTATGCTTAGTTTGGTTTGCCATTTCATAATGAATAGACTTACTCCTGAAAAACGTTTGGTGAATGGGCCCGAAACAAGAAATTTTGTTCAGCGATGAAGCTCACTTTTGCTTGATCAATCAATCAATTGCCTCCTCGATGCGCTGCAAACAACTTCTTGTCCCTCTGACCCCGGTAGTAGGACGTTTCTAGACGCCGGTGGATTATAAGGATGGAGGAAGTAGCAAGCACTGCCGGAACGATGGCACTGGCTGGTCGTTGAAGTGCTCGAGCTCGGGAATTGGCGATTCTCGGGACTTTCACGCTTTCTTCGTTAGGGCTTGCCTGGACTCCAAATGAATAGCAGCATGGTGGTCCAGGGAGCACTCCTTACATCGATTGAAGTGCGTCGGTCCTTGAATGACCTAAAGAGTACAGTGTTAGGAAAACTTTTTTTTAATGGTAACGTGACAGTGAACATCTGTATTTAGTTTCGTAGTAGAACAGTATAAATCCTCACAAGTTTGATCTTCGGCCCAGAGTGGAAGAATTCTTGCTCACAGAATTGCTTTAGTTGGGAGTTAAGCTATTTTTAGGGATTGGTTCTACTTGCGTCGAACACTGATTATTCAGCCAAATATGGCTTTCTGTCCTAATAGATTACCCCATATCTTCTTTTTTTTACTAGGAAGCTCCATATTTTCTTCCAACTTAGATGTTAAAGTTGTAGCATGAGTTGAAGTCGTTTGAGATCGACTACTGGATTGTGGAGTTTGTGTCCTTGTTGTTAAGTGAAGCATAGAAAGATCTATCTTTTGCAAGAGACACGAGAAAAATAACTCGCACAATCCTTTCTTTAATACGCGAAAGCAAGACAATTTTCACAATGTTTATTTTCTATTATGAATTTAATTCCATCGCGTACTAAAACTTTTTAAATTTAGGACAACTCTTCATGGCATGAGTGACATTACACAGACGACATGTATTGCCATTTTGGGTTCAGCCTCACAGGGAATAAAAACATTTAACTTTTTTTATTTAGACGAATTATATTAAGTCGTTCTACTACTTCGTTTCTACTTTAGAGATTGTTCCCACAGCGATAATGTTTCGTGTGGTAGTTTCGGAGATAGAACCCAAGTCTCCTGTGGATACGTCTTGAGATATCCAGACAGTTATTTATTGCCATTTGAAGACTTTGTATTTCTTCACTATTCTCGGAATGAATAGTTGGCAAATTCAGTATATTTCTATTTGATTACAAACCAGAATGCTTTTATTCTCATGGCTTTCAAGGCTTCCTATGCTAGAGAGAAATTTCTCTCGCCTCGTCACAGGATACTGTTTGACGATAGCTCCACTTTACTTTGCGTTTTATACCTGGGATGGTATAATATTTGAGCGGAAGTGAGTTTTGGATAGTTAATATAACCGACAGTGAACATATCTCGGAGAGATGGCCATTCTTCATAACCACCAGAAAAAATCTTGGTGTCGCAAAGTGAAGCTTGTAAGCATGACGTGTTTGAGATACTTGTCTAATCTTGAAGTTATTCTTTAGAATTTTCAATTCGTTCCTTTTCAAATCGTTTGAGGTTAAAATAATTTCAACTTATCTTTGATTCTAGCAATCGTGTATTGTAATTTTTCGGGCAAGTCACTGTCGTCTGTCTCGAAAATAAAATCATTGACTCTTTGGAGTAGAGTCCAACCGGTTTCTAGACTATTTCACTTCACACGAAAAGAGATTCTGGAGGAGAACTACTGAATTTGGTGCACAAGATTACCACTTTCGGCAATTAACTTCAACTTCAATGAAATATGATAAGTTCGCCTTTTTATGATTTACCGATTAATTTTTTTTTTTTAAGTTATTCTAAGAAATTTATAATTCTACTTCCTTTAATACCACATCAGGCCATGGAGACACATGAATGGAAGGAACCAACAGTTTTGTACCGAATCTGAACTGCGAATTGAAAAACTTTTCATAGGCAATTTTTACGCATGTAGGGTCACGATTGCCTGCCAAGAGGTGGTGCCGTGTAGCAAAATTGTTTTTCTACTTTTTGATTTTGACTGTGAATCCCCGACACTAGTAGGCCAACGAATAAGCCTCTGCGAAATTAAAATAGAAGTCCAAAAAGTTTTGCCAATAAATATACAAGAAAAGGAAAACAGAGAAAAAAAATATATTCATATTGAAAAAGTTGTATGTAAACGAGCAAATATATATATATTTTTCTTACTTACTTAACTGGCACTACAACCGATTATCGGTCTTGGCTGCCTCTATAAAGCTTCGCCACTCGCCTCTGCTATGCGCTCGCTGGCGCCAGTTGATAAGGGCAACTGCAGTCAGGTTGCCCTGCACCTGGTCTTTTTAACGGAGATTAGGACGTCGTTTTCTGCGTTTTCCTCCACCGTGGCTCGAATTTGGAACCACGAGTTCCAAGTGTCACTGAAAATCATTACCAAAACTGTAATAGCGTTCGCAGTCCAATCACTACATTTGGCTTTTTCTATGTGAATCAATGTGATGTTCTAGAAAGTTTTCTGAACACTAAATCTAAAGCGTTCGGATATGATAATATACATAAAAGCTTTGCTCCCAATTTTGTTGCCTAACATCACGGACATATTTAACTCAATTATAACAACTTCCACATTTCCAACTGCTTGGAAAAGATAAAAAATTATATCGATTCCCAAATTCTGCAATGTATTCAACAATTTCCTATTTTAATTCAAAACAAATTAACATCTTTTTTCTACAAAATGATTGAAAATTATTAGTTTGAAACAACGTAAATTGTTAAAAAAAAAAATAAAAAAAGTCGGAATTTTGAAGAGCAGAAATTGAATATCCAAATTTTGACCAGTCATAATTTCGATCCTAACTCATAAAAATCCAAAACACGAAAATACGAAATGAAAACAACAAAATTCGGGGCAATGGTAGTTAATTTTAATGAACTGAAAGCTTTTATTCTAACAGAAATTCCTATAAACAGTACAGAATCATTCGAGAACGTTCGAGATGCACGACGAACGAGATGGGTTCACAACACAACATGTTACACTTCCCACATTTGTTGTTGTTGTTCTTCTACCTGTTCTACATACTCACATGGATCATATATTACAGGATGCTTCACTACTTCATCTTTCCAACGAAATAGGTAAAAAGTCGCGTGTATAAAATAAAACATAAATATATAATAAAATATATCATTTCCTACTTAAGAGAGCATGACGTTTCCGGGCCTAAAAACGAGTCCCAAAGAAGTTCAAAAATATAAATAATTCATAAACCATCTCAATACTTTAGATTAACGATTTGGAGATAAACTTTTCAAAATGTGATAAGTATTTGTAGTTTACGAGCTATTAAATTCTTTCAAGATCTATTTTTTTGGCAAAGTTTGCATTATTGAAATCTAAATTTTGCCAATGTAATATATATGTTATTATATTCGCCAAATTAGATTATGTTAAATATCTCTTAAACCGGATGAAACTGAAAAAACTAAAAATGCCATTGTGCTTAGAATGGCAAAATATTTCAGTCGATGGAGTAAAATCGGTTCACATAGTGTGATTAGAAAGGCTATAATTATAGCATAGCCTCCTTGCTATATATCTACATTAATTTAAATTATTTATTTACCTTCTTTTTGTAACTTTACCTTTTGAAGTGAATTTTTTTATGGCACGTTCTAGAATTTTTAGCGTTGGGAGTAAAAGTGAAATTTTAGGCTGTAATTTCTTTCAAAGCTAAAAGTATGAACAAGTTGTTTGTTGTAATTTAATACATTTGCTCATCGATATGGGTGTGCCGTTGTTGTCCATAACATCCTAAAAGTCTGCACAAGTTTTTCCTATCTGTATTTGCTATTTTTATACATTACATTATTCATGATGTTATGTAAACATTTTGTCTAGTACCTATTGTGGATTTTTGATAAATTTAAGACTTGTTCATACATTTTATGATAAAAAAACTCGGTATGAGCTTTTATTCAAAAACTTATTGTAACCTATAAAAGTTTGATTAAAGTCATCTTTTTATATGGGGTTTTTCTTTGAGTGTAGTATGACATTTATGTATGTATATCATATATTTATGCGCATGCCGAGATTTTTATAATCCTCACATAAAATTTTTATTATTAAATTCAACATCTTAACTTTCTCATTCGCAAATACACATAAATCTTATTATGTTAACATCAGCTTATATGTTTCCGATTATTATAAGCATGAGTTTCATAATACTGTCATTTGTGCCTGAAATAAACTCCGATGATAAAAATATCAATAAACTTTTGAACAATCAGGTGATTGTGAGTCGCCAAATAATGTGTGTTCTGGAGAAAAGTCCTTGTGATCAATTAGGAAGACAACTGAAAGGTATGAATAATTTATTTATGAATTTACACATAGTCAAATAGTAGGAAAACAGCTCTTATATTGAAATCCACTCTTCTCAAATTCATGAGTGACCTTATTTAATTAACACCCAAGAAATTCAATTGGCTCAAGTTTTTGAGCAATTTAAATATTTCCTTTGAAAACTAATAGAGTTCTTTCAGAAATGACCGTACATACATATATCATAATTTTTTAAATGGAAAACTGTTTAAATCTTTATCAATATATACTTGTATAATATAAGATATAAAAGAACAATTAACAATCCATTAACGTGTTTTTTCTATTTAGATTTTTTTTAAAGGAAATTTGCTAAAATTTTACTATATTTAAATTTTTGGTGTTGTTAGTAAAATTATTACAAAATTTATGCTTTAAATTAGTTTTTATGAAAACATACACTTTAAAGTAGGTTTTGTTCTATACATACAAGTACATATTCTTATACATATAAATACTTATACAAAAAAACTTTTTAATATTTTTTTATTCATTAAACAAAAAATTTAATTTAACAAACATACCAAAAAAAATTAAAGTACTTTACAATAAAAATTATATGTACAAATAAGAAAGAGTAAATTTGTTTAAATAATAATGTAGAGAGGCTGCGTCTCCAACACTCTTTAAAATCAAGTCCTTTGAGATTATGATAGATATTTGTGTATCGGAAGCTACGAAGCTTCAATTCCTAATAAAAATAAGAGCTACTATATAAAGCCAACGATATATTGAATTAAACAAGATTTAGCTAATTAGAAGTTTTTAGAAATGAAAATGCGGGTTACTTGAAAAGTTTCTAGCCTAAATATGAAAACACAGTTATTTTGGTTTTTTATTCAGTATAATTTCTTAACAGTTCAATACACCTAGTCCAGCGCTTCTCCAATAAATCTATCCCATCATTAAAGTACGATTCCGGAAGGTCTGCAAAATATGACTCATTCGACGAAAAACGGTTGCCACTATAGTATTCTGAGTATATTGTTTTACCTTTCTCAAGATAATCCATCAGCGAAATCCCTTTTGCATCCCAGAAAACAGTAACCATAAAATTTTTTGCCGATCGTTAGTGCTTTGTCTGTTTTGATGTCGAATATCCAGCTTCAGTCCACTGTAAACGTTGCTGTTTCAATTTAGAATCATGATGGTAGACCCAAGTCTCAAGTTATGAAACGACGCTTAAAATCCGTTTTATTCTCCTTAAAACGTTCCAAATTGCACTATGAAATTCGTTTTCGATCGAGTTTTTGTAGAATTGTTAACGTACTACTTTTCCGAACAGCTTTCTCATATGTAGTTCTTCATGTAAAATGTGGTTTACTTATTCCTCTGAGATACCTATGGATTTTCACAAACAATAACATGTACTTTTTTTTTTACGAAAGATGAAATCATACATTGAACATAAATTCAGTGCTATCTATTTGTCAGGCTAGAAACTTTTCAAGTGACCAGTATTTTCGTTAGTTAAATGTATGAGAATGTTAAGGGGTGTATGTTTTGGAATATATACTAAACCTACCCTGAAAACACAAACGTGCTGAAGTAAACTTCTGTAGAGCGTCCCACTGACACACAATTTTCTTCTCATATCATGAATTTATGCATAAAAAGTAAATTATATGTGGCCACGCTTTCAATGATCGCTTCAACGGTTGCTACTTTGGTACAATTCTACCAAAACTGGTCATTTTTTTCCATTTTACTGAGCTTGGAACATGTTTTTAAAATTTGGTACATTCTGTGGGCAAAGTTAGCTTTTATAGTAATTCAGAATTGAAAACATATTTTTCGAAACACTTTTTGTTGAAAAATAGAAAATTTGCTTACCTACTTACTTAACTGTCACTACAACCGATGATCGGTCTTGGCCGCCTCTAAAAAGCTTCGCCAGTCGCCTCTGTTATGCGCACGCTAGCGCCAGTTGATAAGGCCAAGTGCAGTCAGGTTGCCCTGCAACTGGTCTTTCTAACGGAGGTTAGGGCATCCCCTTCTGCGTGTTCCTCCACCGTGGTTTGAATAAAACACCCTTCTAGCCGGAGCGCTTTCTTCCATTCGCTCAACATGACCCAGCCAGCGAAGCCGCTGGAGTTTTATACGCTTGACTATGTCAGTGCCGGCGTACAGCTCATACAGCTCATCGTTCCATCTTATTCGATACACGTCGTCCACGCATACTGGACCGTAGATCTTACGGAGTATCTTCTTCTCGAACGCTCCTAACATCCTCTCATCATTGATGGTCAATGTCCACGTCTCAGCGCCATACATTAGGACGGGAAGGATGAGGGACTTATATAGCGTTATTTTCGTGGGTCGAGAGAGGGCTCTACTTCTCAATTGCCTACTGAGCCAGTAGTAACACCTGTTAGCAAGAGTTAATCTCCGCTGACATTATTGTTGGTGTTTATGCTGGATCCTAGATATACGAAATCCTTGACGACTTCAAAAGTATAATTGTCAACAGTGACATTTTGTCCAAAACGCCGTGACTCTTTGTTTGTTGACACAAGGTATTTCGTTTTGTCCTCGTTCACCACTAGACCCACTCGAGGAGCCCCCTTTTCCAGATTGGAAAATGCTGCACTGACTGCTCGAGCGATTTTGCCAATGATGTCAATATCATCAGCGTATGCTAGCAGCATGACACTCTTGTAGAAGATAGTGCCAGAGATGTCGATGTTCGCAGCTCAAAATATTTTCTCCAGCATAAGGTTAAAGAAGTCACACGATAGGGAGTCACCTCGTCTGAAACCTCTTTTGGTATCAAATGGTGCAGAGAGGTCTGTCCCAATTTTCACTGCGCTGGTGGTGTTGGTCAGTGTCATTTTGCAAAGACGAATAAGCTTTGCAGGGATACCAAAATCAGACATTGCGGCGTACAAGTGATCCCTACTCGTGCTGTCGAAGGCGGCTTTATATTCGACAAATAGATAATGGGTGTCGATTTGTTTTTCTCGGGTCTTTTCCAGGATTTGGCGTAGTGTGAATATCTGGTCGATGGTGGATTTACCAGGCCTGGAGCCACACTGATAAAGTCCAATCAGTTTGTTGACGATGGGCTTCAGTCTTTCGCACAGTACGCTCGATAGAACCTTATACGCAATATTAAGAAGGCTTATCCCACGGTATTTGGCGCAGATCGTGGAAACACCTTTCTTATGGATTGGGCAGAGTACGCTGAGGTTCCAATCACTTGGCATGCTTTCATCCGACCATATTTTACTCTTCGCCTCCGGTCTTAAACAACTTAGCAGGCAGGCCATCTGCACCTGCTGCCTTATTGTTTTTCAGTCGAGCAATGGCTGTTAAGACCTCCTCACAGTCAGGCGGCGGTACTTCAACGCCGTCAGTGATTGGGGTTTCCGGAGTAGATTCCGCAGTGGCAGGATTATTGCCGTCATCGCCATTAAGCAGCTGCGAAATGTGCTCCTTCCATAATCTCATTATGTCCTGGATATCTGTCACCAGATTTTCGTCTTCATCCTTGCAGGAAGAGGCCCCGAACTTCAAACCAAGAGTCAGGCGTCTTATTCTTCCAAAGAATTTTCGGACCTCGTTCCTGTCCCGCAACATTTCGATATCATTGAACTCGCGTCTTTCTGCATCTCTTTCCTTGCGCCTGAAAAGACGTTTCTCCTCCCTCCTCAACTTTCTGTATCGCTCCTTAGCAGCTCGCGTTGCAACTGACTGCAGGGTGGCTCTGTAAACAGCGTTTTTTGCTTCAGTAGCATCGCGATACTCTTGGTCGTACCACATATTTCTCCGTCGACGGTGGTAGCCTAGCACCTCTTCGGCAGCCGCACACATAGAGCGGGAAATGTGCGTCCACTGCGCGCATATATCATCAAGTTGAGGGGTGTTTTGCGAAAGGAGGAGTGCAAGTTGGTTGGCGAAGACTGCGGCTGTCTGTTGTGATTGCAGCTTTTCGACATCCATCTTTTTCTTTGTACCTATCCGTACGCGATTTGCTACACATATACGTGTGCAGACCTTGGCTGTAACCAAGTAGTGGTCTGAGTCGATGTTTGCACCACGTATTGGGCGTACGTCTAGTACATTGGAAGCTAGTAGATATCACAGGATGCTCTTTTGGAGCAACCCTGTCCCGCCCATCACATTTCCTGTATAGCGGTGATGTCAGCTGTATATTGTTGGAGGACATCCACCAGCTGGATAGAGGCACCTTCCCTGTAGAGGGTTCGGACATTTCAGGTGCATATCCGTAAATCGTTGTCCTTTGGGCGTTTGTGGGAGTCGTCAACATTAGAGGGGTTCTTTATCCGAGGCTTATTTTGAATCCTGGTGGGTATTTTAACGTGGTGGGTAATTAACAAAACCACCGAGGTTACAGTCAGCTTCGTCAGAAAATATTATTTTTCGGTACAAATGCTTATCTTCTTCCTATCTTATCTGAGCCTTATTAGCGAACCGAAAACGTTGCGGATGGTCATGTGGCTTCAGCTGTTGTACTAATTGAACTTTGTAGGTCTTCATGCTAAATTCAAAATAAAGAATTGAGTGAAATGTTTAATTCCTGAGAACGATGGCGAGTTGATGTGGTCGATTATTCTCGGACATTCTGCAAGGACAGCAACTGTTTTGGTTGTTCGCACTGTAGTATTACGAGAAGTAGTTTTATCAAAAAAAAAAGATTCAGTTTCATGTACACGTTTCACAAATTGTATGCAAGGCGCTGCTCTGCTACCGAATTTGAACTTAATTTTCTTACACTTTCTATAGAAGTTTCACCATTTTACAAGTAAATTTTTGTATTTCCAAACATTGTTCAAACATATGTCGACTCATATCGTTAACCGATATATAAAACTAATTTCCGTCATAATACGAATGATATTAGAGTTGCCACACTCAAAATAACCAGTAGTTCAAATTCCAAATGTTAGATAGACCACACTATATAATTAAATTATTTAAAAAACCAAACCATTATTATTACAATAAGAAATTGTCTTTTGAGTAAAATAAAGATTAAAATTTAAAATTAACACATAAATTATGTAAAGAAAAGGTAACACTGTAGGGACGTCGAAAAAACCCAGAGGACAGCCGGTACAGGTAAACTTAATATTCGGCCTTAGAATCCGATGGTGTATTCAGGTTTTCCCCAGCATGTCAGGTTTTGGCCATTTTTGACTACATTTTTTTATTAAAATTTCCTAATTTTTGAAGAAAAATGCTGAAATCTCTTTTAGCTATTCTTTATTTATTAAAACTCAACTTTTACAATGATTCAGTTTTCAGGCGGAAACAATTCATTTTCTCATCCGTGGACACTTTTTAGAAAGAGCTTGGCAGAACATCGTTGGTTAACGAATAACTTTTACGTTAATTTCCAAAACCACTAATCGTTTAATTAACTTCCATTAAAATTCTTCCGTTAACTGAAGTACGTTAACTATAACTAGGAACGTCTGCTACCTTGCACCCTAAGTTTTAGCTCATGTGGTTAGAGAGGTGAGGCAAAATAAATCTTGTATTGCGAATTGTCTGCTATTTTGTTAGAAATGAAAAAATTGAAAAAATTTAAGTTTATTTAAAGGAGCAAAATTTATGAAATTAAGTTAAAAACATTATATCGGTCAAATGACCACCTCCTGAGTTGATGCACATTTGAGCTCGTTTTACGGCATTTTGAATTGTTACTCGCAAAACATCTGGCTCCCAATTGGTGATTTTCTCAACAATGTTGGCTTTCAAGACTTGCAAGGTTTGTGGTTGGTTGTGGTTAACACGAGATTTCAAAAAACGCCAATGGAAAAAGTTATAATGAGAGATCACACGAAATTGGTGTTTTAAAATCTCCATCATTGCCAAGCTCAGTGAGCGATTGCTCCGTCCTGCTGGAACCAACAATATTTGAGATCCAATTCAGCAACTTTCGGCAAAAAAAATTGTTTAACATCTGTGTGTAGCACTCGCCATTTATGCCGCACCAAACAGTCACTTTGATGGGATGCAATGGATTTTCGTCCATCTCATGTGGATTCTCCGTCACTCATCATGATTTTGGATAGGATATAATCCTCTTCTGGCACCAGGTTTAGTAAAGCATGGGCGTAAGTTAACCTAACTTGACTGTTAGCAGGAAGCAATTGGTGAACGGTTTGCACTTTGTATGAGAAAATCTTCACGTCTTTAATCAAAATTCGACGCAATGGACGTCTGTTGATACCACATTGTGTGCATAGTTGTCTCCTCGATCAACTAATTTTATATTCTGTTTACAATATACATAAAAGTCAAAGGACAATTACATTACTTTTGCCCCACCTCGTACAATATTGCCAAGGTCCTTAAGGTGCCGAAATTTGTGGCGTATACGGACAAGGAATTTATGATCTTTATGTGCTAATATCCGCCCTGGTAATATCGTATGGTATATTAAGGATAATATTTCAGGGTTAAGAAAGTTTTTTTTTTAAAGAACTTAGGATTACAAAGAAAAATAATCAGAAAAATTTATTCTCCAAAAAATAGCCCAAAAGCGTGTGTGTTTGGTGGTGCTAAGGCTTTTTCGCTATATCCGTTTTAGTGTAGTTTATAATACAGGTGCTGTGTTGGCATCAGAAGCTGTTTTAGTTGGTGGTTTGTTGTGATGAAAACTCTGAAACTGAAGTATCTGCTGATGTGGACAAATAAATTTCTATGTTATGAAAAGGATTTTCCAAACTAATCAATAATAGTTTCCTTGTTAATAGTATCCAGTGGTCTCCACAAAGCTTGCAAATCTTTTACGCTGCAACTTTTGAAAACTAGCTGACACGGTCGGTTTAGTAGTTGCTTGGGTTAAGTTAGAATTGTTCTCCTAAATTGTTTTGTGTTTCTACAGTTTTCTTCGTGCCTTCGTTTCACCTGTGTCGCTTGGTTTGACAACGACTTTTATTCACCCGCTGGTTTTGTCGTTTCATTCAAACCCCCTGTTGTTTCTCGCAGCTGTTCCCTTTCATGCGCTGTCTTTATGAACATAGTTTTTAAAAGATTCGTCACACTACGAATCTTATGATGGATGTTACGCTTGCCTTCATACAAGCATCAATGTATTGGGCAAGAGTTGCCATGTTATCACCGATGACTCCTTTTCTTAATTTTCAATCTGTTGGTACCTTCACAAAGATTTTAGTTTGAGGTTTTAGTGCAAAAAGCGACGCCATGCGTTTTTATGATGTCTTTTTAGGCGTGTGCACCTTCGTTTCGATGATAAGGCTCATCGCGCTGGTTTCGGCCTGATCCAGGTCGATGACGTTCGGTGAGTATTCAGTATTCTTCAGTATTTCCTTCCTGAGATTTCCTGGAGATGGTGTAAGTCTACGTCTTTTGAAGGGATCGAAATTCTCTTCGTCATCTACGTTAATTGGTTTTTATTGCTGATATTCATCATTGCATTAGCCTATACAAGCAGCGAGGCCACGCTAGGGATGGCGCAGAACATTATGAGTATCTACGTTCAGAGCCAGGTCAGCGCAAATCCGGAGCAAGATCAATCAGCTATTGTGGCAAGTGTTATGCCTTTACCACAATGAACTTCAGTTTATGAGTGTTGACTATAACCGCATGTAGCGCCAAAGGCCAAGCTTTTCGCATCCATTCATGTTGTGCGTGTTATATTTGTAGGTTTGCCATTGCCTGCCAAGAGGTGGTGCCGTATATAAATTTTGTTGTTGCTACTTTTTTTATATAATTTTTTTTTTATTTAATTTATTTTTATTGTTATTATTTTTCCTGTGCTGAGATTTGAACCCCTGACACTCTGGGTAACAGTCCAACACACTACCGCTACGCTACAGCGACCACCAACTTAGTGGTGACGGGCCTGGAACGTACAACAGGTCCTGCCAAGGACAGCCATTTCAGCAAGATTTCACACCGCTTACTGAATTGCCCGTATGACACAGCCGTCACTTTAGTGCAATCAACTCCATGTTATTGTTCCATTACCATTTCTGCAGAACCCTAATGGGCTCAGGCTCCGATGTCTATTATTTGCATAGTACCGTTTATGTTCCTCCACCGTCATCATCAACCTGAGCTCTTCGACCCAGCGGTGTTTCACAGACCCAAATGTGTCATAGGGTAATTTAGTGATGCACCTATGCACCTTTTCGAATTGTGAGACATTGTTTCACGATGTCACCTTGGGGTGCTGAGCATCTATGCCAAGGACTATGCTTGCTCATCATGTCTTCATTGGGTATTATGCTCTTTTAAGACACATCATCCACCCCTGCCGCTAAAGGTCGGAGACTGCTTATTGGATATTCGCAGCTAATAGGCGTCACTGCTGGCCATCCAGCTATCCGCCACCCTCTGACCCTAACAGTAGCCTAAATCTCGACCCTGTGATTTGTCTACCTATCAAATAGAAGCAATTTGTATATTTACACTAAATTTAATTTATAAATAGAAATACTTTTCTGATTTAACAAATTTTTTAAATATGAAGGCACATTTCTATATAAAAATATTTTTCTTTAGGACGAAATTCTAAGATGACTGACAGTGAAAGGATTACACTTCTAATAGCTTCCTTTTACATTCTGTTGAACATGTGACAATAAAACGACCAAGTTCTTAAGTCCCTTTTATGTATTGTTATTCACAATGGAGATGGAGGTGAAACATTTTAAGAAATATCGATAACAATAGAAATGATTACCAGTCATTGTGGTTAATCGTTTAAATTTTTACTGTTCATAAGAATATTTAACAATGAGCAGACACAAGACGTCCATAATCTTGGCCAACCAACTCCTCCTATCGCAAAACACCCCTCAACTTGATGATATATGCGCTCTATGCGTACGGCTGCCGAAAAGGTGATAGGCTACCACCGTCGACGAAGAAATATTTAGTACGACCAAGAGTGTCGCGATGCTACTGAAGCGAAAAACGCTGTTTACCGAGCCACCCTGCAGTCAGCTGAAACGCGAGCTGCTAAGGAACGATACAGAAAGTTGAGGAGGGAGGAGAAACGTCTCTTCAGGCGCAAGAAAAGAGATGCAGAAAGACGCGAGCTCAATGATATCGAAATGTTGAGGGACAGGAATGAGGTCCGAAAAATCTTTGAAAGAATAAGACGCCTGATGGTTTGAAGACCGAGGCCTCTTCCTGCAAGGATGACGACGGAAATCTGGTGACAGATGTCCAGTGTATTATTAAAATATGGAGAGAGCATTTTGCGCAGCCGCTTAATGGCGATGACGGCAATAATCCTGCCACTGTGGAATCTACTCCGGAAACCCCAATCACTGACGGCGCTGAAGTACCGCTGCCCGACTATGACTAAGTCTTAACAGCCATCGCTCGGCTGAAAACTAAAAAGGCTGCAGATGTCCTGCCTGCTAAGTTGTTTAAGACCGGAGGCGAAGAGTAGAATATATTCGGATGAAAGCATGCCAAGTGATTGGAACCTCAGCGTACTCTGCCCAATCCATAAGAAAGGTGATTACATTATCTGCGCCAAATACCGTGGGATAAGCCTTCTTAATATTGCATATAACGTTCTATCGAACGTACTGCGTGAAAGACTGAAGTCCATCGTCAACAAACTGATTGGACTTTATCAGTGTAGCTTCAGGCCTGGTAAATCTACCATCGACCAGATATTCACACTACGTCAAATCCTGGAAAAGACCCGAGAAAAACATATCGACACCCACCATCTATTCGTCTATTATAAAGCCGCCTTCGACAGCACGAGTAGGGATCACGTGTACGCCGAATGTATGATTTTGGTATCCCTGCAAAGCTCATTCGTCTGACCGACACCATCAGAGGAGTGAAAATTGGGACAGCGCTCTCCGCACCATTTGATACCAAAAGAGGTTTCAGAAAAGGTGACTCCCTATCGAGCTGCGATGATGACATCTCTGGCACTATCTTCTACAAGAGTGTCATGCTGCTAGCATACGCTGATGATGTTGACATCATTGGGAAAAACGCTCGAGCAGTCAGTGCAGCATTCTCCAACCTGGAAAGGGAGTCTCGTCGTGTGGGTCTAGTGGTGAACGAGGACAAAACGAAATACCTTGTGTCAACAAAAAAAGAGTCACGGCGTCTTGGACAAAATGTCACTGTTTACAACTACACTTTTGAAGTCGTCAAGGATTTCGTTTATCTAGGATCCAGCATAAACACCAACAATAATGTCAGCCTTGAGATCAAGCGGAGACTAACTCTTGCCAACAGGTGTTACTACGGGCTCAGTAGGAAATTGAGAAGTAGAGCCTTCTCTCGACCGACGAAAATAACGCTCTATAAGTCTCTCATCCCTCTCGTCCTAATGTATGGCGCAGAGACGTGGACATTGACCATCAATGATGAGAGGCTGTTAGGAGCGTTCGAGAAGAAGATACTCCGTAAGATCTACGGTCCAGTATGCGTGGACGACGTGTATCGAATAAGATTAAACAATGACTTGGTCATGTTGAGCGAATGGAAGAAAGCACTCCAGCATAAACTGTTCTTTTTTTCGTTAATGGCAGTTCACGGTAGGGTTTTTGTGCACACCAGGAATGTTAAGCAACATAAAACGCAGCTAATATTTGTACGAATGTAAAAAAATATGTTTTTTTTTGCCACATTAAATTAATATGTTGTGTTAACTGTTTTTTTTAAATTTATTCTCTTTATGGCATATGTATGTATGTATATACACATATTTTGTTTTTCGGTAATGTTGCATTAAGAATGCATGGTTTCTTAATGTGTGGTAGTTTTTGTGTGGATTTTTTCATTATGTTGAGGTATTTTTAAGCCGTAACTTTTTTCGAAATTTCATTTCCAAAACACTGACATCATATGTGAATTAAATCTTTTTTGTTTTATTCATAAGAATTAAAAGGTACTGAAGAAAGTGCAAAATGTCTACATTTCTTGACACTACTCTGTACTGTTTGAGCTCCGTAACAGTTTGTCAGGATATATATACCTTATATCTATATATATTATTGTTATTTAAATTCGAAACTTTATACAATACTAATCTTTTCTTCAATATTTCATTTTTAGCTGCACTCCCAGAAGTGATTTTGAGAAATTGCCGTAATTGCTCACCGCAACAGGCTCAAAATGCCCAAAAATTAACAACTTTTTTGCAGACCAGATACCCAGATGTTTGGGCTATGTTAATAAGAAAATATCAAAACGTATAAACCTAACATATATCTGAAAAACGTTTATGCTTGTATTATAATTTGGGAGAAATAGTGAAGTTTTGAACATTGACATTAACAGCTTAAAATACTTAATGATTTAAATAATAAAGTCAATTGAGACTTAACAAATTGTAATATGTAGTTCACAATCCTAATCATTCATTTTTATCAAATTTTTTGAGACCTATGAAAATTATACACAAAAGTAATTTTCTAAATGTTTCTTTTTAGTTTTATTAATTTTAGCAAATGTATCCTCTACTGCATAAATATCTGTGATATGAGTTTATTTACATTTTCAAAAAGATATAATTTATTCTTTGAAATGAAAAGTTACACTTTACCAATTCGAAAGTCTCGGAGCTAGTCGTACATTAACCCATTTTGAACAGACACTAAAATACGTAATCTATTATACAGTTACCATACATATGGTTTCAATATATAGGTGCAAACATATAAGTATATGCATACTTATCTTGCAAAGAACAAATGAAGTTTTAAAAAATTTGTTTTATTTTGGAAAATGTAATAGTTTTATGGCCTACACCGAGGTAATTAGGTTACCAAGTTTGCAGAAAAGCATAAATACTTATTTGCAACGTCATGGGATAAAATAGTATTTTCTAAAAAAAATGTAAAATTTGTACCACATAATTTAAAAATTTACCAGAGAATTATTGTATTTGTTATATTTGTTCTAATACTTATTTAGCATAGGAAGAACATAAAAAAAACTTACAGTGCAGCCAGTATCCTTTAGTTGGTCATGTTTATTACAGTTGATGTTTACACTAGCGCAAGCATGAAAGACTGTGCGAGAAAAACAGGTAACATAACTAAGGTAGTAATGTAATGGCGAAAACGTCTATCTCTTTCTTACCTTTCTTTTCTACCTATCTCTCTCGAACTGTCTTTCATGCTTGTGCCATTGTAAACATCCACATACATATGTCTATTTGCACAAATCACATATAGGTAGATGCTTTTTAGGTACAAGCATTGCGCATATTCGCCGAAAAACACGTCGTAGACGATGATGTACACAATGAAAGAAATTCTTACCGGGAACTTTTGTCAGTGAAAAGTGTTTATTCAAATAAGTAGAAATGCGTTGTGCTGTTTTTAATTGTAAAAACAATCATGAAAAAGGTAGAGGGGAATTTAAAATTATATCTTTAAAGCAATGAATTTTAGTATTACTTGCAATACAACTTTCGTTTTATTTACAGTGTGCTGAAGAATTTTTTGAATCAGCTTATTGCAAAAAATACTTTGATCAATCAGCGTTCAAGCCATAGACGAACTCGGAACACGTAATCTTGTAAAAGTGGTCTGTTTGAAATGAAAGTGAAGTGCTGCCAAGATTTATCAGAAATTAAATAATATGGTAGCATTACAATTTCATGTCAACTGATTAGCAAATACGCAAATAAAATATATTTGTAAAGCGAAGGGAAAAGATTTTATTTGGTAATTTTTACTCTTAGAGATTTCCCATTACCAACCCAAGAAGGTACCAAGTAGAAATTTATTTTTTTCTTCTTTTTGAGATTTGAATTTGGTCTTTGGATAAGTTGAACTCAAAAATTTAAGTTATTTAAATACAATTTTAAAACCAACGCTTTTAAAAATGTTAAACAGTGATTACTTTTTGGAAAAGTTCATAAATGTATTTTTGACAAATCTTTAAAGTTATATAAAAAATCGTAAAAATTGTTTAAAATGGGTTAGTAAATTTTTTGCTAAGAAAAGTTCGAATATTTCTGATACAGCAAAGGCCATATTTACAGAAAATAGAGAGGATCTCCGAAAAGTGAACGAGCGCACATTTATGTTAGTCTAAATTGTTGTAGTAAAGTTCGGAAAAAATTGGCCAGAAATCGTCAACTTTTTAATAAACAATTTAAAAAAAAATGGACACTTAACTTAATTTTTATTGGGCTTTCTTTTCGTGAGCTTTTTTTTCAAATGTTTCTATTTTGCATTTCAAAATTTGTTTGTTACAGTGGATACAAATGGCAGTGGTCAAATAATATCGTTTTTTAATCTATTTTCAGAATTTTAAAATGTTTTATTATTTTATTTGTATCAAATTAATTGAAATTTGTGTTTCTTATACGTAAGTACTTTTGTTTACAAAATATAAAATTTTTTTTTTGTTATTTGTGTATTATTTTTGGTCCGCCGCATCGGTTTAACCAAAAAAATCAGACTTCGTTGGACTCTGCATTGTAGTACTATTTACTTGTACATATTGATATAAATATTTACATTCTATGGCTGAGATTAAGCACCAATATGATTCGAGGTTCCCTTCTATAATTGTTTTTATTGTCATATTTAAAAAAAATATATTCCATTTGACATCCGTGCTGGTACTCGAAATTAAGTACCCACTTAAAAAAAAAAAAAATTTTCATATGTTCCATGTTACACAATCCAGCTCTAAAATCTGAAAATCTCAAGAAGCAATTATAAATAAAAAAAATTTATT
Source organism: Palloptera scutellata (assembly GCA_958295655.1). Taxonomy (NCBI): domain Eukaryota; kingdom Metazoa; phylum Arthropoda; class Insecta; order Diptera; family Pallopteridae; genus Palloptera; species Palloptera scutellata. Next base: position 33,072,888 of record OY282451.1, read on the forward strand.
TTAAATTTATTAATTTATTTATTCATGAGATGTTCAAGATTACAAACAGGAATTGTAATTATTTTGGAAAAATGTAATTACTCTAAACAAGCTTTTCATATGCCTATAAAGGCATCCAAATGAAAACAATAATACATATGTATTCGAATATTATATTTTGAAGGTTTATTTACAGTGAAATCTTAAATTATTTAAAGTATGGCTGGACTGGAAGTGGTATATAAGGAAAATACGTTTAAGTAACAGAAGGGAGATCATTGTGATTGGAGGGGCAACTGTCGATTGCAGGCTATAAGTCTATTGCAAAACGAGGTGATTAGCTAACTGGGTTAAAAGCCAGAGGAATTCTTCTCATGAGAAAAAATATATTCAGCCGGTTTCAAAGTGGCCACCCTTGACATGAGAACACAGCTTCAAACGATTTGAAAAATGTTTGGTTATGGGCCGCAACTACTCCACAGTTATTCGGTCCCATTCACTACACAACGACTGTTTCTGCAATGCCTGAAAAAAAAATAGTCTATACGTTGTAATCCATCGGATTGAGATCCTGTGAATATGGTGGTCATTCTTGAGACGTGATAAAATCAGGAAAGTGAGACCTGGACCGTCCTTGTGTCTGCCTTTTCATCTGAGAAGACGGGACAACCCCCATCAAATTCATTAGGGGCCGATGTTGAAGTAGGCGACATCTTTGGAGTCGTATGCGATTGTTTTCATCCGTAACTAACTGGCCTTTTAGGAGCTTGTAAGCATTGAGTCCTAGTTCGTTTTTTGCTATGAGTCTAACTGATTTAAAATTGATGCCATTTTCGTGAGCAACTATTTTTCGATTCTTGGGAGTATTGACGCTGGATTTTCTACATCTTCCTGGACGATCAGCTTCATGACCCAGCTCTTTCAACCGTTTAGATGCACCAGAAATTGATGAACGAATAATGCGAAGCTGCCGCGCAATCTCATAATTGCGTTTGCCTAGCTGGTGCAATGTTATAATAGCTGATCTATTATTTGACATTGTAAATAAATTAAATCTAGGCCACACAAAAATTAACCCAGATGTACTCTCTATTACGTAGAATAATACAAGAATGATGAAAATTGTAGAAAAACTACAATACCATACTTTTCCTAAAGCGAGAAGAAAGTTGTATACACTTATTAATTGTCACCTTTTATTTACTGGGTACAGTTATTCTTAATTAGCGAGCGAAGATTATCTTTTAATATGTTATGCATTCATGCATATTCGCAAACGAACAATAACAAAAACTTTATTTGTCCGATCGTGATCGTTCCGAAAATGTTTTACAAGCAGCAATTTTTTTTGTCGCTTAGGTCGTGGTTATGTTCAGGTTTTGTTCGCCGAACACCATGAAATGGTTGTTGCACCGTACACGAAGAGAGAGCTTTTACTCACTCTCACAACGAACACGATATGCTGGGTGAAATGTACACCGAGCACGCCGCGTATTCAGGGTGAGTCATTCTACGAAATAGGAACAAAAATGTATGTAAAATGTACATCATTATTTTAATCTGCAGAAAAGCGAAGTTGCGAATGATTTTAGTGTTTAAAAGTGAATATTAAATATATTATTTATAAAACTATTGCAGAAAAATTATATTATTTGCCAAATTTTTCAATTATATTATTAAAATCGTTTAAAGTTTTTGGTATACCATTTACATATGTAGGGGGGGCCTGTGTCGTAGGACAGAAGGTAAAGCTCGTGACAGTCGCAGGTGCGTCCATGCTCTGTCCTTATGCTTCTATCGTCGATACGCAGCCTCCTCGTGGCGTCCACAGTGAGCCAACTAATGTGTGGCGGGCTTCTCCATGGCTTTGAATGAATGGTTGTGCGTCGGACTTGTATGCACCTGGAATATCCGAACCCTCTACAGGGAAGGTGCCTCTATTCCGCTGGTGGATGTCCTCAAACGATATAAAGCTGACATGACCACTATACAGGAAATGCGATGGTCGGGACAGGGTTGGACGGTGGTTGGGAAGAGACTGCGTCATCTAGTCTCGAGGTTCATGCCCGTGAACGAGCGCTTAGCCACTATCCGCATCAAGGCAAAATTCTTAAAAATCAGCTAAATTTGTGTCCATACCCCGACGGATGAAAAGGATGAAACGACCAAAGATGACTTCTACGAGCTCCTCCACAAAACTTATGAGCATTGCCCCCGCCACTATATTAAAAGGAGAGTTTCTTTGGTCCGTCGATCCGCAAATTCAGTCTCCACGACGAAGCCACCGATAAGGGTATGACTTTGCCGTTGCACAAAACATGACAGTTAGTAGCACCAGATTCTAGCATAAGGATATCCATAAGGCCACTTGGCTGTCCCCTGAACAAAACACACGAAACCAGATTGATCACGTTGTGATCGACGGAAGTCACGTTTCCAATGTACTAGACGTACGCACAATACGTGGTGCAAACTGCGACTCAGACCACTGCTTGGTTGCAGCCAAGGTCTGCACGCGTATATGTGTAGCAAATCGCGTACGGATAGGTACAAAGAGAAAGCTGGAAGTCGAGAAGCTGCAATCACAACAGACAGCCGAAGTCTTCGCCAACCACATCTCCCGCGTACGGCCGCGTAATGTGAAGACTGGGGCCTCTTCCTGCAAGGATGAAGACGTAAATCTGATGGCAGATGTTCAGGGCATAATGAAATTATGAAGGGAGTACTTTTCACAGTTGCTTAATGGCGATGACGGCAATAATCCCGCCACTGCGGAATCTACTCGGGAAACCCCAATCACTGACGGCGTTGAAGTACCGCCGCCCGACGATGAGGAGGTCTTACCAGCCATAGATCGGCTGAAAAACAATAAGGTTGCAGGTGCAGATGGCCTGCCAGCTGAGTTGTTTAAGACTGGAGGCGAAGAGTAAAAAACGTATGCATGAGCTTGTATCCAGAATGTGGTCGGATGAAAACATGCCAAGCGCCAACTACCATGGGATAAGCCTTCTTAATATTGCATATAAGGTTCTATTGAGCGTACTGTTCGAAAGACAGAAGCCCATCGTCAACAAACTGATTGAACCTTATCGGTGTGGCTTCAGGCCTGGTAAATCCACTATCGACCAGATATTTACACTACGCCAAATCTTGGAAAAGACCCGAGAAAAACAGATCGACACCCACCATCTATTCGTCGATTATAAAGCCGCCTTCGACAGCACGATTAGGGATCACTTGTACGCCGCAATGTCTGATTTTGGTATCCCTGCAAAGCTCATTCGTCTTTGCAAAATGACACTGACCAACACCACCAGCGCAGTGAAAATTGGGACAGACCTCTCCGAGCCATTTAATACCAAAAGAGGTTTCAGATTCTCTGTAAAGGGAATGTCATCGAGTGGGTCTAATGGTGAATGATGACAAAACGAAATACCTTGTGTCAACAAACAAAGAGTCACGGCGTCTTGGACAAAATGTCACTGTTGACAACTATACTTTTGAAGTCGTCAAGGATTTCGTATATCTAGGATATAGCATAAACACCACAATAATGTCAGCCTTGAGATCAAGTGGAGATTAATTTTTGTCAACAGATATTACTACGGTCTCAGTAGGCAATGAAGAAGCAGAGCCCTCTCTCCACCGACGAAAATAACGCTCCATGAGTCCCTCATCCTTCCCGTCCTAATATATGGCGCAGAGACGTGGACATTGACCTTCAATGATGAGAGGCTGTTAAGAGCGTTCGAGAGGAAGATACTCCGTAAGATCTACGGTCCAATATGCATGGACGACGTGTACCGAGTAAGATGGAACGATGAGCTGTATGAGCTGTACGCCGATACTGACATAGTCAAGCCTATAAAATTCCAGGCGCTTCGCTGGCTGGGTCATGTTGAGCGAATGGAAGAAAGCGCTCCGGCTAGAAGGGTGTTTTTTTCGAGCCACGGTGGAGGAATATGCTGAAGAGAACGCCCTAATCTCCGTTGGAAAGACCAAGTACAGGGCGACCTGACCGCACTTGGCCTTATCAACTGGCACCAGCGCGCGTATTGCAGAAGCGACTGGCGAAGCTTTATAGAGGCGGTTGTAGTGCCAGCTAAGTAAGTATTTACATTGCCGTTGCGAATAAAATAGTATAAAAAAACCTGAATTTTGACTAAAAGCTAGTCTGTAACGAACTCGAATGTCCACACCACACCGAGCACGAGAGGAAATATGATGTGTTCGTCGAATAGCGAACACCAGCATAACCACAACCTTAGGTCATGGTTATGTTAAGATTTTGAACAGCGAAATGTAAACCGAGGACGCCGAGTATTTAGGGTGTCAATGAGTTATTTTAAAACATCACTGAAAGAAAAAATCAACAAAGTAACAAGAAGAAAAGCAGCTGAACAGCAATAACAATGTATCACCAGATGAGCAGTAAGAAGAACTTATAAGATAACTCACAAAAAGAGTTGATGAAGAATTTGTATGGAAACAATAACATGATGAATGGATGTGAACATTTCGATATCGAACTGAAAATTTAAAGAAGTTAAATTTAAAAAGTAAAGAAATAAAATTGAGGAAGTAAAGAAGTAATATTTAGGAAGAAAAGGGGAAAAAAATTAAAGAAGAGAAAATATATCAGAGAAGATAATAAAAATTTTTCAACTTAATTATAATTTTTGTATGTAGAACGTACAGGAAAAAATTTTTGTAACAACTACACAGATGTTTATTTTTAAAAAAAATTTGTAAAATGGACTCCAAACAATTCGTTATTTGACTGTGGATGTTTTGAAAGACAAATTGAACGAGTTAGGGTTACCGATAACTGGACTGAAAAATAACTTACAAAAACGCCTACTGCATTTCGGCCATCCAACGAGTGATTCCAATGATGCAGGAAATGATAGTAACGATGATGAGTCAATACAAACGTCGTATGAAAATGCTTCAAATCATGTATCGCCACGAGTCGTGATTCAGCGACCACATTTCACACTTAAAGATTTAAGCGATAGCTTTACGTCATTCTCCGTAACCGATAAAGTCGACGTCAAACAATGGGTAGATGATTTTGAGATAAACGCTGAAACTGTAGAATGGACCGATCTTCAAAAATTCATATACGCCAAGCTAAGCTCTTTATACGAAGCCGAACAGAAATCCGAAGTTGGTCAGCATTGAAAGAAGTTTTATTACGAGAGTTCGAAACTAAATTATCGTCATTTTATGTACGCAGAATGCAAAGAAGCCGTAAAAAGAGTCCGCAGGAACATTTTTGGAATATTTGTATGGTTTAATGGAAATTGGCAGCAAAATTAGACTGGATGAGAGTAGTATCATAAACTATTTTGTATAAGGAGTTGCAGTACTTTGTTGGACCATTGCGGACTTAAATTCAAGTAAATAATGATCTGAACTGAAGATCTCAGCATTAGTAGACACAGTCTGTAGTTTGTGGCTGATGCGTTACGACATTGTTGATGAGTGGTAGTCAGGTATTCCTAAAAAACGAAAAGAGGGAACTATACGGTATTGGTAACAGTATTATTCTAACGAATGGTAGCTTCCAAATGAAAGTAAAGCTAGATGAATTTGAATAATTCATAATTGGATATGATATTTTGAAGGTGACAGACATAATAATAACAAATACTGACTTTCGGTTTAGGGTAAAGACGGCAAAGGCTAACGACGATGAAAGCAAAGAAAATATCGTAGACAAAAAAGAGAGAGATTGATAGAAGTTAAGATGAAATATGACTAGAAGAAACACCACGATTATCAACATTTATAGAAAGAATTTATTTGTGTGTCAGCAGTGAAAGGGGAATTTCTAGACGAAACAATTTTAGACTAAGTGTATTTGCCAAAATCCCAATCAGCAATGGTAATGAAGATGGTAAATGATTATAGGCCGATGGGAAATATCGTTTCTCCAGTGAAAATAAAAATTGTTGTGCTTGACGAAACTCCACTATTATAGGGACCAAGACGAATTTCTTACATGAATCAGCAATTTGTCGAGAATCAAATCTCCGAGTGGATAAGTAAAGATATTATACGAGTAATTCCAAGTATGCATCGCCGATAAGTCTTGCGTCAAAAAGGAAGGAAGAAGGAAATTGTGAGGTTCTAATTTTTATATAACAATGAAGAAAAAAGATTTAACGCTTAGATTCTCCAGATGAGTCTTGTTCCTCCAGGACTTTGATTATGAAATCGAGCATAGGTCGGGGTCGAACATGCAACAAGTAGACGCGCTTAGCAGAGTCTACTGACGGGAGGAATATCAAGATTTTCATATCAAGTGCGATATTCTGTTTAAAGACCCTGTTCGCGAATCACTAGTAGTTCCAAAGGCTATGGAGGAAGAGATCATCAAAATTTTGCATCCGCAAGGGCATTTTTCTGCACGAAGGGCACAAGATTCATTACGAAGAACATTTACATACATTAAGTGCGAAATATCCAGCATTGTCGGTAGCTGTATCGAGTGCACTGATGCAAAAACCACGTTGGCCTAATGCAAGTATTTTTTATATTGGTAGACGCATTTTCCAAATATGTTTGGCTGTATCCTACTTACTAGGAATTGTGGAGCAGATGCCGTAATCGACAGACTGAGTAATCAAGCTGCAGTATCTGAGAATCCTAAATGAATAATCAGTGATAGAGAAACAGCATTCACCTCATCAGCGTTCAAGGACTATTGCCGTCAAGCCAATGTTCAGCACCTCTTAATCGATACTGGTGTTCCCAGACGAAACGGACAAGTGGAGCGAATGCACCGAATTATTGTCCAGATGTTAGCGAAATTATGTCATGAAAACCCTGTTAGTTGGTTTAAACATATTGATAAAGTGCAACAGTTTATCAATAGTACGCCACATAGAAGAACACAAATGTCTCCGTTTAAATTTTAACTCACTCGGCCACACCACATGCTCCCGTACTACAACGCGGGTGAACACGTTCACCCAAATAGATTAAAAAGCGTTCCTGTACTCGAAAACAAATGAGAGCAACGATGAGAGAGTAATTGGCTTCTTCTTCTTGCACAAAAAAGTACGTACTTTTTCTCAGGGTAAAAACTTTACCATAAAAGTGGCAAACTATCTGCTGTTCGTTTTTATCAGCAGTTTTGCGTTTGTGAAACTAAATTGTAAAATTAAAAAATACCAAAGAATTTCTGAAAAAAATAAATCAGCAAATAAATATTTACAAATTTATTGTACATTTGGAAATTTTTCCCCACCACAATTTGAACATTCTCGACCATTGCTTCCACAATTTGTGAAAAAGTTTTTTTTTTTAAATTTTGTCTCATTTTTTGTTTGTTTCTTTTTCTTTTAATGGCACAACAGACCATGGAAGGCCTAGACCGAGTTTTCGCAACCACTCATATTGTGCGTGTTATATTTTTATATGAGCGGTAGTGACATACAGTTATATGCCGAATTCGACCGGTGAAGTGAAAAGCTTTTTAAGACAAGTTTTACTCTTGAAGGTTTGCCCAGACAAATAATTTTTCCAACATTTTCAACCATAGTAGAAGGTACCGTGCATTAGGAAAAAATGTGAAAGAACTTGTGCCTTTGCCTAGAATTACGTTAATTTCTGCAATTAAAATGAATACTTCCATTCGTAATCGGATTCGGAAATGCACTTAAAAATATGAATGCTAATGCACTTTCACTTATTCACAATTTAGAAGAAGAAGAAAATTGTATTATTAGAAAAAGTAAAGAATCTTAATATGGAAGTAAACTATCTTAAATAAAAGAGAAGCGAAAAGTGTATTGAAATTGTTGGTGTTTCAAACATTAACAATAATAATACTCTCAATTCTCAGTATTCTCTCAATAATACAATAGGTTTAAAATCTGATGTCACTGTTGATAACATTGATGATTTTATGTGTGAAATTTTTATCTCTTCTTCTAAATGATAGTAATGAATGATAGTAACTTTGATCCTCATGTAAATTTGTTTAATATTCCTTTTGCTAATTGTAAAAACTTATATTTTCAAAATATTTCTATGAACCCAGATAACTTAAGTAGTTTTTATATTATTCAGCGAAAGTATGCGTTAAAATTTCGATCATTTTTTACTACAATTTAATTCATTTGTAAATAGCCTGACTTCTAATTCTATCTTATTGATAGAAACATAGATTTATATATGACAATGAAAAGTCACTTTTCGATTTCCTGGATACAGTTTTATTACAAACTGTAACAACCGGTATACGGCTGGAGGAACCACCAAAAAATTAAATTGTGAGTTCTCTTATTATAATTTTATTAGCTCTTATGTTTTAAAGGTTAACTGCTTGATTAATTGTATGTACAGGTTCTATGATAATAATTGTAATGAAGTTTTTTAATAGGTTGTTGTCATATGACATTGCGGGCGACATAAACTATATTTCTGTTGACAATTATTTATTAATATTATCTTCTTTTGGTCTTGAGTTTTTTTGATCATATGTTTGTGGGTTTAGATAAGTCTGATCTTATATCTGTTTCCAGTTCTGTGCCTATGTTTTGACAATATTACTATACCAATACATAAAAACTTAAAACAGACTACTGAAGATGTTATAACATAGACTGATTTTATTGCATTGAATAATTTACTTTCATTTGAATCTTGGAACATTGTTTATAATGTACAAAATCCGTCGATTGTATTTAATCTTTTTACTTTAGAAAATTTGACTGATATGAGTGCTGAAAAAGTTTATAACTATTATATATAAAAGCTTAAGCAAAATTATTATTACAATGAATTTATCAAAGTTAAAAGTGATGTTAAAAGAAATCTTAACCAAAGCCAATTCAAATAAAGAAATATGAAGCTTAAAAGTTGATGGTAAGTTATCTCAAATCCAATTGTTAAAGCTAACCAATTCTTTGCAAGAATCGGTGTCAAAGTAGTTTCTGACGATGCTTTCGATAATTGTACCTTTGATTGTGTTTACAATGAAAGTTTCTATCCAAAAAGCTTATATTTCGAACCCATATCCTCCATGGAGCTATATAGAATTATTAAATCTTTAAAAAAATTCGAATTCGAGAACGGAAGGAAGCTTTTCAAGTATCTTTATTAAAAAGATTGTTTATAACATTTGTTGCACAGTGCCTGAATAAATAAAAGTATTCCTAAAGGTATTTTTCCAGAAGATTTAAAAAGAGCTTGAAGTAATTCCATTATTTAAGAAGGGAGACATCTTAACACAGGCCAATTTCGCTGGTTTCCACGATTTCTTAAATTTTTGAAATATCAATTCAAATGCGAATGGTTAATTACCTAAACAAGTCAAAGTTTTTCAGTGATAGTCAGTTTGATTTTAGAGCAAAAATGTCACGAGTATTAACCACTCCTTAAACAGTAAAAAAATATCTGCAGCATTATTTGTGGACTTTACCAAACCCTTTAACACAGTTAATCACAATATTTTCTTAGATAAATTATATACTTAAATGCGGCATCCCTTCTCAATTGGTTTACTAGATACTTATCAAACCGAGTCCAAAAAGAAAGATAATAGTCATAGTGCTTTTGTAAATAGGTACGTGGGTGTCCCACAAGGTTCTTTCAGCCTCATAGCTGATATAAACTAGGATTTAGGCATTGGTTCGCTACTCACAACTTAGTCATGAGTGGTATAACAAAGATTATGTTTTTTAATATGGCAGTAAAGGAAAGCGTACTTGGTGAATTTACTTTTCAAAGCGCCAACTGTGAGAAATACATGCTCAGCAAGGATATATACGCGTCATCTAAAATTGTTAAAACTTATAATGATAGTCACACCTGTTCATCAAATTACTTTTTAATTGAATTCGTGAAATCATTCAAGTATCTGGGTGTAATGCTAAATTGGAAAATATTATCTTGAGCACATTTATGCTTTGAAAAAGTATCTAATGGCAGCAATAAGATAATCTATCAGCTAAATGCTTTTTGTTCAGTCAAATTGTTAAAATGCATATATTACGGTATTTTTCATTCAAAGCTTGAATATGGACTAGTATGCTGGGAAAATAAAATTAATCCAATTATAATTGCACAAAAATATACTATTCGAATTATTAATAAAAAGCTCCTAGGCTATTTAATTGTCTTCCAGGTAGAGTTGGAAACATTCGTAATAAATATGTTTTTCTAAATGAGGTGAAGTCGTTGGTTTTTAATTTTAACGTAAGTGATATAAACGCAATCATCAGATTTAACTAAACTAACTACATTATGTAATAATTAACATTCAAACATAATATACTCTACTTACTCCTTCTGTTTATTTGACCCCGTTCATGTATTATTTAAGATTTAAGAATGGATACTTAACATTCGATACTAATTTTCTTAGAGCTACAGAATGTAAGTAAATTATTATTATCTAACTAAGTAACTTATTATTAACTAACTACTTAGCAATCAACATTATAACCATCCATGTATGCACATATGTATAAAGACAAGCTTAGAAGTTTCTCTAAATGTGTATATTTTTTTGCATATTTTATTTATGTATTTAATGGATAACCTAGTAAAACAAGATATCAATACAATATAATAATAGGTGTGAACATATTTTTTAAAAAAAATAAATTAGGTTTCAACATAAACATACTTCAGCGTTATAACAGAACATAAAAGGTTTTAAAAACTACTTAAATTTTGGTTAATTCATAAAATACACAGATTTTAGATTGGATAGAATAATAGGTGTGCACAAAAAACTTAGGAATAAATATTGAAATTTTGCTAGTTATGGTCCCGTATTTTACTGAATTAGTAAGATATATATACTTATATCGACCATTATTCTTGATGACTTTTTCGATTCTTCTGGGCATTGACGATATCAACTTCCGATAAGTTTCTACAGGAATGTTGTACCAAATTTTTTTAATATTTTCCCATAACTGCGTTTTGTTTTGGCGTTTAAGTTCTCCCCAGAGGTTCTCAATAGGATTTAGATCTGGGATTGACTTGGCCACTCAAGGACGTCTACATTATGTTTTTGGAGCCATGCTTTGACAACTCGCGATGAATGTTTAGGATCATTTCCCTGCTGAAATTTCCACAAAAGCGACATATTATTCTCGGCATATGGTAACATTACCGTTTCCCAAAAATGCTTATACACGAATCTATCCATAACGTCATTAGTTTGATGTATCGGACCAATACCTTGCCAAGAAAAACAACCGCATACCATCAAGCTGCCACCTCCGTGCTTCACCGTTTTCTTTGTGAACCGGACGTCAAATTCTTTGCCTTTCGGGCGACGAACGTTTCTTTCCGCATCGTTACCAAACAAATTTATTTTTGTTTCATCGCTCCAGAGAATATTGCGCCAATTTTTCTCCCTGTGAGACCATGTTTTATGAACTAATGCAAAATTTTTCCTCTTCTTCAAATTTGCAGTTCTAAGCAGAGGAACTTTGCGAGCAATCTTACCTATCGTTCCCTAATGAGGTGCTCACGCGTTTCAATAGCTTTTTCTGGCTTGAGACCATTTGTAACGAAATTCTGAGACCGTCCCATCGATCTGGCAATGAATTTGTAGGTTTTTCCTTTGTCTCGGAGCTGACGTACAAGTCTTCTCTCCTCTGTACTGCAATGAACTCCACAACTCATCTAATATTATTAAAAATTATAATTAAACCTTTATTTAGTTCACTTTCATCGAAATCTTACCTTCTGGAACTAAATAACTCTTTAAATTTATTCACTTTTAATTTTTACTAAAACAAACCTATTTTATTGTCCAGATCAATTTGAAGGTTAAACAAGCCGCAATAATAAGCCGATCAGAACTTTTGTTGCGGGAATTCCCCCATTTCATTCTAAAACAGTGCCACCAAACTTCCAAATTTACCTTTTGATTCAAGACCATGCCAGTTAATATTATTCGTTCATTTTAAAAATGAACTATTTTTTGTTGATCTTGGTGATCGTAAAAAAAAAGTTTATTGTGCAGTTATAAAGGGTCACGAGTGTAGATAACTTTGTGCAGAAATAATAAAGTTTTAAGGCTAAGTAGACAAATGATATTCCAAATATTTTTTTGTTTTTTTCGGAAACATGGTCCAAAGATATATCGGGCAATGTTGTTAAAACATACGTTAGGTTGCTTACACTATCGCAACCTGTACAAATTTCGCAGCCATACAATAAAGCAGTCTAATTCTATGTATAAGGAGTGTGGGACTGATTAGCCCACAATAAGTATACGTAATGGCGGCAGTAGTGTGGTCATTCCACGTTAACGAACAGTTAAAAGTTATGCAAAAATCTATCTGAATCCCATTCAGTGTAACTATAGGCAATCGAGATCGATAGATCGTTACGATAAGTGCCTCAATTGTTTCCCCTTATGGCTGTAACCCATGTAAATCCCTAATAAGATAAGTCTCCGTTCTCTTATCAAAGTAAAAAAGTATTAAGCCCTGATACCGTGCCAAATCAACGGCGTACACCTCATTCGCCTTTCCTTCGATTTTAATTATAATAGTCCATATGGAGTGTTATAGGTGCCCCTCATGTTAAATAGAATCGTATCAACATTATTGAATTCGTGTAGAAATCTCGGATTTTTATCACACTTTGGGAGATCCTTAACAGTATCCGGAATCCTAAGGGAGGTAAAAATAGGCATACTATTTATCATTGTATTGTTTCTAGGTGTTTTGGGAAATTCTAGCGTTGGCATATTTCGTTCGCTTTCAATGTCGTCATGCACCTACCTTGGTCTCACTTGTCTGCGAAAGAGCTTTCCCTCTTGACAATCGATAGGTTTTGTAGGTATATAACCAAGCGGTGTTACTTGGTTGTACATGCAGCGTGATAGAAAATCATTCATCAAAAACTGCTATATCGACTACTGCCAGCGTCATTCTATAGCAACCCCAATCCAACATCAAATTGCAAGGCAATTTCCTTAACAAATCGTTTAGCAACATTGAATCATTTAAATTAAGTTTGTACGCGAATTCGATTTTCCTAGTCAGAGAAACCGCATTGCTCCGTCAATTAAATGTAATTGGTGGTGAACAACGGCCACTCCTCAGGATTGTCTGAAAAAATCGGTAAGCTTTTAGTAGTTTATCTTTACGTAAAATTTCCATTTGATGTATTCGAATTGTGGTCGCTGTGGCGTAGTGGTGGTGCGTTGGACTGCTGCGCAGAGTGTCCGGGGTTCGAATCTCGGCACAGGCCAAATCAAAAAGTAGAAAAAAATAATTTTTCTACACGGCACCACCTCTTGGCAGGCAATGGCAAACCTACAAGAGTAAAAATTGCTATGAAAAGCTTTTCACTTCGCCGTTCGGATTCGGCATTAAACTGTAGGTCCCTTCAATTCATGTACAAATATAACCCGCGCAACATGAGTGGATGCGAAAAGCTCGGCCTAGGCCCTCCATGGGCTGTTGTGCCATTAAAAGTAAAGTAAGTAAGTAAGTATTCGAATTGTAAATAAAATTTGGATGCGTGGTTTGTACTACAGCGTTAGGATATCCGAAATGGTCGATGGGTGGTTATATATGGGGATATTGCTGGAGTACATTACGTCAAGGTGATATGATGCAATTTTATGAGATGCATAAGTTGAAAAAAAAAATGTTGCAATACAGTGGGGGCTCACTAGGACACTAGCATATGCTGGAGTGAGATGAGTTCTATTCATCAGTCACGCATCCAGTGGGATGCGTAATTAATATTAATATTGCATATAAGGTTCTATCGAACGTACTGTGCGAAAGACTGAAGCCCATCGTCAACAAACTTGTAAGCCGCAATGTCTGAATTTGGTATCCCTGCAAAGCTGATTCGTGACCGAGACCACCAGCGCGGTGAAAATTGGGGTAGAACTCTCCGCGCCATTTGATACCAAAAGAAGTGGCTCCCTATCGTGCGACTTCTTTAACCTTAAGTTGGAGAAAATAATTCGGGCTGTAAACATTGACATCTTTGGCACTATCTTCAACAAAAGTATCATGCTGCTAACATACGCTGATGATATTGACATCATTGGTAAAAACGCTCGAGCAGTCAGTGCAACACTCTCCAATCTGGAAAGGAAGTCTCTTTGAGTGGGTCTAGTGGTGAACGAGGACAAAACGAACAAACAAAGATTCACGGCGTCTTGGACAAAATGTTACTGTTAAGAATTATAATTTTCAAGTCGTCAAGGATTTCGTTTACCTAGGATCCAGCATTAATAGCAACAATAATGGCAGCCTTGAGATCAAGCGGAGATTAACCCTTGCCAACAGGTATTACTACGGGCTAAGTAGGCAATTGCGAAGCAGAGCCCTCTCTACCGACGAAAATTACGCTTTTTATAAGACCCTTATTCTTTATGTCCTTATATATGGCGCCGAGACGTGGACATTGACCATCAATGATGAGAGGATGTTAGGAGCGTTCGAGAAGAAGATACTCCGTAAGATCTACGGTCTAATAGCGTGGACGACGTGTATCGAATAAGATGGAACGATGTACAGTTGTATGAGCTGTACGCCGACACTGACATAGACAAGTTTATAAAAATCCAGCGGCTTCGCAGACTGGGTCATGTTGAGCGAATGGAGACCTCTTGCTAGAAAGGTGTTTTATTCGAGCCACGGTGGAGGAACACGTAGAAGAGGACGTCTTAATCTTCGTTGGAAAGATCAGATATAGGGCACCCTGACTGCACTTGACTTTATCAACCAGTCGCATAGCAGAGGCGACTGGCGAAGCTTTATAGAGGTGGCCAAGACCGATCATCGGTTGTAGTGCCAATAAGTATAAGTAGTGTAATAATAAATTGTACACATTCTATTTTCATATATATGTATACATATGGGTTCTAACGTACAAAAATATCTTTTGTATGTTCCGTGTACAACAACAAATTGTACCAAGTATTGGTGAGTAACAAAATTACAGCCAATTCACATTATTACATTACTTTTGCCCCACCTCGTACTTATACATGTATTCATACTTATGACTCCAAATTGTGGGTGTTACAAAAAGACGTTTCTCTATCAAAACCAATATATAGTTACACTCTGTAAAAGATATTAACTCTACTAACCTAAAAAATTGAGAATGGATAATTACCGACCAACGCTTTTTCTTTCAGAATTCGAATTCAAAAGCAATAAATCGGGTTTTGTCACATAGTATTACCCATAGTGAAATTAATATGGAACACAAGGAATATCAGGCAATATATTCAGTTAAAGTCGAGCTATGAAAAATAAAACCTTACTGCATATTTTTCATTATAAATCCCAAAATGTTGAAAGTTCTTGGAAAATGTTTCCATTTTAGCAATTCTCATAGTCTTTTATTAATTGAATTCCAATAATTACTTAAGAATTAGTTTTGCTGTTATTCCTTGTGGCCACAGATATATACATACATACATATGTATATTATGCTGTGGTTTACCGAAAACACGATATCGGTTAATATGAACATCTGCTAAGATAAAAAATAAAATACCAAAAGTTAAATTTTTCCTATCTCTACTAGGGAGAAACCCCCTTAAAGCAGCTTTGTTATAAGATTAGATATGATATATGTATGAATTTATTTCGTTATAAATATGAAAATATAGTTTTATTAAAAACTTTACATATTTTTATTTACTTCATTGTGAAACAATTGGACTTTTTTTTTCTATTTCAGCTATATTTGCACTATTTTGTGATACTGGCCCACTCACAGGACTGGATGGTATTGCCCCTGTTCTATCAATATTCCACGGATTCGAGCCTGAAATTGGAGATCCTGCATGACCAAATCCTGAATGATTTTCATGTTCCACAGCATTTGAGCCATCATATTGAGTGTTTTCTAATCTTGTAATAAGCCTTTCATCTTCTTCTCCAAACTCGCCACCCATTAAGGTTGGTTCACCGACAACCATTACATCCTGAGAAGAAAGTGAAAAGTTTGGACCAGATGGCGAACGCTTTTGATTAGTAACAGGAGGAGGGTTTGCATTTGCTGCTCCGCCTGAATTTGATCCTTTTCGCTTACGTCTTTTATTTGCGGGTCGCTGGGGATCTTTTTTTCCTGGTGGCGCAACCATTCGTTGCCACTTTTGAAAAAGGGTTGTTTTGAGGCAATCGCGTGGACTAAGAGCATATGCTTTATGCCGCGACATGAGTTCCTGCATAGGTTCAAGTATAACACATAAACGAAGATAATTTAATGTAGAATTAGTTATTCCAGCACGCGTTATATTTTTCGTTATTTGATCTAAAAGCATAGGGTCTGGTGGAAGAGACGTTCCTATTACAGATCTTGGAATAAGCTCCCTATGTCCTTTGATTGTCATATGCCAAGATTTTATACGCATATAATCATCATACATAAACTCTAAAATAAGCCGAGCATCTGCGCACACCTTTGTAAAAAACGGTTTTCCATGTTGGGTAATTACAGTACATTGATCACAATCCAATGTAATGGAAGTATTATGAAACGATTCTTTCGCATGCTTTAACTGGAAATATAGATCAGAAACTCCACCCTCATAAATACTCCGAAAAAAACGTGGAATTAAGGTTCGTCCAATAGTATATCGTTTAGGGCCATCTTCTAAACAGAAGAGAATTGTTAGTCTAGCATCATCTTCGAAAAATTCTGTGGTGAATGAGTCCCACCAACAATTATCACTTTCCTCGGTGCGTTGCTGAAGTCTCTTATTCAATTCAAATACACGATGTTCTGTATGACTAAAGTATGAATTGTGACGCCTAAAACCTTGTTCCATGCGATCCATTTGTTGAGATGCACCTATTAGAGGAGGATGGCTACCTGCATGACTAAATGGAGAAGTAGGTGGCAACGAATTGAATTGTCCACCAACACCAAATATAGTTTGAGACGAGAAATGACCTCCTTGCCCACTATTAAATGGTGTTCCTGAGCTTCCCGGGCGATTGAATTGTCCCAAACCAGACGATGGAGAGCCAAAGGGACCTCCTATTGGACCATTAAAATTTCCAGAATTCGATGATTGTGTGTAACTACTGGCAATATTTTGTTGTCCAACAGGACCTGGGGTAGAAGAACCAGATGGAGCAGGTGATGACGTGTATTGTGGTGTATTAGATCCAGGTGGATTTGTGTTTTGAAAAATTAAAGATTGATTTCCGGCGGGTGACGATTGGCCCGTTTGGGGATATTGAGAACTTGATGAGTTATATGGAATTCCAGTTTGTGGAAATCCGCTTTGATTAGCTCCATCGCTATTAATAGCCGCTGCATTACTTGATGCTGCTAAGAGTGATGTATTTTCTGAAACGTTTACGTTTTTCCAGTTTCCGTCGTCCATGGCTGATTGGGAAGACATTGTAGGTACTGCGTTAATTCCTCTGCGGTTCATTCCTAGCATACTCGTTTCGAATGATTTCATTTAAGCATTTGATATCTAAAAGTAAGAATAAAAAAAAATAGTTAAAAAAACTGATTTTAACAAAATCAAAGCTAGTTAAGAAAAATTTATATGCAGTAATTTAAATAATTTTTGAGTGATAAAGTACTATGCAATTTTATTACGAAAACAAGCGAAAAATAGTCCAAGTGAAAATTGACCAAAAACTCTAAAATGATTAATGGCCCTGTATGTGGGCTTTTGTTCATCATAATGGGAAACCCCCAAAAAAAATCAACAAAAAGTGTACAATCATCCATAAGTAAGAAAAACAAGAATGAACAATCACCCAAAAAATAATGAACAAACGCCCAAATAAATCATTACATATTTTTTGTCTAAAAAAGTTTTTTCATTTCTCTCGATGAATACTACCCCCACCCGTTTTCAATAAGCACTGCCGGAGGTGATCAGGCAATTTTTGGATTCCTTACCAATAAAAACCATTCATATTTTTTTGCTATGGACGAATCAATCATCAAGCATCGATCAAAATAAGTGATAGACGGACAAATTCTGTTGAATACGGCGAGTGAGCCAAACCTCCCATCCACTATTTTTCAATTAAAGAAGAAAAACTAAACTTCCCGCAAATGCGTTTTATTTGGACATATGCTCACATGTAAAAAGGTTATGTTTGTTTACACTTCTGCAAATTGATACATAATCATGCTCACATGCAAAAAGGTTATGTTTTTTTACACTTTGGCAAATTGATACATTATCAAAACAAAAGTTACAGGTTGTAGCTAAAACATGAAAGTAGTTACAGTATTGCTAGAGGTGATTTAGTACAAGTTCGCCATCAATTGTGAATCACTCATTTTCAAGTTAAATATCCAATACCTTAATGTAGAAAGGTAACATTTTTTTCACTATCGGTTTTTCGGCTAATTCTGATGAAATTAGATACGGCCCCGAATTTGTCAGTTAGGGCTGTTATAATGTACAGTGTCGGACAATCAAATAAGAACACCTCGCACTATAAAACTTCCATTGATTTTTATTTTATCGGAATGCTTATGGCAAACAATTTTTATAGAGAAGAAAATGGTGTGGTTTATACTTTATAAATTTCTAGATGGCAACACTACATTTAAATATTTTCCCAAACAAAAAAGTTGAAGCGAAGCATTCGAAGGCGTACAATACAATAAGAACAACAGACGAAAAAATTTATATTTAAAAAAGAAAACTTAAATTTGTTTATAATTTGTACTGGTAAGTATTTAAATGATAGTATTGAGGGTAATTCAACAAATTAAATGTTAACTATTCCGTAATGTCACAGCAAAATGGGTCGAGCAAAGCACTGTAGCAAGGAGGAGCGTGATTTGGTAAAAAAAAAAAATGAGGAATGAGGGACAAACCATCCGCCAAATAGCTAAAACTATTAGTAGATTCTCGACATTTGTCTACCAACCTTTATTACCTCAAAAATTTCATTGCAAGAGAGGTAGGCCTGCAATTAAAGAGGAGACAGGGGTTCAAATTTGTGCTCAATCAGTAACGAGACGTTTGGTGAAAAAAACTGTATGGGAGATCAGCACGAAAAGTACTAATGTTGGCACAAAGACATCGAAAGTGTCCCATAGAGTTCGCTGGAGCGCACATTGAGTGCGATGGTTCAATTAATGCGAAAAAGTGGCTTAACGTATTAGGGACGGACGAAAGCAAGGTGAATCTTGTTGGAAGTGATGGCAAACGTTGGGTTAGTCGTCCGAAAAATGTAGAATTGAGCCCAAAATATACTAGGAAGACGTTTAATCACGGAGGCGGAACCATCATGGTATGGGGATGCTTCTCTTGGTATGGCGTGGGACCTCTGTATTGGATAAAAGAAACGATGGACAGATTTCTTTAAGTAAACATTCTTCAGGAGGTGATGCTCCCTTATGCTGAATGGGAAATGCCCCTGAAATGGCAAATGCAACAGGATAACGACCCAAAGCACACCTCAATCCTTGCGCGAGATTGGTTTTCCAATAATGGAATTTCCGTTATACCTGGCCTGCACAATCTTCTGACCTAAATTCAAACGAGAACTTGTGGAATATTGTCAATGAGAAGATTGGCAGTACCAGAGCTAAAAACAAAAACGAATTGTGGCAAAGCAATAAAAGTGCGTGGTATTCCATACCCCAGACTACTTGCGCGTCTCTGGTGGAATCAATACCTAGAAGGTATAAGGCGGTTTTAATTAACAAAGGCTATTCCACAAAATATTAGCATTATGTGAACAATTTGAGTCAATATTTTATAATTTTTTTTTTTTTTTTTTTGCTATTTGAAGTGTTCTTATTTGTTTTTCCTTTTAAAATGTGATTTTATGTATAACTTTTAATTCCTTTTTTTACACTGAATTGATTTTGTTTTTGTTTTAAGAAAAACTTAAACTTATGGAATAAATGAATAAAAGTAAATACCTTTTAAGCCTAGAGAGATATTTTTTAATGTTTTTGGTTTCAGAACAAGGTGTTCTTATTTGATTGTCCGACACTGTATGTACATATGAATCGGTTACAGATAAAAGTTTTAATATCCATGAAATCGGCTTTATATAAATTTTTTTTACATTACTTACTCACTTAACTGGCACTTGGTCTTGGTCGCCTCGATAAAGCTTCGCCAGTTGCCTCAGTTATGCGCGCGATAGCGCCAGTTGACAACTAAGTGCAGTCAGGTTGCCCTGTACCTGATCTTTCCAACGGAGATTAGGACGTCCCCTTCTGCATGTTCCTCCAACGTGGTTCGAATAAAACACCCTTCTAGCCGGAGCGCTTTCTTCCATGCGCTCAACATATTCTACTCTTCGCCCCCGGTTTTAAACAACTCAGCAGGCAGGCCATCTGCACCTGCAGTCTTTTTATTTTTCAGCCGAGCGATGGCTGTTAAGACCTCCTCATAATCAGGCGGCAGTACTTCAACGCCGTCAGTGATTGGGGTTTTCGGAGTAGATTCCGCAGTGGCGGGATTATTTCCGTCATCGCCATTAAACAGCTGCGAAAAGTGCTCCCTCCATAATCTCATTATGCCCTGCACATCTGTCACCAGATTTCCATCTTCATCCTTGCAGGAAGAGGCCCCGATCTTCGAACAATCAGTCGGGCGTGTTATTCTTTCAAAGATTTTTCGGACCTCATTCCTGCCCCGCAACATTTCGATATTATTGAACTCGCGTCTTTCTGCATCTCTTTTCTTGCGTCTGAAAAGACGTTTCTCTTCCCTCCTCAACCCTTTGTATCGCTCCTTAGCAGCTCGCGTTGCAACTGA
The DNA here is from genome assembly GCA_958295655.1 of Palloptera scutellata. Classification (NCBI taxonomy): domain Eukaryota; kingdom Metazoa; phylum Arthropoda; class Insecta; order Diptera; family Pallopteridae; genus Palloptera; species Palloptera scutellata. The sequence continues at coordinate 33,093,601 of OY282451.1, forward strand.
CTGCAGGGTGGCTCTTTTACATTAATGCTTGAATATTATTTCGGGCATGTGGCCGCCGCGGCTGGTGCAAAGGTGCATAAATCTTGAGGTGCAATTTTCACACATTCTTCGCAGCAAATCCGACTGTATTTCGGTAATATCGCTTCGAATGTTGGCTTTCAAGTGCTCAATTGTTTCTGGTTTATCGGCGTAGATATGCGACTTTACATATTCCCAAAGAAAATAATGGGATTGCGCCATATCACACGAACGAGATGGCCAGTAACAGGTCCATTTTGTGAAATCGTTCCTCAAATGTTTCGTTCAGTAAATTAATAGTATCGCGTGATGTGTGGCATGTGGCGCCGTACTGCTGAAACCGCATGTCTGCAACATTACTGCCTTCCAACTGAGGCACGAAGAAATTAGTAGTCATGTCTCTGTACCGCTCACACTTCACTGTAACGTTCTGACCATAGTAATTTTTTTAAGAAATATGGACCAATGATTATACCGGACCATAAAGCGCACCAACTTTTTGTCGTTGTAATGTTGTTTCGAGAATAGCTTGTGGATTATCATCATGGTCAACAATTAAAATTGGATCCTCAGACTACGCCATGTACGCGCCAGCAACGTCGGCCATATTCGTGGTCGCTGTAGCGTACCGGTAGTGTGTTAGACTGTTACGCAGAGTGTCAGGGGTTCGATCTCGGCACAGGCAAAATAAAAGACAAAAAGGAACAACAACAAAATTTATACACGGCACCTCTTGGCAAATGGCAAACCTACAAGAGTAAAAATTGCCCATGAAAAGCTTTTCACTTCGCCGTTCGGATTCGGCATAAAACTGTAGGTCCCTTCCATTCATGTACAAATATAACACGAAGAACATGAGTGGATGCGAAAAGCTTGGCCTTTGGCGCAACATGCGGTCATGTTCGACACTGATAAACTGAAGTTCGTTGTGGTGAAGGCATAACACTTGCCACAATGGTTGTCTATCTCTTTATCGGAGCCCTGTGTGATTGCATTCCTTCTCTCATTATCCCTCCTTCTTCCTCTCACCTATCGTTATAATGTTTCTTCCATTCAACACAATGCTCTGCATTCATAGGGGTACACCCTGTTTGTTGAATGTATCAATTAAAAAAAATTTTTAATATAAAGCTAAAATTAAAATAAAGCCAATTTCATGGATATTGAAAACATTTTTCTGTTTTATTTAACAAAGCACGCATTTCCTATATAAACGGATGATGATGTTTCAGTAAGAAACGGCTTGACATCGCTCAAAGTGCAAAAGATCAATCAACACAATGCTCTGTGTTTTGATTTAAAAAATTGTTCTAGCATTGAAATCCCTTATGCAAATAAAAAAATGTAAACAGTTTTGAAAAGAAATTAATTAAATTAATTTTTGGTAAAATTATCAATAAAACTAATTTGTTTGTTGTTTTTGACAGAATTCGGACAGCTTTTCCGGTATGACTGCCATTAGCGTCTTTACTGTCATTTCTGAGACTCTCTTGGCGGCAGCATTCCACTTATTTCTAAAATCTTCCATGGATTTAGCTTTTTTGTTTGTTGCCTTTAATGTTCTTTTCACTAGAGCCCAATATCTCTCGATAGGCCGAAATTCTGGGCAATTTAGTGGGTTGGCGATTTTTGGTACCAATTTGATGTTTTGGTCTTCGAACCACTTAAGGGTTACTTTACTGTAGTGGCAGGAGGCTAGATCAGGCTTTGTTAAAATCAGTATATATAACATTAGTTTATTGGTCATTAATAAAACCATTCATTACACGAGTAATGAATTCTAAAAGGTTCATCGTTGTAGATCTCCATTTAAGGAACACATATTGAGATGTGTTGATTAATGTTGCAACTATTGAGATGTGTTGATTAATGTTGTAACAGAGTGCATAATTTGAGTAGTTAACAATTAATTAAAATAACTTAGGTATTACACTTAATTTAGCAATACCTCTATAATTTGACATATAAGATTTAACACCATTTTTATGAAGAGCAACAATAAAAGATTTTTTCCAACAAACTGGGAAATAACTCGATTTTAAATATTTGTGAAAGGTCGCTGTGGCGTAGTGGCAGTGCGTTGGACTGCTACGCAGAGTGTCCGGGTTTCGAATCTCGGCACAGGCAAAATCAAAAAAAAAAAGTAGAAAAAATAATTTTTCTACACGGCACCACCTCTTGGCAGGCAATGACAAACCTACAAGAGTAAAAATTGCTATGAAAAGCTTTTCAGTTCGCCGATCGGATTCGGCATTAAACTGTAGATCCCTTCCATTAATGTACAAATATAACACGCACAACATGAGTGCATGCGAAAAGCTCGGCCTAGGCCCTTCATGGGCTATTGTGCCATTAAAAGTAAAGTAAGAAAGATTTTTGCAAACGGTTTATGTAAAAATTCAACAAAATTTTATAATATACTACTCGGAATATTATCGGGCCTAGATGTAAATGATAGCTCAAGAGACTTAAGATGGTGAAGAACATTTAGAGGATCTTTGGTTGGAAAAAAAATACTATTAAACGAATCAATGCCAAAGGGAGAAAAGTCACTTTCATTGAAGCTAGACTCGGAAAATCAGCAAACAAGTTCGCAATTACAATGTCATCACTAGACACAAGATCACCACAAGACACATAGACGGAGAGATATCGATGGTTTCGAATTAACGAAACCATACAAAAATTTAAGATCGTGGTGATTTTTCAAGTTTTTAATTCATTTGTTAACCTGATGGGCCCAGTCTTCGTAAAAAAGTTTTAACTTTAGATACAGATTGTTCAAATGCTTTATATTTATTATTAAATAGAGATACGCAGCTGCCAATGTTCAGATTATCCAACGCCCAAGAGGCAACATAAAGAATACCAACGAGTTTATTATATTTATAATTAGTTCTTTGAAAACAGTGTTTTAAGTTAACAGTTTTATATCAATATTTAGACTATAAAGTAATTCAAAGGATAATACTATGGTAGGATTATGACCATCGTCTGGTGAAGCGTAGGGTTCGGAACGCAAATTTTCGATTCATCATCTAAATAGGTAAGATCCAAATATTTTTCGTTCTTATTAACAATATTATTGATCTAATACAAACCTAATTCAGAAAATTATTAGTTTTTTCTATAGCAGTGCAAGGATAAAGATGCCGAATTTTTCACAAAAGTTCCAAGCAACACTTGGCATATTAAAATCACAAAGAACAATTAGCGAATCAGTTGTTCTCATTTTAGAACAAATTTTTGCTAAGAAAGAAGCATGATTAAGATACTGAATTAAGCGTGATATACGAACATGTAATAAATAAATATTTTTCATCGATTCTTAAGCGTACACATAAGAATTCAATATCATCAGAATAATGTAATGGGTAAAAATCAGATGGAAAAAAAAATTGAACGGCAATCAGAATACCGCCGCGATGTTTAGGAACCCGATATTTCTTAAAAACTTTAAAGTTATTACAAAGAATTTCAGCATCATTTACAGGTGGTTTAAGCCAAGTTTTTAGTGAAAACTAATATGTGAGCATTATAAGAAAAACTTTTAAGATATAGGATGTTTAACTTTAAATTTAACCCCTTGACATTTTGATATAACATTTAAAAAAATCAGTTATCCTAGGTAGTTTTTTGGGTCCACACGAGCACAATCTTCTCTGAATCCGGCATAGTTTTTTAAACTAACTCTATTACAATTGCGCCTTTTGGCCAAACGTTTATATCAACGATTATCAAACATCTCAATCGGAGTACTAGTTTAAAAGAATAATTTTTTGCTATGAATAGTTAAACCTAAGAACAGAAAGGTCATCAAATTAAATTTTAGATTGAATTTTGTCATATATTATATATATTCTCAATTGGGAACAATATATTACTATCATCAACAAGGTACCTGTTATGATTACTATAAGGGATTTTAGTCTGGTAGAATGCAACATGCGTAAAAAGCAACTCGACTAAACTTGGCAAGGTTTAATGAGCGCACAGCAAGCACAGTTAGCGATGATGCTCATCTCTTACCCCTTTCTATATATAAAGAGAGTAGAAGAAAAAGTAGTCCTCCGACTGAGGGAATCCATCTTGCTTCAGCGAATCAACTATGGACATACGGAAATCTTGAAAACAATGGAAGATATAAAGAGAATATTCAATTATGAAAAGGCTGTTTACACTGCAAGCATGAAAGACTGTGAAGAGACAGGTAAAAAAAAGTAAGGTTGAAAACACACCGGATCAGTCAAATCGTTTTTGATTCATCAGGCAATAAAACTTTATTAGAAATCAATCCACCAAATCGTCTCAATAGAGTGCGTACCGAAGAGAATATTGCTGCTGTATCCATCCGCCAGTATTAAAGAAGATCGCGATATTTCCATCCGGCGCCGATCGCAGGGATTGGGTTTGTATTATTCGACCTTGACGCAAAGATTTCGGATTAATGCCATACAAAATACAGCTGGGGCAAGAACTGATACCACAACGACGAATTTTCGGTGAATGGGTCTTAGAAATTTAATGTCTCATGTATAAATATAACACGCACAACATGAGTGGATGCGAAAAGCTCGGCCTAGGCTCTCCATGGGCTGTTGTGCCAATAAAAGTAAGTAAAAGTAAGGGTCTTAGAAAAGCTGGATGAGGAGGATCCGTTTTTTTTCGCACTGTTTGGTGCGGTTTATGGGCAGGCGGCATCATTGGGCCGGCATCTTCAAAGACGATGAAGGCCGCAACATTACGGTCAATGGAGAAAAGTACCATTAGACCGAGAATGCAAGAATTGGACTCGGCTCCAACAGGGCAGTGCCACATGCTACACTGCACGCGAAACCAAGCATCAATTGAGAGTAGCTAATCTCACGTTTTGGTTTTGGTGCAGTGGCCAAAATCGTGTTAGACTACCCCCTTAGACTATTTTTTGTGGGTTATGTTAAGTCTCTTTTCTATAGCGACAAGCCAAATACGATTGCTGCTTTGGAAGCCAACATTAAACGCGTCATTGGAGATTCCGGCCGAAATGTGTGAAAAAATGTGCCAAAATTGGACTTTCAGAATGGACCACTTGAAGCGTAGCTGCGGGCAACATTTCAGTAAAATTATCTTTAAAAAGGAAATGACAGGAATTTATTTATTGATCCAAATAAAAAACACCCTTTATATTTCGGGTTCAGCCTTTCGCCATTTTTACTTCTCACTAGACTTCTATTATCCGTTCCGCACAAATTAAATTTGGACTCATCAGAAAATAGAACTGTTTTCCTTTGGCAACAATTCCAGTTTAAATGATTCCGCGCAAAATTGAGACGAGCCAACCGATTTTTCGCTGATAGCCACATTTAATTTGAATGTGTTTTTGATTTCTTTTGAAACTGCCTGAGGATTTTTCTTTATGATCCTTCCATGTTCGTCCATGTTCGAACGGATATGCACCTGGAATGTCTGAACCCTCTACAGGGAAGGTGCCTCCATTCAGCTGATGTCCTCTAACGATATAGAGCTGACATCACCGCTACACAAGAAATCCAATGGACGGGACAGGGTTGTTCCAGAAAAGCATAACCTGATATCTACTATAGCTGTCATGGGTCGATAAACGAATTTGGTGTTGGATTTTTGGTTGGAAAGAGACTGCGTCATCTAGTCTCGAGGTTCACGCCCGTGAACGAGCGCCTAGCCATTATCCGCATCAAGGCAAAATTCTTATACATTAGCCTAATTTGTGTCCATGCCCCGACGGATAAGAAGGATCAGATGACCAAAGATGGCTTCTACGAGCTCCTCGACAAAACTTAGGAGCATTGCCCCCGCCACGATATTAAAGCGTGTTAGGCGACTTTAATGCCAAGGTGGGCAAAGAGCATCTTAATCCGACGATCGGAAAATTCAGTCTCCACGACAAAGCCACCAATAACGGTATGAGACTGATCGACTTCTCCGCCGCATGAAACATGACAGTTAGTAGCACCAGGTTCCAACATAAGGATATCCATAAGGCCACTTGGCTGCCCCCTGATCAAAATACACGAAACCAGATTGATCACGTTGTGATCGAAGGAAGAAACGCTTCCAATGTAGTAGACGTACGTACAATACGTGGTGCAAACATCGACTCAGACCACTACTTGGTTACAGCCAGGTCTGCAGCCAAAATTGTAAATGTGTGTTGTGCTTTACATAGGATTTGAATTTTTTATAAGGCAAATATAACATCTAGCGAGTCAAGCGATTTTGACACTGATGAAGATTAATTCGAACTCACAATGTTCTCCCAGTATTTGGCCTCCATCAAGTGCACTAAAATATTAATTTGCTGTTTGTTAGTTGTTTTTGACCTAAACCAAAGTATTTTAAGTGAATTTTTCTTTAATAAAACATTAAATACTTACATTTTTGCTGGCGAAAAATTATTCTAAAATTAGCGTACTATTCTCCCTCTCCCTCACATTTAGTATACAAACTTTCCTCCACGAAACGTTTCCGACATTTTTGAAGTTCGTTCGGAATAGAAGGATTGCGGAAAGAGAAAATTTCTTGTAGAAATTTTTGTTCGTGATTGGAGGAAATGAAAAAATCTCCCCGGTAATTTCTATTCAGAATAGGGCTGATTCACACCACGCCATATCCACGCCATAGCACCCACCACTATTCCTCGACTATAAACCCGCCTTCGACAGCACGATTAGGGATCACTTGTACGCCGCAATGTCTGATTTTAGTATCCCTGCAAAGCTTATTCGTCTTTGCAAAATGACACTGACCGACACCAGCGCAGTAAAAATTGGTACAGACCTCTCCGCGCCATTTGATACCAAAAGAGGTTTAAGACAAGTTGACTCCCTACGTGCGACTTCTTTAACCTTATGCTGGAGAAAATAATTCGAGCTGCGAACATCGACATCTCTGGCACTATCTTCTACAAGAGTGTCATGCTGCTAGCATACGCTGATGATATTGACATCATTGGCACTAACGCTCGAGCAGTCAGTGCAGCATTCTCCACTCTGGAAAGGGAGTCTCGTCGAGTGGGTCTAGTAGTGAACGAGGACAAAACGAAATATCTTGTGTCAACGAGCAACGTGACTCTTTGCGTCTTCGGCAAAATGTCACTGTTGAAAACTATACTTTTGAAGTCGTCAAGGATTTCGTATATCTAGGATCCAGCATAAACACTAACAATAATGTCAGCCTTAAGATCAAGCGGAGACTAACTCTTGCCAGTATACAGTATACGTAGGTGTTACTACGGGCTCAGTAGGCAATTGAGAAGTTTTATTCGAACCACGGTGGAGGAACACGCCGAATGGGACGTCCTAATCTCCGTTGGAAAGGCCAGGTGCAGGGCAACCTGACTGCACTTGGCCTTATCAACTGGCGCCAGCGCGCGCGTAGCAGAGGCGACTGGCGAAGCTTCGTAGAGGCGGCCAAGACCGATCATCGGTTGTAGTGCCAGATAAGTTAGTAAGTAACACCCAATTTGACTGCTACTTCCAGTGCTTTTGGCTTTACAATAGGGCCAGATATAGGAATTTTTTGACTTTTAGCCTTAGAAACATTCCATATGTACCATAATACATTGAGAAATAAAATCATTTAGCTCGTTGCCCATCACTAGCCTAAAGCAACTAAGTGCGTACTTAAACAAGATTAAAAATGTAACTATATTTTTGATCTCTGGGCACAAAAGGATCAATGGTAATGAAACAGTAGCCAATATTTTCTATTAATATAAGGACTGCTAATATAGACAGTGGGAGCATTTTGAGAGCCACCTTCTTTAAGAAAACTTCTCTTTTGATGTACATTTAGAACGATTTGCTTGTTTATTTTTATTGATTTCTGCAGCTTGTGTTTTACCAATATTAAACCTTTGAAAACAAGAAAATTTTGCAAAATTTCCATTTTAGAGCGCATTAAACTTTACCTTTTCGCAATTTCACACACAGACAATTTATCTCTTTCGAACACATTAATAATTTCCATTTCTTCCCTAATAGACAGTACTGTTTTTTTTTGGTGCCATGTTACGTATTACAAATTTATAAAAAACACAAGCAACATGCAAATTGTTTACATAGCACAAACTGAATGACAAATCTGCCCTCTATTTGACCCATCGTCAACAAACTGGACTTTATCAGTGTGGCTTCAGGCCTGGTAAATCCACCATCGACCAGATATTCACACTACGCCAAATCCTGGAAAAGACCCGAGAAAAACAGATCGACACCCATCATCTATGTGTCGATTATAAAGCCGCCTTCGACAGCACGATTAGGGATCACTTGTACGCCGCAATGTCTGATTTTGGTATCCCTGCAAAGCTCATTCGTCTTTGCAAAATGACACTGACCAACACCACCAGCGCAGTGAAAATTGGGACAGACCTCTCCGCACCATTTGATACCAAAAGAGGTTTCAGACAAGGTGACTCCCTATCGTGCGACTTCTTTAACCTTGTGCTGGAGAAAATAATTCGAGCTGCGAACATCGACATCTCTGGCACTATCTTCTACAAGAGTGTCATGCTGCTAGCATACGCTGATGATATTGACATCATTGGCAAAAACGCTCGAGCAGTCAGTGCACATTCTCCAACCTGGAAAGGGAGTCTCATCGAGTGGGTCTAGTGGTGAACGAGGACAAAACGAAATATCTTGTGTCAACAAACAAAGAGCTACGGCGTCTTGGACAAAATGTCACTGTTGACAATTATAGTTTTGAAGTCAAGGATTTCTTCTATTTAGTAACCAGCATAAACACCAACAATAATGTTAGCCTACAATTGTGTTACTAAGGGCTCAGTAGGCAATTGAGAAGGAATCCGACGTAAATAACGCTCTATAAATCTCTCATCTTTCCCGTACTAATGTATGGCGCTGAGACGTGGACATTGACCACCAATAGTGAGAGGAAGATACTCCGTTAGATCCATGGGCCAATATGCGTTAACGACCTGTATCGAATAAGATGGAACGATGAGCTGTGTGAGCTGTACGCCGACACTGACATAGTCAAGCGGGCTGGGTCATGTTGAGCGAAGGGAAGTAAGCGTTCCGGCTAGAAGGGTGTTTTATTCGAGCCACAGTGGAGGAACATGCAGAAAAGGACGTCCTAATCTCCGCTGGAAAGACCAGGTGCAGGACAACCTGACTACACTTGGCCTTATCAACTGGCGCCAGTGCGCGCATAGCAATGGCGGCTGGAGAGGACTGGACAAAGTGATAAGAGATGATGAAATCCCCATATTCACTGACGGTTAAAAAGTGGAGGTAGGAACCGGAGCTGGACTCTTTCAGAAACACTTAACAAAAACTAAATAATCTAAAAAGTCTTTTAGATTATATTCTGTGACACAAGCTTTGACTTCCAAGTAGAAATCCTAGCAATAATCCTTGTTAACAGTCAGGAAGGTATGAAATTAATTTAATCACGTATAGTTTAATCAATTGCGGTATCAAAATGTCGAAAAGTGCTGAATCAACTACAACGCTACAGGGTCAAACTATGGTTGGTTGACTAGGTTGAGCAATATGACGTACATATCGCTTGTTTGCTGCAATAGTGTCCTAACTGAAAAGATAAATTCTGAGAAAAAGCATTTAAACTTTTTTTATTTATTTGCCTTACAATAGATAACGACAAATATTCTCCTCACGTGAAGAGTTCATAAGATGCAATTTTGATTTTTACATAATAAAAAGCTATACTTAAATATTTTATTTTTTTATGACAAACTTGAAACAAACGTGGGTTCATGTTGTCCATAAAAGATCTATATCCAAAATTAGACCTGGTACAGAAAAACAATTAATTATTTTAAGTTTATTCCCCATTAGGGGATATGTTATTTCGAAAGCTAATTCGCAACTTGGATTCGTTAAGCGTAAGAAATTGTTGAACCTTTCACACTTAAAACCACCTTCATTTCTCTGATTAGATCAGTTATGAAATATGTTAGTATCGTCCACATATTCCATAACTATCAATATCTAGAATATCGATCGAATTAAGAGAGTTAAAAAGAATTAAACTAAATTTCCGTTTCGACGAATTTTGAATACGACTCCAAAAAGCTGTCAAATATGCTATATTACTTATGAAGTGTATTATTTATCAAAAATATAATTGAAAGCAAAATAGATTCATCCGATCTCTTTGCATTAATTCCATTTCATGCTCCAGTAAGAGCACTTAGAAAACATTGCTTATTTTACGTCAAAGTTCATAGAACTAATTATGGTCGTAGTGATCTTATCTCTATATTAAAATTGATTTAGATTCTGACAATCTTAGTTATAATTCTAATTCTTTGAGATTATAATGTTAAACAGATTAAAAAAATATATTAAAGAAAACGATGTAATTCACAAAAACCACTCATAGAAAATTCGAATACGTTATCAGCATGTCTTAATTACACCAAATTTATTTACGAAAATCTAGAAAAAAAAACATGTGGCAATGCTGGCGATTGATTTGACGAAAGCCTCGATTCGGTAAATATACAAATAATGTTGAGAAAATTGATGGAATTGGGTTTTAACGGAAATGGGCTAAAAATTTTTTAACAAATAGGAAGCAATTTGTGCAAATAAATAAAACAAAAGGAAACAATTAAAGTGAGTGTGCCACAAGTATCAAAATTGGCTGCTACGTTATTTCTTATACCAGGTGTACAAGTAATAACATCTCTGTCCCTAGGTGAAACTATACGCTCTGTCAAACCTAATCATTGGCGCCATTTCTTCGCCTTTAGTTGTGTCAAGAATATTCAGTTCATAAACAATCAATTTTCATACATTTTTTTTTTCGCTCGTAAAAATATCAAATTTTGTACCTACAAACTACGATATGCCGACATCATCGATTTTCTGTTTCCAATTGAAGAAATCTGCTTTGGAATCTCATCGAATGTTTGTGGAAGCTTTCGGCTTTCACTGTAACAAGTGGTTCAATAAGTTTAAAAGTTGCGATTTTGATGTGAGAAACGAAGAACGTGGAAGAAACCCGAAAAAGTTTAAAGATGCCGAATTGCAAGCTTTACTCAATGAGGATGATGGTCAAACACAAGAACAATTTGCAGAACAATTAAATGTGACCCAACAATGCATTTCTCAACGTTTAAAAGCCATGGAAATGATTTTGAAGGTGGATGATGGGTGCCTGAAAGACATGTGGGTGACTGAAAGACAGCAAGAAAATCAAAAAACCACCTGTGAAATGTTGCTCGCCAGGTACAAAAGAAGGTCATATCTTCATCGAATTGTTACAGGCGATAAAAAATAGATCTATTTCGAGAATCCCAAACGTAAACGATCATATGTTAAGCCCGATACACCGGCCAAATCGTTTCGGAAAGAAGACAATGTTCTGTGTTTTCTGGGATCAGTGAGGTGTTATCTGGTTTGACCTTCTCAACACAAAGTGATTTTTCTTGGTGACAATGCACCAGAAACTTGACAAAAATGTGTAGCTAGCAATGGCTATTACTTTGAAAATTTAATGTATAACCATTTCTCTTAAATAAACGTGTATTTTCTTAAAAAAATTATCGGTTTCATACTTGTACATCTGGTATACGTAAATATTCAACATTGCAAACACTTTTAACTTTCTTCAAAATAAAAAAATAAGAAAATCCCACATACACCCCTGCTCAAAATAATAGTTACACTGAAAGACTTTTTGTTCGAATTAGTTTTTGCAAACATTATCGCGTAATTACAGGTAAAATTAAGTGTTTTTTAATTAACGTAATATGGCAATGCTATTGCTGGCAAAGTGAAACGTGTGATCTCCCTAATAATTGAATTGTTGCTTTGCATGAAAAAATTCAAAATCTGCTTGCTCAATGTAATAGTTACAACTACAAGTTCACTAGTTTTTATTTTTTAAAAAGGTTTTTTTAGGTCTTAAAGTTCTTAATTTAACAGCGGTAAATTTTGCTTTAATTAACTTGAAAATAGTGAAATTTGATTAAATAATTTATAATTTAGATGGATCGTACATCACACTGATGAGGAGAAATCATAATATTAGAAAATCGTTAAAGCGAAAACCACAAAACGAGTCTCGAGGAAGACCAAAAACTCAAATCTCGATCGTCACCTTGTGACTATCTGTAAAAAGGACCCATTTAAAGGTAATAGCAGCCGAAATTGGAAACGTGGTTAAACGTGGTGAGGTTACCTACCAGTACAAGTAGACACAAAATCTGGGTGGGGTCTGAGGGTGAGAAAAAGTGAAGAATTATTTTATGGAGTTATGAAAAGAAAATTAAGCTGTTCGGAAACGATTCAAAAAAGGCCAAAAGGCAAAGAGGTGGAAATATTATGGTTAAGGATGCTTTCCGTCCTATACACCAAACTACTAACCATATGACAGCATACAAGGACATTGTGGAAAATACAATGCTACGCTATGCGAAGGAAAACATGCCTGTAAGTTGGGTCTATCAGCAAGATAACGACCCAAAGAATACCGCCAAGTTGTTAAAAAAAAAAATGATTTGAAAACCATAATGTCAATGTTTTAGAGTGGCCAAGTCAATCCCCGGATCTAAATCCAATAGAAAACCTGTGGGGAAACTTAAGAAAGTTTTCTCTAATAAAGGACAATTATGGGAGTAATTCCTTACTTACTTTTAATGGCACAACAGCCCATGGAGGTCCTAGGCCGAGCTTTTCGCATCCAAATCAAATATGGTATGAGACACCCATAGACACCTGTCCGGAATTGATTAATAGTATGCCAAGGAGAGTAACGAAGGTAATTCAAAATGGTGGTGGATACACAGGATATTAGGTAAATGATTCAAAATATTCAATAATTTTGATTTAGCACTTTTAATTATTCTTTTTTTTTAATGTAATACTACAAGTGTAACTTTTGAGCAGTCGAATAAGCGCCTTAAACTGTTTATTGATCTCAGATTCCTTGTTATAAGTACTTTATCTAGTACTGAAGTTTATTTTTCTTTATTTATTTATATCCATCCAGTTTTTTCTACCTACCTACTTTTTTGAATTCTTGTGATAATAAAAAATTAATACAACTCGAATCTGATTTTATGATTTAATGACGAATTTATTTTAAGGTTCTTTATTTATATTAATTTACGAAATACGAAAGTTAATTACTTAAGCCGAAATTTAAAATTTATAGTGTCCCGTATTTTGCTCGGTGAATTTTGGCACAGTAGGCATATGCCCAAAACATTTGTATCCAAATGTGACAAAGTCTAACAGTAAAATTTAAAAATTTTGAAGTTTTAAATATTTGTTTTATATGGGGAGTGTCATACATATTTTACCAACGCCATAAATTTTACGTCCTTGGAAATTTTTGTTATTTACTAATTAAATACCACTTTGAAAGTTTTGTAAATCAGATAAAAGCCTCTGGTAACCACGGGTTAGAACTATAAGCGAATAACTTAGTTTAAAAATATGATAAACCACAAAATAAAGAGTCTTACCGAAATATTATAATTCAAATTACAGAAAACATGTACATGTTTATCTCGCACTTTTTAAACGTATAGATTTCAATCTAATGTTCAAGAGTAGTATGTTATAACAACAATCCCCAAAATAATATTAATTAAAACAATTTTCTTATTTGTCTACATTCCTTTTTATCATTAATTCCCATATTAAAATCTCGTTGCAAATTTATAATAGGAAGACAAGTTAAAACACGATAATCATATTCAAAAAATAAGCTATATCTTAACTTAAAACATACCGTAGTTATTAATATTTTGCCGCTGTATTTAAAGATAAAACAGTTTTTATTTTAACAATTACTTTATGGGAACAACTCAGTGAATCTGTATCTACAACACAATTTTTGCTAAATTTATAGATGGTTTATTGCCGATAGTACACCTCGGTTATCGATAAACTAACAGAATTTCCATAAAGAGAATGGCTGCAATTGTAGGTTCGACTGTATTTTTTGTAAGAAAGTACAAAGCTCAAAAAAATACATGTATCATTCGATCCCATACTTTGCAAAAAACTTAAAAAGTACGAATAAAGAATATATCGATAACGTTTATGTAAGCATTCACATTAGCAAACATATATTTTTAAATCAATATGACAGATGCGCGATAATGCATACTTTTTATTTGATTTGGCCTTTATGCTGAAAGTAATTTAGATACTACTACTAATAATATTCCGAACTTTTAGCACCTAAGCATTTTTACCCTATCATCATGAGTGAAAATTGTACTCTGTACATTTTTCAAACGGGCGCAAGCATGAATAGAGGCGATTGGACAGATACGTATGCATGCCAAGGAAGAAGCTCTGCAAGCATGTCTTGCAACTTATTATGAGAACACAAAAAGTAATCACGTGTAAACGCTGCGAACGGCAAAGATGTACGAAATCAAAGTGGTTAATTTTTAGCTAAGACATGACGTGTGCACAAAACTCATTAGCTCATTTTTTCATTTGAAGAAAAGTGGTAGACTAGTGAAAACTGAGCTTCGGCAAAATACGATGAATAAACAAGTGAATTTTTGGAAAGCCATAATAGAAATTTACAAAAGAGAATAAACAGGCTTATTATAAGCCTGAACAATATAAAAATTAAATTATTACAGGAATAGTTGATGAAAATTTAAACTAATCATAGTAAAAAAAATTTACTTTAACTGAACTATACTTTAAAGCCACTTACTTTTTCTAAGATAAAAGTATAGTTTTGTTAAAAAAACATATTACTTATTTATTTGATTATGCACCAATGTCTCGAATTTATTACAAACTGCAACTAGCGTGTGTTTACGTTCATAATTTTTCTTCAAACTATTGTTTCGAACACAATGGACACGTCAACACTGTCAACACTTACATACCATGCATGTGCAAATTGCTGTAGTCCAATTCAATCAAATCCTATTTTAACATGCAGCTGAATGAGAAAAAGAAAAAACAAATTATTAACCGTGAAATTATATAATTTGCTTATGTTTTACTTTTTTTTGAAAAAAGTACGCATTTTATTAAATATTATTGTTTTTATCGATAAAATTAAATAATTGTAGGAAATTGTGATTATTAGAATTTAAGTTATTTTGTCGATGCCGCGTTTATTGTGTTCCAGTCGCAGACAACATGACGAAATTTGCTGCGGTCCCATCTTGTTGCCATGATGCAATAACGCTGTCACAGCCATTGTGTTCATTTTTTAATAGATATCTGCATGAATGTCGGCATGCGTGAGATTCTTGCGTGGACGAATGAGGGCCGGTCTAATCGCTTCGAATGACGTTTTGTGTCGGTCTTCCTTTGATCGGCTTTCCGGTGCGTTAATAAAACTTTACAATTCGGGCCGAAGAAAAATACGTATTAGCTGTCAAAAAACTGAAAAATTCTCTATGTGACATAGGCGTCCTGCAAATTATCATGCCAGTTTATTTCTAATAATATGTCGGTCGTGTAAAGACAAACACTTTCTTATACAAGTTTGAAATTTCCGCACTTTTCTTCCCTCTATCTCTTTGTTTCTCTCTCACATTTGGCAGAAACGTAAAACATTGTACTCTTATGTCAAACTGCTGGTAGCCTCATTGCGGTCAAAATGGTCACGCCAGCCACTCTGCAAATGAAAAGAGCGTTAATGTATTAGTTTAAAAGTTTGAGTGCATTAGTTCTGGCACGCCAGCATTTACGCGTGTAAACTCTGAATTATCTTCAAACCCTTAAATAGAGAAATCCCACCGATTTACACTTCCCATCACTCTAAGTCTCGCCGACTGGCACTTCCCTTAAAGATGTGACAGAATTGCAGCGGTATGACGTATACGTATGACGTATTTTTCTGGGTGAATTTTTGCGGAGACATTAAAAATTAACCAAAAGTCCGATTTCACTTAAATAAAGTTCAGTTTATTAAGCATTTTTTAAACTATAATTCACAAATATTATTCAAATATTATTAGAAGTTGTAAAAGTGTTTAACATTTTTTCTTAACTTTCTTAGCACGTTCGGTGACTACTGCATAGGCTTGATTCCATCTATTTCGGAATTCTATAAAATTTTTGGAAACTTTCTTTGTTTTTCTTAGAGTTTGCTTTATTATAGCCTAATATTTTTCAATATGCCGAAGTTCCGGTTAGTTGGGAGGATTTACCTCTTTTGGGACCACTGTGATATTATTTTTCTTATACCATTCCATAGTTGACCTAGAGTAATAACTTCTAGCTAGATCTGGCCAAAACAAAACGGTTTCTTTGCTTTATTGGACATATATGGTAGAAAGTATTTTTGCAGGCATTCTTCTATATAAATATAAATTCCTAGGCAACTGGTTGAAGTCCACGTTACAGTAGGTCTTATAATGGAAAATCACACATTAGAATTTGATTAGGTAATTGTCATACAGCTTTCGGGCACGCGTCTTCGCTATTTGTTCCTTTGCTTCCGACCGGCCAGGTGCTTTCTCGTGTTTGTAGGTCCTTAATCCTTGACTTCGCTTATATCGCATTACAGTTGAGTGCGATGTACCAGCTGTAGCTGCAACATCTCGAGTCGAGCCTCGTGGGATTAACCCGATATGCACTAACAACCTTTTTCATCACTTCTGGGTTATTTGGGCCCCTTTTTCTGCCTGACCCTTCGGTTCTGGAGATGGAGTTTTTGAGGTCGAAAAATGTTGTATTGGATGAAATGATTGAAAACTAAATTAATATAAACTCATAAATTGTGTTCATAAATTAATTACTAGTAATATATCGTTTAAATGTAAAAATTTACTAATTAATTATAAAGGGTGGTGCATCAAACATATGGAATTTGCGCTACCGCACCATGTTAACTGATTATTTGTGGCCTATTTTCGAAGATATAGAAATATTTGGGAAGTTTGAAGATAACGCTAACCATCCAACAACGATTGTGGCTCTTAAGGCCGATATTGGTGCAGCCATCGGTCAAGTACAGCTCCATACAATCGAAAATATACTGAAAAGTTAGGTTGATCGTATGGGCTAATTAATGCAAGGCTAGCCAATGAAGTCATTTGAATGAAATAGTGTTCCATAATTAACCGGAAGGATTGTACTTCGAATAATGAAAACCATATGGAAAAATATTATACGATTCTTACAATATTTACACCAAAATCAAATTCTAAATTATAAATGGTGTATAAAATACAAATGGTAACAAAAAGTGAAAAGTTATAGAAAAGTACGCAAACTTACTTACTTAGTTGGCACTACAGACGATGGCCGCCTTGATAAAGCTTCGGCAGTCGCCTCTGTTGTACACGCTGCCTCCAGTTGGTAGGCCAAAAGTGATAGCTGTTAAAACCTCCTAATAGTCGGGTGATGGTACTTCAACGACGTGATTGGGGTTTCCGGAGCAGATTCTCCTGTGGCGGGATTATAGTCGTCATCGCCATTAAGCAGCTGCAAGAAATGCTCCCTCCATTACTTCATAGTAGTCTTCGTCCTTGCAGAAAGCGCGCCTGTCACCATCATTACTCAGCCGTCTTATTCTTTCGAAGAATAAGATTAAACTCATGTCTTTCTACTTCTCTTCTCTTGCGCTTGAAAAAACGTTTCTCTTCCCTCCTCTACTCTCTGTATAACTCCTTAGCAGCTCGCGTTGCAACTGACTGCAGGGTAGCTCTATATAATGCGTTTTAGGGTGCAGTAGCATCACTCTCGGTCTTACCACATATTTCTCCGTCGACGGTGATAGCCTAGCACCTCTTCGGCAGCTGTACGTATAGAGCGGGAGATGTGCGTCCACTGCGCGTGTATATCATCAAGTAAAGAGGTGTTTGGCGATAGGAGGATGCGAGTCAATTGGCGAAGGCTTCGGTTGTCCATTGTGATTGCATCGACATTTCGACATCCAGCTTTTTCTTTGTATCTACCCGTACGCAATTTGCTACAAGTAGGTTTGTACAGACCTTGGCGTAAATGAAAATCGTCCAACTAAATCTTAACCACTGCATTGTATCACAGGAACGATTCAATGTTGCTATCTTGTGCGAGCGGCACCACAATGTAAACAGCTGTGAGTGGACATTTGACGCATACAACAAAGATGCAATATGGACACTTGGTGGCAGGGTGTGCCAACAAGAGCACCGGTTGCTAGCAAAGGTTTCACCTGGGTTAAATTCGACATTTTCTTTTTCTCCTCCCAGTATGGCCATCAAGCAATACGGATGCTAAAGGTGCTAGTTGCAGAGGCCAGAGATAACACCGGTAGTCATTGCTGGCAACTTTAATGCTTGGTCGACGGGGCAGTAAAAGTACGAATCGCCGAGGCAGGCTTCTGATCAACATTGGAGGTAGAATAATTTAAAGATGGCTAGGACACCCTTGAGGCTGACAAAAGCGGCCAGCGGCAGATCTTACCTTCGCACACAAGTCTATTGCGCAAAATGTCACTTGGGGAATGGGCAACTTCTATACGCATAGTGACCACCGAGTCATTGATATTGAACTTCGGAAACTCAACCACCCGCAGACTATATATATGGCTCAAAGAAAAGATTGGAAAAAAAGATCATTTGACAACGAGATTTTCCTGATGGTGTGGAACAAGGCAACGACGGCTGAGGACGGAATACGACAACAAGCATCAGGCGGCGACTGAACACAGCATTTAACTGGTGGAATGAGGATATTGACATATGCAGAATGCGTTGCCATCAGATGCGTTCAAAGGCGCAGCGGTCACAAAATCTACCAACGTGGCAAACTTTGCACACTGAATGCAAAGTTTGCCGCCAACAACTAAAAAAGCGATTCGCGTCAGTAAAAAAATTCTTTAAGGAGTTACGAGATGGTGCCGACATAGACCCATGGGGTAATGCATATAAGGTGGTTATGAGCAGAGTAAGATGGCCTAGAGCTAAACAACCGACGGACCCCGCGATAATGGACAACGTGGTGGCTACACTATACCCCGACATGCTGAAAGGGTATTTTACTGCCACCTACCCTCAGACATAGGTTGCATGCTTACTGTGACACCTGAAGAGCTGTAGATAACACTGCGGAAATGGCTGACAACAAAGCACCTGGGCTGTACGACAAACTCAATGTAGCGCAGAAGCCTGCCATCCGGGCAAACCACGTGATTTTTGCAAAGATATACACTGTGTGTCTAAACGAAATAGTGTTCCCTTATTTCTGGAAGTGCCAAAGGCTAGTGCTGTTACTCAAGAAAGAAAAAACATCCAATCAACCATCGGCTTTTTGGCCGCTCTTCTTGCTCGACTCGCTGGGTAAAATACTGGAAAGCATTATTGTCAACAGACTGCAAGAGACGCTTGAGAGGCCTGGTGGTCTATCCAGGCCGTTATGCGAATAGCGTGCGATGCAACAAGCGGAGAAAGGTGGAGAGGAGGAGACAAACTGTACTGCGCAGTAGTAACATTGGATATTAAGAATGCTTTCAATTCACCGGGATGCACACAGAGAATTATCTCAAATTACTATGAAGGTGCTGCTGTATGACACCGATGATGGTGCAAAGCGCTACTTTGTTTCCCGAGGTGTACCACAGGGTTCCGTGTTTGAGCCTACAATATGGAACGTTATGTATAATGGCGTCTTAAAGATTATGCTTCTCATAGGCGCCATACTGGTCGGTTATGCTGATGATATGGCGCTGGTGGTGACAGCAAAGCATATTAATGCGCTGGAGATGACGTGCAGTGGCGCGGTATCAAGGATAATGAGATGGCTACGAAGTGTACATATGGAGTTGGCAGCTCAGAAAACGGAAGCTATTCTCCTTGGCTCCAGGAAAGTACGTGAGGTCTTCAAATTTTAAGTGGGGGAGCATGAGAATTTCTCTCAACCGTACCTGCGGTATCATGGCGTGCTGATCGACGCCAGAATGAGATATAAGGAGTATTTACTGGCAGTCAGTGAAAAGGCCCCAAGGATCAATGGTGCACAATCGGGATAATGTCAAATATTTGAGGGCCACGCTCCAGCAGACGAAAACTCCTGGCACGCGTTACAAGCTCGATATTGCTATATGCTGCACCAGTATGGGCTGATGCAACGCAAACTCCGTCGTACATTGCCGGGATCCGGGCGACCTATCGCTCTAGCGCACTAAGAGTTGCAAGTGCATGCCGCACAGTGTCGGATGAAGCAGTCGGTGTAATCTCAGGCATGATACCGATAGACATACTAGCATGTGAATGCCGTAACATTTATACAGCAGGCCCATGTGTATCAAAGGCAGATGAGCGACAACACAGCTTAAAAAAGTAGCAGCTACCCTGTGAAAGAGCGAATAAAGGTAGTAAGACATTTGCACTCATCCCGGATATTGCGAGGTGGATAACTCGTCAACATGGTGAAATATATTTTCACATGACGCAGCTACTTAGCGGGCATGGTTGCTTCAAATATTATATGCACCGCTTCAAATATGAGGAAGAGCCGTTCTGCCCTAACGATATTGAGGACACACGACATATCCTCTTTTATTGCCAGCGTTTCGACGCGAAACGAACCGAAATAAGGGAAGCCTTTGGGTAGACCCCCACATTGGCTAATATTATTAAACACATGTGCCACACACTGCATAAGTGGCTAGCAGGCCAGACAGCGGCAGCAAGAATAATGTAAAGGATTCGGACATTGCAGGTGCAAACATGGACTCAACTGAACATGGACTCAACCGACAATCACGAACTTTACATTGTGTTTCCTGCCCTTAGTTCCCTCTGGGGCCGCCCTGCGCAAACAAAAATGACAAAAGTGTGTTAAATTATCGTGATAGCTTTAAAAAAGTGTTATTCCTTTTTCAATTTTAATTGCAGAAAACACGTTCAGAGGAACCCCAACTGATTCCTCATCAAATTCACAGGGCGCACTATCTTTTTCTCTATTGTTAATTAAATTATTTATTTATTTACTTCAATGTGCATTGAATACATTATGCCAACAATGATCTGCACCAGTGTTCTTGAATTCATTTTTAATTTTAATAATATATGAGCATTAATTGACAAACAATATTTTTTTCAAAATTAAAATAGCAAACAATTATACGCCTTAATTCTAATTCGAATTAGAAGAATATACGTTGTTTTACATTAATAAAATTTATAAATTTTTGTTCAATATTTTGTTCATTCATATTCATATTTCAGACTATTATAAAAGACGTATAATCAAGACATACCATGTAATTAAAATTTTTCATTTTGAAATTTGGCTTAATGGAAATAAAACAAAAGTCGGGAACTAATCCCGTGATCCCGGGATTACATTATAAAATACCGAAAATCCCGGAATTAGTAAGAGATCAGAAATTGGCATCCCGAACATGGTCTTTCGAGATGGATCAAACCTCATTTGAAATGAGTGTGCATATAAATATTTATGTTGCCATAGAGACGCGTTTTACCTTCGGTGATAAAAATAAAATATAAGAAATACTTAAATGGCTGTTCAGAACCAACACCGAAGATCGGCTATCAAAACAATTTTGCCGATACATCTCGAGTGAAAAAATTAAGTCAGATCGATGTCGGACCGAGCCCGGCCTTCGACGTTGATCCGAAGAAGTTGTCGATTGTGCGAGAAGTGGTGTTTCTGTACAAGAAAATGGAGAACAATTTGATGTGCAATGGCATAAAAATCGAAGAAAATATGTATAAAATTGAGTCAAAGCCAGTTTTGCAAATACACACGTACATTTGCTTTTATAAATGTTTTTCTGAAAAATATCTTTAATGCGTAGAATCTTTGTTAGTTATGTGTTGCAAATATTTTTATTATACACTAGTTTCGCTGTCGATCCTGACAAAGTTTGAGTCTCAAATGTAAAATACTTAAATGGAATGTAAATACCTTTTAAAATTTTCCAATTAAATTCATTATATTTAAAGTCGCTTTACACTAGTTGAAGATACGAACACATTGGCAGTGAGCGCCATTGCATAATGTCTACAAGATGGCGTCCGCCATAAAGAATAATTTCCGGAACAATAAAAGCTATCGAGCTAAGATTTACACCGTAGGTTTGGTTCAAGTTTTTCTGGGTTTTTGTTATTTTTTTGGACCCGGTAGGTGGCGCTGGCTAAGTTTTGAAAAACTTTACTTATAATCCGATTTATCTCATATTTAGAATATATATTGGTCGCGTGAAAAAAATTTATTTACAAAAATGAACCCAGTGGGTGGCGTTAGTGTCGAGATATTTTGGGAATTTTTATAATCTGATTTGGCTAATATTTATAATATGTATTAGTTACATAGAAAGAAATATTTTTACAAAAAATGGACCCGGTAGGTGGCGCTGAAAAACGTTATTTATAATCCGCTTTGGTTCATATTCAGAATATAGTAGCAATAAATATTTTTGCTAAAAATGGACCTGGTAGGTCGCGCAGGGGAGATATTTTGAAACACTTTAATTATGGTCTGATTTGACTCATATTCAACGAGTACGATTACAAAGTGATCCAACACCCAACCGATTTTCAAAACAATTATAGATATTGGTAATCGTAAAAATAATATTAATCACACCAGTTAAACTACTATATAATACCACAAGATTTTTGTTAATTTAAATCTTTACGCGAATCAGTTGCAAATGTATTTCCCTATATTCAAAATAATGGTTTCCGAAACGTTTTCCTTCAAATCTATGTATAGTGTTGTTAAAGAAAATGAAGCAGTCAATTATCCAACAGAATTTTTGAATTTATTTGATGTACCCGGTCTACCGCCACATTTATTAAAATTGAAAGTTGGTTCTCCAATATTAAATTTTGCTACGTAACCTTAACACTCCGAGACTATGTAATGGAACCAGGTTAGGTTGGCCTTTGCCATGACAATAAAAAATTCTCAAGGATAATCATTTCAAATCTGTGGTTTGGATCTGAAAACCTGTTGCTTCTCCCACGGTCAGTTATACGTTGCATGTTCCCTTATCGGGAAGCTATCTATTATATTTATTTACTGAGAGAATAATGAAACAAAAGACATTGTTCACTCTTTGGCATTATAATAAAGAATAACTATTTTTCATTCTTTTACGTTACAATAAAAATGTATTTTGATTTTAACCAAAATAAAAAATTGTGTGCGTCAGTGGAACGTCCTACAGAAGATTTCTTCTTCAGAAATACCAATTTTGGCACAACAATGTAGAATATAATAAAATCTCAGTAGTGTAAAGATACTTTCATAAAAATTTCCAATCTCTGCGCTTTTCTATTCTCTCACATTTGGTAGAAAAGTAAAGCATTGTGCTCTTACGTCAAATCATTCGCAGCCTTCATTGCTTTCGAAATATATCTTCCAGTTCACAGAATGTGGTTGCTGTGGCGTAGTGGTAGTACGTTGGACTGTTACAGTGTCCGTGTTCGAATTTCGGCACATTGCCACTGCCAAGAGACAGGCAACGGTACATTCTCCTTTTCCTTCCTATACCTTTCGTTGGCGCTACACGCGGTCATAGTCGATATTGATAAACTGAAGTTCATTGTGGAAAACGCATAACACATGGCTGTCTATCTCTTTATCGGTGTTCTGTGATTGCATTCCCTCTCTCATTCTCCGCCCTTCTTCCACCTACCTATCAATCTTCCTTCCAATCAACACTATGATCTGCATTTATAGCGGTACACCCTGTATGTTAACTATAAAATAAATATTTTTTTTAAATACTGACAATTTTTTTGCAATGTACTTACTTACTTACTTAGCTGGCACTACAACCGATGATCGGTCTTGGCCGCCTCCACAAAGCTTCGCCAGTCACTTCTGCTATGCGCGCGCTGGCGCCAGTTGATAAGGCCAAGTGCAGTCAGGTTGCCCTGTACCTGGTCTTTCTAACGGAGATTAGGACGTCCCCTTCTGCGTGTTCCTCCACCGTGGTTCGAATAAAACACCCTTCTAGCCGGAGCGCTTTCTTCCATTCGCTCAACATGACCCAGCCAGCGAAGCCGCTGGAGTTTTATACGCTTGACTATGTCAGTGTCGATACACGTCGTCCACGCATACTGGACCGTAGATCTTACGGAGTATATTCCTCTCGAACGCTTCTAACAGCCTCTCATCATTGATGGTCAATGTCCACGTCTCTGCGCCATACATTAGGACGGGAAGGATGAGGGACTTATAGAGCGTTATTTACGTCGGTCTAGAGAGGGCTCTACTTCTCAATTGCCTACTGAGTCCGTAGTAACACCTGTTGGCAAGAGTTAGTCTCCGCTTGATCTCAAGGCTGACATTATTGTTGGTGTTTATGCTGGATCCTAGATATACGAAATCCTTGACGACTTCAAAAGTGTAGTTGTCAACAGTGACATTTTGTCCAAGACGCCGTGACTCTTTGTTTGTTGACACAAGGTATTTCGTTTTGCCCTCGTTCACCACTAGAGCCACACGACGAGACTCCCTTTCCAGGTTGGAGAATGCTGCACTGACTTCTCGAGCGTTTTTGCCAATGATGTCAATATCATCAGCGTATGCTAGCAGCATGACACTCTTGTAGAAGATAGTGCCAGAGATGTCGATGTTCGCAGCTCGAATTATTTTCTCCAGCATAAGATTAAAGAAGTCGCACGATAGGGAGTCACCTCGTCTGAAACCTCCTTTGGTATCAAATGGTGCAGAGAGGTCTGTCCCAATTTTCACTGCACTGGTGGTGTTGGTCAGTGTCATTTTGCAAAGATGAATGAGCTTTGCAGGGATACCAAAATCAGACATTGCGGCGTACAAGTGATCCCTAATCGTGCTGTCGAAGGCGGCTTTATAATCGACAAATAGATGATGGGTGTCGATCTGTTTTCTCGGGTCTTTTCCAGGATTTGGCGTAGTGCGAATATCTGGTCGATAAAGGCCTGAAGCCACACTGATAAGGTCCAATCAGTTTGTTGACGATGGGCTTCAGTCTTTCGCACAGTAGGCTCGAAAGAACCTTATATGCAATATTAAGAAGGCTTATCCCACGGTAGTTGGCGCAGATCGTGGAATCACCTTTCTTATGGATTGGGCAGAGTACGCTGAGATTCCAATCAATTTTGCAATGTCTGATGTACAAATTAAGTAAATAAAATTAAAACAAATAAAAGTTTTGTGTTTATTTTGTTTTTTACTTGTAAAAAGAGCTCTCAACATTTTGTCTATTTAAGATACTAAATCCGAAATCTTTGAAAAATTAAAATAGAAGATGAATAATTTATAAAACAATTTTAAATAGTTTCTAATTTGAATAATTTTTTGTTTTAATTGGTTCTGTTTTAGCTGTTTATTAAGAAATTTAATTCTGAAATGAGTTTTGGACTTAAATAGCAAATTCAAATACGGTATTACTTAAATACCGGAAGATTTTTTAACTAAAACATCAACAAAATTTTGAATATCAGAAATTTCCTCGACATCTAAACATTTTATGTATGTACTATACCATATATGGTCCAACTGTTGGTTGAGCTTTTGAACCCTTGACCCACCAACCTGATCCTGCATCATGTATTTTCTTGAAAAGAGCTGACTTCGCACCGAAAAAATGCTCGAGAACATCTTGGTTTAAATGTTGGGTTGAATATTTGTGCAGAAGTTATTTCCTGGCATTTTTCTATTTTATTCTGTATATTTTGATGATTCTAATGGGTTAATTTGTTTATATTTACTTTTGAAATGGCAATAACTTTGGGAGAAATCGAGAGTAATTTTTAGATTTTGCAGATGTCAGGGAACGACTAAGAGGGCGTTCTCTTCTATTTATTTAACTTTATTAATTTCACTACATATGTTTCAGTTACTCTGCAAATGAAAAATGTGTGATTGTATTAGTAAAAAATGTTAGTATTATTATTGGCATGTCAGAATTAGCAAGTATGGACGCTGTGTCAGTTTTGTCTTCGGAATTTTTAGTGTCAACATATCAATTTTAGGCTCCTACTTTAGACACATGGTCTTCCAATGTTCAAATAATTTGTTCCAATTCACAACAGCCCTGCAACGGGATTCTCTATTTAGTTTTCAAAATAAATAGAAAAAGCAAAAAAAAACCAATATATTTTGTGAATAAAATATGAAACGTAGCGAGTGAAAAAGAGTCAGATAATAGATATTTTGTATTAATCTTAGCGGTAGTACTTTATATAACTTTTTTCGATTCTTTTTAGGGCCTTACACGATCATTAATTATGACAATATTAGTATTGTCATTATTTCTGTCACTATATTGATGGAAATAATTAAAAATTTAATTATGCAAGTATAGGCAGAAAAAATCAGAAATTTATGAATTCCGTCAATATTTCCTATCACTCATCATTCCAAGTAATGAAGGGATATTTTGCCTTACTTACTTACTTACTTTACTTTTGATGGCACAACAGCCCATGGAGGGCCTAGGCCGAGCTTTTCGCATCCACTCATGTTGTGCGTGTTATATTTGTACATGAATGGAATTTTGCCTTACACGGTCATTAAAAATGCCAATATTTGTAAATAATGTCATTATTATTGACCGTGTAAAGTCCGCTGTGGAGTTGTTGTTGGTGGGCTTCACTTTCATATATTATTTTCTGCTTCATCTTTTTATCGCATTCAAAAAGTGAAAAAATGGCGAATGAGACGGGTAAATTGCTACTGATGACGCAACAAGGAAAAAAAGATAACTCGTTTGCTCAGACCGCTTGTTATCAATTAAAGGTAACTGAACATTTTTATCAAAGTGAAAGCAAAAGATTTTGGTTATTTCCGTTTTTTTTTAAATGATTTGGTGAGGCTTAACATGGGGCTTAACATGGCGTCTTTCAAAGAATTTTCGGACCTCGTTCTTGTCCCGTAATATTTCGATATCATTGAACTCGCGTCTTTCCGCATCCCTTTTCTTGCACCTGAAAAGACGTTTCTCCTCCCTCCCCAACTCTCTGTATCGCTCCTTAGCAGCTTGCGTTGCAACTGACTGCAGGGTGGCATCGCGACTCTCTTGGTCGTACCATGGGCTTATGGATATCCTTATGTTGGAATCTGGTGCTACTAACTGTCATGTTTAGTGCGGCGGCGAAGTCGATCAGTCTCATACCATTATCGGTGGCTTCGTCGTGGAGACTGAATTTTCCGATCGGCGGACCAAAGAGACTATCCTTGCCCATCTTGGCATTAAAGTCGCCTAACACGATTTTAATATCGTGGCGGGGGCAATGCTTATAAGTTTTGTCGAGGAGCTCGTAGAAGTCATCTTTGGTCGTTTCATCCTTCTCCGTCGGGCATGGACAAAAATTAGACTGATGTTGAAGAATTTTTCCTTGATGCGGATAGTGTCTAAGCGCTGGTTCACGGCCGTGAACCTCGAGGCTAGACGACGCAGTCTCTTCCCAACCACAACTTCAACACATCAACAGCGCCTTATCAACTGGCGCCAGCGCGCGCATAGCACAGGCGACTGGCGAAGCTTTATAGAGGCGGGCAAGACCGATCATCAGTTGTAGTGTAAGTAAATATAACTTGAAATTATAAAGATAAAAAATATAAGGAAAGAAAAAAATGCTAAAATTATTGCCCGCTCTGTATATTGGCAGCCAACATCTGCTTTGACATGAACATGCATATTTTCTTGAATTATGGCTTGACGAGACGCTATGTGAAAGAACTTCAAAACAAACGTATTCAACTGAACTTAACCTCAATATTCATACAATATATTTCGGCTGCTTTGAATCTTATCTACCATGCAGCCGTGATATTTCGCATACGTCTAAAAGTTCATTGGTACGAACACTACAATACTACTACACAACTCATGCCTACTCTTTCTTACATTTACTTTACTTTTAATGGCACAACAGCCCATGGAGGGTCTAGGCTGAGCTTTTCGCAGCCACTCATGTTGTGCGTGTTATATTTATACATGAATGGCCTACAGTTCAATGCCGAATCTGAACGGCGAAGTGAAAAGCTTTTCATAGCAATTTTTACTCTTGTAGGTTTGCCATTGCCTACCAAGAAGTGGTGCCGTGTAGAAAAATTATTTTTTTTACTTTTTTTTTTTTTGGTTTTGCCTGTGCCTGTGTTTCGAACCCCGGACACTCTGCGTAGCAGTCCAACGCATTACCACTACGCCACTAAAATCAAACGTAATCCAAAATTTGAAATGAGAAGTAAGTAGTTTAAGAATAGTTTCATGGGAACTGTAATATATTGAAGCACTTATGAATCAGCTACGATTTTGCGACTTCAGCAATTTTCATGAAATAAACTTAAAGAGCAAAGTATCCTTAATTAATTACAATGTTCTGCATGCTATGCGAATGCTATCTTATGAAAAAGAAGTTAAATTAAAAGTCATGAAGAAATGGTATGATAATGAGCTAGCTAATTTGAACAAAAAAAAGTTTGAGCTGTACAAATTGGCTCAAATTTCAGGAGACTGGGAAATAATAATACAAAGCACTAGTAAAAAATAAAAAAGTGAAATGCATGGAACATAAAATAAATAGCCATAGTAAGGACAAGAGATTAATGTGGAAATATTTTAAACAAGAAAAAGTATGGTGAAGGAAAATTCATCTAAGAAGAAATTCATCTATTTTGATCAACGGGCAAATATTTGAAAACGAATTAGAAATGGCTAACAAATTAAATAAATATTTTGTAGATAGCATAGCTGATATTAGTAACAACATACTTAGAAGTTTTTAAAGGACATATTAACGTAGAAAATCAGTCGAATATTGACTTCAAATTTAGCAAAGTTACTGCGAATGATGTTGAGGATATAGTTCAAAATTTCACAGCAAAAAAAGGTGGGAAGAAATTATTCTCCGAAGGCGTTGTCAAGGATGTTATGCCATATCTAGGTTATTTTTATGCACAAATCGTCAATGAAAGTTTAAGCAGTGGTATTATTCCAAGTATATGGAAAACGTCTATGATAGTCCAATCAAAAAAGTAAGATATACTTTAAAAGCAGAAGATTTGCGCCCTATAAATACATTGAAAAAATTTTAGAAACTATAATTAAGCTTTAGATGAGAATAAAATACTTACACCTCAACAATTTGGGTTTAGACGAAAGCATTCATGCGAGACAGCATTAAATATGGTTTTAGATGAGTGGAAAGAAGAACTGAACAACAAAAATTTTACAATCGCAGTTTTTGTTGATCTAAAAAGAGCATTTGAGACAATTGATCAAAAAATTTTATTGAAAAAATTAAAAGCAATCGGTATTACGGATGTTGAGATAGCTTGGTTTTAAAGTCGGCAATCTCTGAAGAATCTGACGTTAAGATTGGTTTGCCACAAGGATCAGTTCTTGTCTCAATCTTATTTAATATATATAGTAACAATATAACTTCCATTGTTAAATTTTTTTTCAATAAAGCTGTTTGCTGATGATGGTTTAATTTCTATAAGTGGCAAAAATGATGTACGAGAAAAATTACAGTCTGAATTAGATGCTCTTTATATTTGGCTGATTTAAAATTATTATCGGAAAAACCAAGTATATGATCATAACAAGAAAGAACATTTTAAATTTGGGAAGTATCAAAATTAATAATGAAGAAATTGAAAATGTGAGCAAGATAAAGTATTTGGGTATACAAATTGATAATAAATTAAAGTTTGGTGACCACATAAACTATATTATAGGCAAAATAGCAAAAAAATATGATTTGTCAAAAGAACTTGCAAAAATTTAAGCAAGCATTATAAACTAAAAATTTATAGATCAATTTTTGAACCTCACTTTATTTACTGCCCCACAATCTTCTTCATTATGAAAGATTCCCAAATAGCAAAACTACAAAAAATGCAAATTAAAGCTATGCGCTTCATATTGAATCGACTATTAAAGAAATGCTTCTCAGTTTAAATTGGTTAAGCGTGAAGCAAGAAATTTATTTTTATACAATGAAATTTATTTACAATATAAAGAACGGACACTTGCCGGATTATTTAAGAACAAATATTAAATTCAACTATGAGGTACACGACATTAATACGAGAAATAGAAAAGACTACAAGTTGCCTCTCTATAAAACAGAGTCAGAAAAAAATAGTCTGTTTTATAAAGGGTTAAAATGCTATAATGTATTACCTGAGGCTATTGAAAACAGTAACATTAGTCAGTTCAAAGAAAAACTCTTCGTTCACACTAAATCGTTAGAAATTAGAGATTGTGGTCGCTGTAGCGTAGCGGTATAGCGTTGGACTGTTACGCAGAGTGTCAGGGGTTCGAATCTCGGTACAGGCCAAAAAAAAAATAATAATTAAAAAAACCAAACAACATGAGTGGATGCGAAAAGCTTGGCCTTTGGCGCTTCATGCGGTCATAGTCGACACTGATAAAACTGAAGTTCATTGTGGTAAAGGCATAACACTTGCCACAATGGCTGTCTATGTCTTTATCGGTGTCCTGTGTGATTGCATTCCCTTTCTAATTCTTCCTCCCAGCTATCAATCTTCCTTCCATTCAACACAATGCTCTGCATTCATAGGGGTACAACCTGTGTGTTGAATGTATCAATAAAAAAAAGATGTTGTTTGGTTCGTGGTATATGGTTCAATGGTTTAGTTATTAATAAGCTATTTGGTTTTCGATGTTGCTGCAACATTTATTGATTTTAATATATTTTTTATTTCGTTTCGTTAGTTGTTTTGGGATAGAAGAGGAAAGGAGAAAAGACTGCCATAATTTTAATTTTTTAATTGGTGTGAGTTGACATACTTACTAAAGAAAAAGCATTGCTTTCAAAACTAATTTTTATTTGATTAGAGAATGATTTGAGATTTCACTAAATATTCAATTGAAATCAAATTTTTTATCGATTTAGAATGATTTAATAATTCCTTTAATATAAAATTGAGAAATCCAAATTTGTCAAACATTCGAATTTGTGTTGGCTGGGCATAAACAAAACCTAAAAGAAAATATAAATAATTGAAATAACATAAAATAATGTTTTACAAGTTGAATAATTGTATGTATAAGAAGTTTGTCCACATTTTCCCCAAATTAATTTTAACTTCGAATTAAAAGTTTTTTATACGTACAAATACCTCGAAATACATTTTTTTATTGACAATCTGCAGTAAAGTTTATCATAATCTTTAACGAAAAATCGGCCACATATTGCCGAAGCTGAAACCAAATATGCTTTATAAGCCGAATTAAGAAGCGAAGCTGAATTGTTTTTGTTTCAGAAAAATGGTTTCTTCTACTTTTTGATTTTACCTTTTGCGCGATTTGAACCTCCGACACTCTGCGTAGCCGGTTAACTCGCTACCAACTACGCCACAGCGTGTATGCATGTGTGTAATACTTTATTCTTATTTTACAAATTTTGTCTTTCCTCTTTGTCAATACAATTACATGTTTACATTTAAAGGTGCGGGATATGGATAACCTTCACCCCACCTGCCCCTTAATTGTTCACAAACTTAGCTGTTCCAGCCTATCCAAATCAAAAAGTCGTTCATAATAATTATTACTTTACATAAATTAATAATTATTATAAATAATTATTACTTTAAGAAATTACTATTATTTTGTTGTTTTGCTGCTTTCAAGGACTTGAATTCTTTAAAAGCAGCTTTTTTATTCACACCTACGTAATTTATGGCCTGAATTAAATTTCTGTCAATCAGGCGATGAATATTTGTGCAAACCCCAACTGGTGTGAATAAACTCTTAGTTAATTAAGACTGAAATGCCAAAATACTTTAATAAAAATATAAAATGATTAAGCAACTTTCCCCAAATCTCCAAGTTCTTTATGGGAAAATGACTATGCAAACTGTTTTGTGGACCTTTTTTCCAGATTTGGTCCACAACAGCAAAGATTTTAATAACAGCTGCTATTATAGTTTTCGTAAAATCTTTTAGTGATTGCATAATTTGTTTTTGGTTCTCTAAGATAAGCTTCTGGTTTGTTTCAAGCGATTGTAAACGCTGCTCTATAGTTACTTCTTCGTAAACATAAAATAAATTATATAATTTGTTTAAGTTCTATTTAGAATTAGTCCACACAAAATTTTTTTTTACCCTAATATTGTTCAATTTTTACATTTTTTCTTTACAAAATTTTTTGGTAATGTTAACACTATTATATGTATGATACAAAATTTTTAATTGTTGTCAAATCTTTTGAGTTTTTTCCTTTTTTTATTTCTTGCAACTTATTCTCGAATTTGTACGAGGAGAAGTCATCTATTTCGCGAACACACTGAGCTATATGCAGCATATTATGCACATTATATGTCAAAGATCTTGAAGGATATTGCAAATCATTTAACATGAGTTTAACATGTTTGTGTGTATTTTGTCATCCGTAAGTGGAACTTACACGGTCAATAATAATAAGATTATTTGCAAATGTTGATATTTTTAATGATCGTGTAAGGCAAAATATCATTTCATTACTTGGATGATGAGTGATGGGAAATTCCGAAAATTGTAATTTTTTTGTTAAAATTGCATACATGGTCGAGAAAAGGCCACAACGGAATGCATTTTCCTGGAGCTTTTGAATAATGGTAATCTATCTACTACCACATAAAACATAATTTCTTTAAAATTCTGAATTTTTTATGCAATTAGTTGTTATTTGTTATGCCGTTTAATTCATATTTGAAAGTACTCCCTTGGAGTAACCGATCTGATTATAGTTTTATTACAGCTCCTAATGATTGATTTTGAAGAATAGGGAACATCGATATTTTGTGACCTTAAAATACTTAAATTGTCATCAAAAGCACTTCCTGATGGATGCTTACAATAAAATAAAATGAGTTTTCCACGAAGAGAAATATTGGTCTTATTAATAACACTATCTTAATGATTATCAAAATTACCCATATTATTTGCGACTTTACGTAGCTCACTGACGCTTGCACAATCCGAAAATTCATTCTGTGCATTTATTATTTCTTTTCATGAGTTAAACGTCGTAGATTTTGAGAAACTTTCTATTTTATAATAATAAAAATAATAGATAAGAGGATTATAACAAAAAAAAAAAACACATCCATTCGGATATGTTGCTGGAAACTACATTCCTACCGATTTGATTAGTCGTGGTATGTTAACAAATGAGTTGCTTAGGTGCCCGTTATACTGGTGTTCGAACACATCATGTTTTACTCTCGTGCTCGGTCTAGTGGTTACATTGGTGTTCTTTACAGAGTTGCTTTTTGTCGAAATTCAGTTTTTTTTTGTAATAAAATTTTTGCGCAACAGTAACACTAAATGGTATACCAAAAACTTTAAACGATTTTATCAATATGGAGAGTGCAATTAATAATATAATTGAAAAATTATGAAAATAATATGATTTTTCTTTAATAGTTTTATGAATAATATATTTAATATTCACTTTTAAAAACTAAAAAAATTCGCAATTTCGCTTTTCTGCATATGAAAATAATGATGTAAAGGTTTGCATGTTTCCCTTCTATTTTATATACATTTCTGATCTTTTTTTTGTAGAATAACTCAGTGACACCCTAAATACTCGGCGTGCTCGGTGTACATTTCACCCAGCATATCGTGTTCGCTGTGACAGTGAGTAAAAGCTCTTTTTTCGTTTTCGGGCAACTACAGTTGCATGGTGTTCGCCGAGTTAAATTTTAATATAACCACAGCCTTACAAACGAACTATTTATACATATATGTACTGTTTAATTCAGAAGTGAATTAATGGGATATTAAAACACAAGAAATGTGTATTTAAATATAACAACAAGCCGGCTCGAAGGACCATGTTTAATTCAGAAGTGAATTAATGGGATATTAAAGCACAAGGAAATTTGTATTTAAATTTAACAAGATTAACAAATTTATTGAAAGTAAAAATTGTACAATAAATATATTGAAAAGCCCAACCGACCGGTGTGAAATTGTTCTAGAGAAGAACTAAGAGAAAGCAATAGAGAGAAAAGAATTAGAGCGAAAAGAAACAAGGATAGAGAAAATGAATAGGAAAGAAAAGGTGCATTAGGGTGGCTTACACATCCCGGCCCCCTTGCACGAGTGCAAAATTAAATGGCTCCTTCAGACGCTGCGGGGTCCTTATACCGTCACCGAACAACTTGACCCTGTGTCTTCGGAAATGGGACGTCTCGAGACTGCGGATGGTACGGATGGCGGCATTAGCAGGATGTGCCGGAACGATGGCATTGGCTGCTCTTTGACCAGGAGCAACGATTACCACTGCGGAGTGAGTCATGTTGAGCTATGTTCCACAACTTTCGTCTGCTGACTGGAACTGTGGAGTACTGGAAAGATGCACAGATTAGTAGGGAAACAATTAATGGTAAATTACAGCGCTCAAATGGGAGAGCAGCCATAATTTGGGTCCGCCTTGTCTGCTTGTACAAGCTTTGCAGTGGAAAATGCACATTTTTATTTTTAGTATTAGGCGAGGAATAAAATATTCCCGCCTCACCATGCGAAGCATGATACTGACTTCGGCATGGAGGAGCATATTATGGAGAAATTCCAAATATAAAATACAATGGCGAGAATTCTCGGGAATGATGATAGGATGTCGTTCATTGTAGCTAAGAGCGGCGTGAGCGAGACGACCATTCAGTCTGAGAATATTCTCCTTGTCTAGAAAAGGATTTAACACGAGAAGAGTGCTTTTCTTTTCTATTGGCTTTGCATCGAGTAATGATGCCTTTTCTCGTAGATAGTTTCGATAATTTGTTCCAGGGATGGAGGAACAAAGGGCCACAAAGTCGTGTCTTGATAACTTGAATTTCGGTATGAGGGATAGAGCTTGAAGTGTGAAAGGCTTATTGGTTGCAGGAGGGCTCTTAACCTTTTATCGCCAAGAGATGTAAGGAACGGAATTGTCCTTCTCTCAGGTGCGAACACAAAGGCAAGCTCGATAAGCTTTTTTCGAAGGAGACTTATAATCGCGCTTGTTGCTTGCAGGAGGGCCGCTAACCCTTTGCCACCAGGAGATGAGGATCGGAGTTGTCCTTCTCCTGAGTGTGAGAACAAAAGGCAAGCACAATAAGCTTTTCCTACGCAGAGTTGCAGAAGGCTTATTGTTTGCCACCTTAACCTTTTGCCATCAAGAGATAAGGATCGGAATTGTCCTTCTCTTGAGTGAGATCAAAAGGGCAAGCACAGTAAGCTTCTACAAGTAACAAAGTTCGGGAAGTTGAACTTGATTACTCTGCGAGGACTGCCTCCACTGGGGGATTTCGCTGTTGTCTATGGTGGAAAGTTTCTCTAAGAAGCTGTTTCTTATATGGACGGAATACTTCATGTATTAGTCTCAATCCGTGCCTGCTAATCAGAGCTGATGGTGTCAGATTTTCGCTAGTTTCATAATAGGCAATAGCCACTCTGCCAGGTCAAAACAGTTTGGCAACCGAACGAAAAGTTTGTCGCTTTGTGGCAGAAGTTAGCACCGGAATGGAAGGAATGGTATGGGCTAATGAATATATAATATTTATTTTTTGTTTTTGTACAAAATCAACATATTTATATATTATATAATATTTTTAATGAAAAAATATATATTTATATATAATATAAAAATCCATAATTTAATCAGTTAGAGTGTAACTAAATATATGGCACACAGCGTAATATTTTTTTTACTGGTTGATCGTTTAGATGTAAACGAATATAGCACAAAAGAAAATAACAAGGAACTTTCTGTACAGCAATAAGTGTGTATTTGTTGTAGTATTCGGAACTTATAGATATTTACTTTATGTACATATGTACATGCAAAGAATATTTGTACGATCGAACAATTATTTGATAAAATAATATATAAAATTTTTACACAATATTTTAAATATGGGAAAAATTAAAATATTATGTATAATAAGTTGCAAGTAAAATTTACGGGAAAAAAAGAACTTGTACTTACTTATATGGAAAAAGGGAGGTTATTTTTTCCTTTGGGTCTACTTGCTGTGCTGTTGTGTGTGATTTCGTGGTGGTTGATTTTTTGTTATTTTTGTTTTTGTTGCACTTTTTTGTGGTGCGTTAAAGCGTTGGTTCACTTTATGACTCGAAGGACCATGTTTAATTCAGAAGTGAATTAATGGGATATTAAAACACAAGGAAATTTGTATTTAAATTTA
This sequence comes from Palloptera scutellata, assembly GCA_958295655.1. NCBI lineage: Eukaryota > Metazoa > Arthropoda > Insecta > Diptera > Pallopteridae > Palloptera > Palloptera scutellata. Next base: position 33,129,723 of record OY282451.1, read on the forward strand.
ACAAGATTAACAAATTTATTGAAAGTAAAAATTGTACAATAAATATATTCAAGAGCCCAACCGACCGGTGTGAAATTGTTCTAGAGAAGAACTAAGAGAAAGCAATAGCAAGAAAAGAAATAGAACGAAAATAAACAAGGATAGAGAAAATGAATAGGAAAGAAAAGGTGCATTAGGGTGGCTTAAACAGTACCAAAATGGTGTAAGTGTGTAGAAGCTGAATGGCCGAAAGCCAGATTTGAAAGTACGTCGGAGGAAACGCTGAAAATGCAAACTTAACTAAAAAATACATAAAAATTATTATAAAGTAAACTGTATGGCAGTAAAATTTGTACAAATCAAGTGCAACAAGGTTTAATAATATCCTAATAATAACAGTTTTGAGTTAAAAGAAAAATGCATCACATAACGTTACTCGGGTTATTACGTGTTAACACATTGTGTTTTCGTGCCTTCAGGCATTATAATAACTACGGAATGTGAAGAAACACTTGTGTTAGGGATATACATCGACAACAAACAACGTATCTGATAAACTGAGAGCTTTTGAACAATGGCCGTATAAAACATGCCGATATAGCATTCGAAGACAAGCATCCGATAATACTGGCAAATAATTGTCGTTTAGTAACTGAAAATACGCAAAAGCTAACGGAACACTTTTCGAAATATATAGTCTGTGCACGGATGAAATTTAAAACAATGCAGCAATTGATATTCAATTTGCCACCTGAGGGTCTACAGGTGACCAGATGTTTTCGATAACCAAAACCCCAAATTACCGAAATGATATATTTGCGTTTTTATATGCTTAGCCTGCTTTCACATACACCGATTATCGGCCGATTTTTTTCATCCATTTTCTTATACTATTTTTCTGTCTCGACCAACCGATTTTGAATCTCTTTTTGCTCCTTCTGACATTCTCTTTGATGTTTTACAAATATATTATACATACATATTTCCATATTGTATATTTCTGTCGACCACTTTTACTCCATTTACAGTAAACCCCGGTTAAGTACCCCAACTAAAGATGTCTCGCCTTTGAGGTACTTAAACACGGAAGGTACTTAAAAGAATCCCGCATACTTATAAAATTACCGCATAAGTACCTCAACTTACTTATAAAAGTCCCGCTTAAGTTCCCCGAGATACGTACGATCAAATTTATGTTTTAATTCCTAAAAAGAACTGCAAATATTACTTGCTTAAGATTAAAACAAAACAAAATTTTATTGAAGAAAAAATAACACTTCATACATAAATATTAATTTAAAGTAAACGAAAACCCAAGCAAGTAGATCAACTAAAAATATATTTTTTCATATACTTATGTACACTTTTTAAAATTAAATTATTAAATAATTGAGATATGTACCTATACATATCACATGTACTTAAAAAATAATATTGAATTAAGAATATTTAGATATCTTTGATTTAAACCAGTAAACCTAAGCTAATCGTTCCATATTAAATCATTTTATCACAATTTAATTAATATAAAAAAAATCAGTAATTTTTTTCTGATAACTATTTTTTAATTTTTTTTTGAATAGCTTTTCTTCCAAAGTTTCCAGCTCTTCACCTTCAACATTATTGTAATCCTTAAATTTTTTGACAATACTAAGCGCACTCAAAGCCTGGGCAAATTAAGGTGGATCAGTAACATTAGAGGTCGCTGTGGCGTAGTGGTAGTGCGCTGGACTGCTGCGCAGAGTGTCCGGAGTTCGAATCTCGGCACAGGCAAAATCAAAAAGTAGAAAAAATAATTTTTCTACACGGCAACCACCTCTTGGCAGGCAATGGCAAGCCTACAAGAGTAAAAATTGCTATGAAAAGCATTTCACTTCGCCGTTCGGATTCGGCATTAAACTGTAGGTCCCTTCCATTCATGTACAAATATAACACGCACAACATGAGTGGATGCGAAAAGCTCGGCCTAGGCCCTCCATGGGCTGTTGTGCCAACAAAAGTAAAGTAAAGTAACATTAGCTGGTGACGATTCTTCAGCTGATTGGTAATCAGCGTAATCTTTATTTAATACGCCCTCTACTATTTCTTCGTCCGTAAGAGTACTATACCAAAACAATTGATAGTACTGTCGTATTCTTCGAATTCTTCTATTCCAATAGGAACGTTTACTATTTTCCCGATATCTTCAAATGAATCATCTCCCGTTTAAAATCCTGCCAGGAAAATTAATGAATTGAAAATGTAAGTGTGGAATTTATATAAAATAAATGGAAAACTTACCTTTCGGAAACAATTTTTTATGGTATCGTTTGTGACAAGTAACCACGATCGCTTTATAAATGTAAGAGTATCCAACATTGAAATAGATTTTATAAATTATTTAATTGACAAGCCTTTTTCGATGGCCAGCAGCTGCTTTCGGATCATAATTTGTCTGAAATAAGCTTTGAAGCAGTGTATTATATCTTGGTCAAGAGGCTGAAGAGAGGTTTTTGAGGGCAAAAACTGTACATTTTCAAGATTTAAGCCATCAACTTTATGGAAAGCAGCGTTGTCAACTATTAATAAAACCTTTCGTTTTTGCTTTCCCATTTCACGATCGAACTCTTTCATAATAAAAGACCACAATGAACCAGGCATCCAAGCTTTGTTTTGCGAATAGAACGGCAGTGGCAAAACTTTCCCCTTACAGCACCTCGGGTTCTTAGCTTTTCAATAACAAACACTTTTTTGAAAGTTCCATCAGCATTACATAAAAATAAAGGAGTCAGACAGGCTTTTTGCGCTTTACCGCCCACCGCTTTGCTTTCTTCTCTACATAAAGTTCCACTTAGCCTTGTAAAAAAGACCGCTCTCATCTGCATTGAAAATATCGCATTGGTCGTAATCTTCGAGACTAAATAAAGTACGGTAAGTTTCGACATCTGCAGCATCAGCATCAACTTCTTCGCCTTGTGTTTTCTTAAATTTAATATTTTCTCTGCGCTGCCAACGCCATAGCCAACCACTGGATGGTTCAAAGTCACTACCCATTTTAATTGCAAATTCCTTTGTTCTCTGTAAACCTTGGGCACCGGAAATTGCCGCGCTTGCTGATCGCATCTGGTCAAACCATTCTCATAGATCATTTTCTATTTTATTCCTAGTACGTCTACGCAAGCGTTTTAAATTATTTTTGGTGGCGGCTCAACTTCTTTTCGCTTTCTTAAAATACGATGTATAGTCAAAATATCACAATATTTCCTTGCAACTTTATTTCTTGATTTTTCCTTTCGGTCAATCAAATTTATAATTTCTGCTTCGTGGTAAAACTGTAATCTTTCGCCCTTTACCAGGCATTTTCTATTTGTTGAGACCAACTTATAACAAATCGAATGATCCTCCAAAAAATCATTTTTGACAATTAGTGATGGGAGAACGGTTGATCGATGGAATATGTAAACGATTTATCTGTGATGCCATATGTTTGGAACTTAAATATTGACAAATGCATTTTTAAAGTGGCACTTAAAAGGGTAAATTTATAAGCAAGTCTTTTATAGGAGCATAAAATTTAGGGGCACTTAAGCGGGTGTGGTACTTATACAAGGGACACTTAAAAGGGGTAATTCGTATGGATATATGCAGAAAAAAGTAAGATGCAACAAATTACAGGTACTTAAGCGTGAATGGCACTTAAGCGTGGTGGTACTTAACCGGGGCTTACTGTATATAAAAAACAACAAACAAATTAAAAGAATTCTTCAAAATGTCTTTTTTATTACTGCAATTTTTCAGACGAGCGCTACACTCAGAATTGTCAACTCACAGCACAAATCGAGGAGTGCCTTCATTCTCAACCGATCACGGCTATAAATGATGATCCAAACGATTTATATGCATTAATATCGGCACATTTTATAATTGGTGGATCAATTATGTAGCCGTACTACCCATATGTTGAGCATATACCAACAATCTATTTGTATTCATTATCATAGATTAGATATCTCGAATGAATATTCGGAAAAGGTGCTGCAATCATCTTCAGATTTATCAGAATTGTCGTTACCTTCATTAAAGACATAATTGCACGTCCATGGTAAATAAAAGCTGTTTGTAATTTTCGGTATTTCTGTAGTACAATAGCTTTCTGGTGAAATTTCAGCTTGATTGCTTTTTGAATACGTTTATTTAAGAAAATACTGGAAAGCAGAGGATCGGAAGAGTCTATTACCCAATTGAAAACCTCGATCATGTTGTTGGTTCTAAAGTTTTTTCTAGCATGTGCTATTCTGTCAGTCTTGTCGTACTTATTTCGTGATTCAGACAGACTGGAACTATGGAATTCTTCATTATATCAGAAGAATGAATCAAAGTTTTGTGCACAGTTGGAGATATTGGACACCCGTCATGTACACTAGTATATCAGTGATCACAAGTCATAACAGCCTAAGTCTCTTATCCAAGTTTTTTAGGAGAGCAGTTTAAAGTTTCAAATTCTTACTGCAAATCAGGAGTCGTTTGTTTGTGTAAATTCCTTACAGATTAATGCCGTCTTAAAAAGATACAAACATAAAAAATCTATAGCAAATAGATTTAGACACGCTGAACGTGATGGCACTAAAAACTAAATTTTGCTCTAAATCAAGATAGACCATTATGGTTTGTGTGCCATTAAACAAAATTTATGCTCTATATGTGGCCCAAGGCTGTTCAGAGAATTCTTTGGACCAGTGTTTCACAAACCAAAGAGCAGAGTTGGCTCTTATCACAGATAATTTCGTAACGAAATTACAGAGGGGACAATGTTATCGCGTATAAAATATATCCTAGGCAGTGAAGGAATTCGCTTTCTGTAACACTTATGTTATGAATTGACATTTACTGACATTGAGCTCGAGGAAATATTTACCGCACCATTTTGAAAAATTATTCAAGTCATCTTGTAGTGGGCGATAGTCAAGGGGTATTAGAATGTGTCGGTAAATTTTCATGTAATCAGCATAGATGGAGAACTGAGAGCTTTTGATGATACAATCTACATTGTAAATTGTTGGGACAAAAATCAAGGGACCAAGGTGGATACCTTGAAAACACCGGATGTGGCAACAAAAGGTTCAGATGTGGAAGACCTAAATATGACATTATGTAACCGATTTTCAAGGTAAGATTTTATCCATCTTATGCGAAATTTTATTAAAAGCCTTACTGAAGTCGGTAGCAATTACATCGACTTCTTTGCCATCCTCCAATGCACACAGTGTGCTGGATACAAATTCGGTTAAGTTAGTTGTAGTTGATCTGCCGTTTAGAAATCCGTGCTGTTTAGGTGAGAAAATGGATTTACAATGGAAAAACATTGCATCATAAACTATGTTTTCGAAAAGCTTAGGTATACAGGAAAGCTTAGCGATTGATCGATAGTTGTAAATTTTTCTACCCTTTTTGTGAAATGGAGTAATGTAAGAACTCTTCCAGAGTGTGGGAAAAATTGCTTGTGAGATAGAAAGTTGAAATAGAGTCCAGATGGGATGCGCAAGGACGTTTTGACATTATTTTATAACTATTGCCGGCAAGCCATTTGGGCCGGGGGAGTACTCGTTCCTAAGTGTTTGTATCTTGTCTATTACAACTTCAAGGAGTATTTCGATTCAAGTTAGAGACGTTTGGGAGCAATTATTCATGTACGAAAAGTAATCAGGGTCAGTTTCTAGTACATGGCTGGTAAAAGACTGGCTAAAGAAATGGGCAAAATAATTTGCAATTTCCTTTGGGTTGTCTGAGGAGGTGTCACCCAATTTCAAAGTAGTCGGGTAACTATCTGATTTCCTTTTAACATTTATAAAGTGGAAAAAACTTTTAGCGTCAGAGATGAGGTTGGATTGCTTTTGGTTTAAGTATGGCAGGTAAAGATATTCACAGAGTTCAGAAAAATTTTTATTTGCAATTTGGTAATTTTGAAAGTCAGAAACAGAACGATATTGTAGGTAGGCACGCCATAGCTTATTGCTTTTATTACGAAGTTCTCGCAAATCCTTGTTGTGCCAGGGAGGGGACGATGAAAAGTTTTTCTGAGGAACAAAAGGGACAGATTGTTGAATGCAATTGAAAATTTCACAATAAAACTGAGTAATTGCTACATCGATAGTTATATGTTTGCACTCAAATATAAGCTGAAAGTTAACTTTGCTAATTAAACTATTTAATTCTTCGAAGTTCGCCTTACGAAAATTGAATCTGTATGAGTAATCCTACCTTAGTACTTTATTTACATTGTCCTTAGAATAAGTAATTGATAGAGGAGGGTGATAATAGTCTAAATTTCAGAGAAGATGGTGGCTCTCTGATTTAATGCAATTGTTGGCATCTGAAGCGAAAACAAGGTCAAGTTGTTGGAAAATATATTATGTTTACTAGTGGTCGCTGTGGTGTAGTGGTAGTGCGTTGGACTGCTACGCAGAATGTCCGGGGTTCGAATCTCGGCGCTGGCAAAATCAAAAAGTAGAAAAATAATTTTTCTACAGGGCACCACCTCTTGGCAGGCAATGGCAAACCTACAAGAGTAAAACTTGCTATGAAAAGCTTTTCACTTCGCCGTTCGGATTCGGCATTAAACTGTAGGTACCTTCCATTCATGTACAAATATAACACGCACAACATGAGTGGATGCGAAAAGCTCGGCCTAGGCCCTCCATGGGCTGTTGTGCCATTAAAAGTAAGTAAAAAGTAAGTAAGTGTTACAAAGCTATAATTCTTACGCTATTCATTTACTGCTACTCACTAATTATAAGTCTAGCTTATAAGTAACGGTAATTAGCTAATTTCCACTCAATTGCATTTTTTTATGCATTTACTTGATTTGCTTACAATACATATGAATATTAAAAGCTTTCACTCTATGAATACTTAACTTTCTACTTACTGCTACAAATTTTTCTCATCATATTGCTCTTGATTTTTGGCAAGCAAACAAGTAAGTCGTGGTTGTTGTAATATTAAGTGCATTTAAAATAAATTTGTGAAATTAAGATAAGTAGCACATGTGTGGTTTTTTCATTTCTTTATAATTGTAACATTTTTTGGTGCCGAAACCCGGGAAGTGTAAGTTTTTCAAGTAATTAAATTTATAAATATTTGCTTAAATTTGCCTAAGCTTTCTACATTCTACAAATTTTATTTAATTTATATTTTGTTAAATTTACCTAAACTTTAAAAAAAAAAACATAACTGAACTTTATATAAAATAAAAAAAAGAATTACAGTTAACTTGATCGCGATGAACATCAGCGTGATTACGTACAGTATCTTAAGAAATTGCGTGATCACTATCTCAAGAAAACCGTGTCCGAAAAAAACACGTGGTTTTTTGTCTAGTATGCTGCAATAAATTGACAACTTACATGTGGAATTTAAAGCAAACCACGAGGAAATTTCCACGGTGATTCGCGAAAGTTCTATAAATACTAACGATGTGCCTTACATAAACGATGACTGCTTTTAAGAGTTTTCTGATTTATACTTCATCTTCAAAGGTGACGTATTGGACTCTATGCCAGACTTAACTCCAGATTATCATGCAGTGTACAATAGCACATTTTCCACTTCGAGTGGTCCACCTTCGACTTCATTGCGCCATTGCGTTGCCTCAGGCTTGCCAAAAGTTTCGTAAATTCTCCGGCGACTGCATGGAATGGATTCCATTCCAAGATATTTATCTGTCGCTTGTGCACAACAACAAAACGCTTTCAAAAATTCTACTACTTAAAGGGATCTCTAGTTGGAGAAGCCGTAAATTTGGTTAAAACTCTCTCGGTGGCGGAAGCTAATTATGATTCTGCATTGTCCATACTAACAAGTAGATGCCATAATAAACGATTAATCGTAGACACCTTAACGAAAAGGCTGTTTAATATTCCTAAATCTGAGGGTACTTTCCAAGGCATAAAGTACCTGCTAGACACCACACAAGAGTGTCTCTTATCTCTGAAAAACTTAGAAAATAAAACTGATAATTGGGATCCGCTTTTAATTCATCTAATTTCTCAAAAATTGGATCTACAAACTCGAAAAGATTGGGAACAATCTTTAAAATCATCGACTGATGTGCCTGCTATCAGCGACATGTTCGCATTTCTTGAGGCAACATTTCGCACTCTCTAATCTGTTCAGGAGGAACATTCACCTTCAAGCAGCACAAGCAAACATTCTAAAGAATTCGTATCTAGACGAAAAAGGAACCAGTTCCAATCTAATCATGTATCACAACAGCAACAATGTACATTTTGTGAGAAGCCACACATGCTTTCCAAACGCTACAAATTCATAGCTTTATCTTCAAAATTAAAAAATGATTTTCTCTTAACTAAACGAATATGTCGCAATTGCCTTACGGTAGGTCATAATCACAATGATTGCAAATCTCTATATCGTTACAAAATTAGCAAAAAGTTGCATCATACCAGTTTGCATAGTGATAATGATGCATCTTCATACGAGAGATCATTTAATGCACATACTATTAACTCAAATGCTACCTCTACTGTTCATCCCCAGAGTCATAATAATGACCAAGGATTCCCTAATAGGTTATTAACTAATGTTATAACACATAGTGCGCACGCAGATCCACATGTACTGCTCGCTACATTACGGGTAGTCATTAATTCTCCAAATGGTTAGCACTGTTTTAAAGCATTGCTCGATCAGGGTTCTCAAGCTACCCTTATAACGGAGAATGCTGTGCAGTTGCTCAAACTCGGTAAACAAAAAGTTTATTGCAATGTATCCGGTATAGGAGATACCAATACTAAGCTCTGTCGCAGCAGCGTTCAACTTGACTTGTGGTCAATTTATAATAAGCCAGTACTAAAATGCAATGCCTTAGTACTACCGCGTTTATCTGCCTATGTTCCTAAGTCTGCACCATCTTTTAACATTTGGCTTCACTCGGTTGGTGTAGACTGCTTGGCAGATCCAAATTATAGTAACTCAGATCCAATTGATATGATTCTTGGATCTGATATTTTTTGTAAAATTGCTATACCCACACAATCATTTTTACATGAAGAGCTCTTCTTCCAAAACACACATATCGTGTAGCAAATAGCATCGTGGTTCATAATTTTAATTTAGAAACCATTCTACGTTCTTTCTGGGAACAGGACAAGATTTCAAACGGGAAAACACTGATGAAGAAGAGGCGTGCGAAACTTACTTCAAAAATACAACTCGCCGTGATTCATCTGGGCGTTACATTGTACACTTGCCTTTTAGAACGCTTGTGACAAATAATAAAATGCCTACACTAAGCAATAATTATCACGACGCTCTTAAAAGCTTTGACAGTTTAGAGTGCTCATTTCTTAAACGGCCCTCATTTGCGTTATCAGACAAATCTTTCATTAAAGAATACGAATAATTAAACCACATGTCTAAAGTAGGTAATTACCTCAATGGCATTGAAACTTCATCATATGCTTTGCCCCATCACGGTGTATTTAAAGATGATAGCACCACGACAAAATTACGTGTTGTATTTGATGGCAACAGTAAGATCAAGGGACAAATCTCACTAAATCAGAAGTTATGTCCTGGAGCTGCACTGCAGAATGATTTGCCTCAAATTATTACACGCTGGCGTAGACATCAATTTGCATTTAGTGCGGACATCGAAAAGATGTTCCGTCAAATTCATGTTGCTTCGAAGCATCAAAAGTTCCTGCAGATCCTGTGGCGATATAGTCAAAACGATAACATTTAAATTTACCAATTACATACCGTCACATACGGTACTACCTCTGCTCCATATCTTGCGATCAGAGTTTTGAAACAATTAGCATACGACTATCAATCAATCTATCCAAGCGCAGCAAATGCATTACTCACTGATTCATATGTAGACTATGTCATTTCAGGCGCTGACACGTTGCCAGAAGCAATATCTTTGTATAAAGACTTATGTCATTTGTTAAAAGAAGACCAATTCAACCTTAGAAAATGGATTTCTAATTCGCCTGATTAATTAATGAAATTCCGCCCGAATTTCGAGAAACTTCTCTCACATTTGATTTTAATGACGATAATATCGTAAAAGCATTAGGGGTGCAATGGAATACCACTGTGTTGACTAAAGTGTCTAACATTTCTAAACGCACAATCTTATCGGATTCGGCACGTATATTTGACCCACTTGGTTGGTTAACTCCTTCAACTGTTGTGGCAGAAATCATCTTTCAGAAATTGTGGCTAGCAGGAGTAGACTGTGACGATGATGTTCCAATTGAAATACGGTCAGACTGGTTAAAGTACAGATAGTTACTTGAAATCTTTCAAACCTTAAAAATTCCGCGATGGATAGGCTATCGACCACTCCACACATTTGATCTACATTGTTTCTGTAACACGTCACAAGTAGCATATGCTGCAGTAGCATACGCAAGGATTTATTCAAATAATAATGAAGTGTTGGTTAATATTTTGCAGGCGAAATCAAAAGTTGCGCCAATAAAAGCAGTAAGAATACCTAGGCTTGAACTCTGTGCTGCCTCCTTGCTGGTAAAGCTCACGCAAACTGTTATTAGTACAATAAATAAGGAGGTGATATCTAATGTAACTTATTGGAGTGACAGTTCTTCAGTTTTAAGTTGGATTCGCCAAGTATCCTCACGTTGGAGTGTCTATGTTGCCAACCGTGTAGGAGAAATTCAACGGCATACCAATATACTGCAGTGGAAATATGTTCCATCCGCTCTAAACCCGGCCGACTGTGCTTCTCTTGGCTTAATGCCTGAAGACTTGAAAGACCAGCTAATTTGGTGGGAAGGTCTAGCATTTTTAAAGCTGCCTCCGTCGTCCTGACCGCAGGGTTTACCTAATCTGCAAACATCATTAGAGGAAAGAAAACAAAAGGCTGTATTGCATAATTTTACATATGTACCCTTCCAGATATTTTATCTAAATACTCTACTCTAAACAGATTATTACGTATCTGTTCGCTTTGTTTTCGATTTGTTCATAATTGCAAACAAAGTAGAGAATTGCGCGATTTTGGAGTAATCAGAGCAAAATCGCTCAATAAGACACTATTGTTGCTTGTAACACTGGTGAAACAAATTGACTTTCATAAAAGTATTGAATGTATACAATCCCATAAACCAATAAAAGATAAAAGCATACATAAATTATTGCCATTCGTAGATGCAACCAGCATCCTGCGACGACTCATCATTTGAGATGCGCACGAGAAAACGTTACACGTTGGTATCACATTAACGTTGTCCTATGTTAATCGACACTTTTGGATTATTTCTGGTCGGCAGTTGGTGAAGAACATTATAAGTAAATGCTTGCGTCGTTTTAAACAAACCGCGAAAAGTGCACTTCAACTGATGGGTAATCTGCCAAGCGTACCACTCAATGTTACCAGGGCATTTAAACATAGTGGTGTAGATTATGCTGGCCCGATTCTATTAAAAAATGAAACACTAACATCAGCCGTTGTATGCAAAGGCTATATTTGTTTATTCGTGTGTATAGTAACAAAAGCAATACACTTAGAAGCTGTGTCTGACATGACCACCAACTCATTTTTAGAAGCATTTCGTCGTTTTGTGTCCAGAAGAGGGGGTTGCACAGACATATATTCAGATTGTGGCACTAACTTTGTCGGTGCTGCCAAAAAATTAAAAATACTTTTTGATGAAGGCAAATCATCTTTACCAAAAGAATTGCTTGACTCTCTCACATCTACTGGCACCGATTGGCATTTTATACCACCTGCCTCTCCCAATTTTAGAGGACTATGGGAAGCAGGTGTGAAATCTGTAAAATATCACCTAAAACGCATTATGAATGCTCGCTTATTGAACTTCGAAGAACTCACTACATTATTGTGCCAGATAGAAAGTTGTCTCAATTCTAGACCTCTCTGTCCATTAACCACTGATCCCAGAGACGTATGCTTTAACTCCCGCACATTTTTTAATAGGTGAACCTACAAACTTTATTCAAGAGGAGAGTCTGTTGGATCACAACATCGATAAACTTACACGTTGGAAAACGGTAGAGAAAATTAAGCAACATTTTTGGAACGGCTGGTATGCAGAATATCTCAGTCGCTTACAGACACGTCCCAAATGGCTTACACCAAAACCAGATGCTAAAGTGGGTGATTTAGTCATTGTGGTGGATGAAAGGTATCCACCAGGTCAATGGCCCTTAGGTAGAATTCAACAAGTTCACCCTGGTGCCGATGGGCGAGTTCGTGTGGTTTTTATATATATAAAACAAAAAATTATGAAACGACCAATAACTACAATCTGTTTTCTCCCTTTAGAAGAACCTCCATCTCATGACGTCACCAAAAATCCTCGTATGACTAGCTCAATGGAAATTAATGAACCAGGGATGGAGCCTACAACAGAAATGCGCTGTGAGTCGAAGCATAGCGGAGTCCGAAGCCGACTCGACTAAAATTCTTCCAACGATAGGCCGTCCCTCATCACCATTTCCTGGGTTAAGAACAGTTGTTTTTAGGGGAGAGAATGTTGGAAAATATATTATGTTTACTAGTGTTATAAAGCTATAATTCTAACGCTATTCGTTTACTGCTACTCACTAATCATAAGTCTAGCTTATAAGTAACGGTAATTAGCTAATTTCCACTCAATTGCATTTTTTATGCATTTACTTGATTTGCTTACAATACATATGAATATTAAAAGCTTTCACTCTATGAATTCTTAACTTTCTACTTACTGCTACATATTTTTCTCTATCATATTGCTCTTGATTTTTGGCAACCAACAAGTAAGTCATGGTTATTGTAATATTAAGTGCATTTAAAACAAATTTGTGAAATTAAGATAAGTCGCATATGTGTGGTTCTTTCATTTCTTTATAATTGTAACACAAGTTGATGATAAAGGTTATTAGTAATACCACTTAATTGGAAAAGACCAGAGTTCAAGAGACAGTCAATAAAAAGAATTTCCTTGTCTGAGCAGGGATTAGACGCGAAATAATACGATTCGTCATTAGATTCTACCTATTTGAGATTGATAAGGTTAAAATCCCCAACAATTATGACAGTGTCCGAGGGGTCCACAGCATCTAATATAGAATCAAAAGCATATACAGCCTGTTGATAGCCATTAATAGGTTGAGAGGGACGAATATAACAGCAGGATATGTAAAGGTAGCGTTTTAAGATAGTTATTTTGCCGCAAATATACTCAAAGTAGGCCGTATGTGAGGAATTAACAAATGCTGTAGTAGGAAAGCTTTTGGGAGTATAAAAACACTGTGGAGATTTTAGTACGTAGCCCTCGTACATTCTGGTAGTATATGGATACAAATTCAGAAGGGCTTGGGGGAAGTGTGTTAGGAGCGATAGTAATTTTTGAAGTTAGAACGTTTTCTTTGAAGGTGCCAAAGACGTTGAGCTTAAGTGTGAGGTAAATGTAGTTAAATCATTATATACCTCAAGAGGAGAGATATCAAAGCTCTCATGAAAAGGAAAATACATTTTTTTCAGCTCACTTTGATTAGTTGGGAGGCCTTCTTGATTTAATGATATCAGAACGCTTGTTTTAGTAATACCATCTATGCAAATAGAATGGCAAATTTATCGTGCAGATAGGCAAGATAGATACGTACGTATTCAAACGAGATAGGATAAACCGGTCACTGTTATCTGTAAGTTTTTTAGTAAGTTTACTTATAGGTGGGTCTAAAAAGGCTGGCGGTGCATTAAGCGGGCTTTGGGAGGGATTTGAAGAACTAATATCATTGTTTTCACTAGGGGATATTGAGAAGGAAGATGTCGGATTAAGAACGTGAGAACGTATACAATTTGGGTAATTAACGGTGGGAAGAGTGCTAACAGAATTTGCCGTCTGAAGTGGAGAATGAGAGGGATTCGACGATAAATAGAAGGATACGCGATTACGTAGAGCAGTTGGGCATTTGATAGTGGAGAAAAATAAGGAAAAATATTAGTTTTAAATTTTCAGTTCGGATCAAAGGTGGAATTATTTTCAAGGCTAGCTGAGCTCTTAGAAGTTGGTTTATTGGACGGAGGATTAGGCTTACCAGTATTAATTGATTTTTTTAAAGACTTAAATTTAGGTGTAGGTGGTCGCTGTAGTGTAGTGGTAGTGCGTTGGACTGCTACGCAGAGTGTCCGGGGTTCGAATCTCGACACAGGCAAAATCAAAAAGTAGAAAAAATAAATTTTCCACACGGCACCACCTCTTGGCAGGCAATGGCAAATCTACAAGAGTAAAAATTGGTATGAAAAGCTTTTCGCTTCGCCGTTCGGATTCGGCATTAAACTGTAGGTCCCTTCCATTCACGTACAAATATATCACGCGCAACATGAGTGGATGCGAAAAGTTCGGCCTAGGCCCTCCATGGGCTGTTGTGCCATTAAAAGTAAGTAAGTAGTGTTTGGTTTCCTTTCGGCTTGACAGTCCATTTATTGACAACCATTTTCCCCAGCAAGGTAACACTTCCCTGCGTTAGAAACATCCATTCGAACTTGAGAAACTCTCTGGCATTCAGTTATATTAATGATGAATTTCTGGAGAAAAAATTTACATATCCAAGAAGAGTCAAGAATTCGGGGAACGCCTTTGAGGAATAACGTAGTAAAATCCTCGGTATTGTCACTGCGAAACTTTTTGAGCCTATCTTCCCATTCAGAAGGTTTCCACGTTTTACCAAATTGGTTAATTTAAAAAAAATGCTCTTCAAGATATGGATGATACCAATCTCTGGGGGCATCCATACATACACCATGGAGCTTTCGTTTGCAAAAAACTTTGCACATCACCCACTTTGATGTATTGTCAAAGGCGCTACAATTCGACAGTCTGCACTTAAAACGCATTATCACTGTCAGCAATATCAGCACACAAAAGTAGGTCAAAAATTGTTTAGGTCAACGCACGTAGACTGAGTTTGATAATTGCAAAAAAGAATTGTCGTTGGTCAGCGGAAAATAATTTGAATCGCACGATAATTTGGAATTAACAAAAACGGACAAATTGTATTGGTAAGCGATATTAAATAATTAAAAACTCGTTGAGCAATTAAAAACACGTCCGAGCCGTTCAAGAGTTGCACACACAGTCTTAATTCATAATGTGAACTCGAAGGCAATGTTACAAGGGGGATGCCAAACCAATTTTTGTTTAATATGAATGGGGGCAAAGTTAATTTTACATTGTCAAATTGCACACAAAAAATTTTTTGGCGCAAAATTGTTTTTTCCACGAAATTTGACGATAACTGGGTTTCATTTGCCATTAGCTCCGAGTTATGCATAATTAGCAGTATTAACTGTATGGCAAAATATATATGTTATCTCCAACTATTGCAGCATGTCATCCCTGATTTCTATAACACTCCTAATGTGAAAAATCACGCCCCACTGACAGCTACTATTACGCAGATTTATTTTTGGATGACAACACGTGGAAAAGAGAAGTTATCTTGATAATTTTATTAGCAATGTTAAATTAGTTGGCGAATAAAACACAGCTAATGTAACAAACTTCACTTTTCATTCAACTTTGCATGTACAGTTGAAAAATCTAACTGTGTGTAAAATAAGTTTGTCTCGTGTAAACGTTTTTAAGGTAACATGAAATAATTTTATTTTTTTTTGTGTTACCCTGTATTATGTATATTTTCCTAGTTATTTTGGTAAGCTATTCTCGAATAACTTTAAGTTTACGCTTCTTTAATTGAAAATAATATCGCTTCAGTAATATGTTTAAATTGCAGTGTGTGGAAGTAACGAATTTAAATTTGTGAAATGGATTTCATTGACGAATTTATACAGGAATACCAAAATAATCAATGCTTGTGGAAAGCCGATTCTGTTAATTTTAAGAATAGAACTAAGAGACAAGAAGCATACATTAAGTTGATTGCCGTCGCTGCTAAACATGGCGAGCATTACAATATTGAGAGAACTAAGCAGAAAATTAATAATTTACGTTGTGCTTTTCGGCATCAATTGAAGAAATACATCGAGTTTAAGAATAAAGGCGAAAAAGATGAACCATATTGCCCGAAGCGCCGATATTTTGAATCGTTAATGTTTTTGAAAGATGAGGAAAGTCTGGATAGGAAATCTAAACGTGAAACATCCTGTATTTTAAAGAATTCATATGATACCGAACCAGAATCTCTTTTACCCGCAAGCTCTTTAAATTTAAATGATTCGACCTCATATGTTCAGGATCAAGTTCAAAACGTAACTACCCTAACTGACAATTCAGCAGAAGCTTGTACAAACATTTTGAACGAAGTCACAAAGGATAACTTTTCGCATTCAAATGTCAAAATTATTCATATCACCAAGGAGACGAACTCTGCTGCTAGTATAGATTATGATGACAGAAAACAACTTCAAAGACATGAGAGTCTAGAGCTAAGTCCTGTAGGCGAAATGAACCAAAAGGAATCGCAAATATATGAATTCGATGACGAATCTCCAATTCGTAGCAAAAAACGAAGTATCTATAGAAAAAGGTCGTCATCATTATCATCTCAAATATCAAAAGAAACTGAATCTGTTACAAAAAAATCTAAAGTTGATTTTAATACAATGGACTTCGAGAAAGTATTTTCCTTGGCTTGTAAGAGCATACACAACAACATGGATGATCATTTTACAAGTTTTGGAAAAATAATTGCGCACAAATTACGATCAATGGACTCAACGCAGGCAATATATGCAGAGAAGATAATTGCCGATGTCTTATTTCATGGTCAAATGAAACTATTAACTGCGTTGAGTATCAATCAGTTTGTAAGTGCAGATTGTACTAATTCATTTGGAGAGATAAATACAAATAAATAATACAAAAATTTTCATATCTTTTTTTATGAGAATAAATTCAAGTTTTTGGTGGAAATCAAAGAACTGAGTGATTCATACCAACTTATAAATGTTTCATAAGTTTATAAACCTGTAAAAAACTGTATGAAATTTGAAAGTTTGCCTATGAGTTTATATGGCTTACGAGGCATTTATGAGTTTACACAAATCTCATTAGTAAACATTAGAGGTAGAAGCAATTTGGGAAGTAAGAGGAAAATTGACAAATGGAGAAAATCCAATAATTATTGTTTTTGCACCATTTTTGAAAGGTTTTAGAAATTTATAATATAATTTTTCATAAGTCTTGGCTACTTCGGGTTGTTATTGCCGATAATTTTTTAAATTTGCTAATTGTTTCTTTTCAAATAAGATTGATTTCTGAAAATATACAGTTTGGTGCAATTTTTGTTTATAGAATTATAACAAATTGACATACGTTATTCCATTTAAAATGGTTCATTGGTTGAAGCGGTGGTAGAACTGCTACAACCCAATTAACGAATCGTTTAAACGTGGATTACTGGTGTAGTCTACCCTGATTCGAAACATTAAGATAAATTAAAGTAACATATGAACGAAATTTTCTCATACAAATTTATTTTTTGGGGATGCGAAAAAATCTTTACTGTTCTTGCAATTGTATTTACTGTCAACTGTCTAAGCACCTCATTGCGCAGTTTTTCTTAGATAGAACTTAAAATATGCACAATAAGTTCCAATATTTTTAATACATAATTCATATTTTCTTCTTTAAGACAATTTTGTCTCGTAAGCTGTAGCATTACTGATTTTTTCATAATAATGAAATCTTCACGATCGTATCCAGAAAAATTTCACATTTGAAAATATCGTGAACATCGATTAACTCTTCTATTGAAAATGCTACTTAATAATATTTGCTACCAAAGAAACTAGATTCATTTAAAATTTTTTGTCATTTGTTAACTACAAATATTAGTATTATTATAAAATATACATATTTATTTTCTACTTAGTAAAAAAATTAATACGAGAATGCTACTAAATTTCCCTTCTGTACCTATTTCAAAAAATGCATCTGCAAAATTTCCTTTTCTTTCCTTCTTTTAATAACGCAACATCAAATGGGGGTCCTAGTATATGATTCCCAGTTTGTTATTTTGGTCAAAAATATGTGATAAAATATTTTACATCTTAAGTCGGCTTAAGCTTATTTCCACCACATAACATTTAAATTTTTTCAATACACATAGTCGATACCAAGCAGTGTTAAAAGTTGTATCCTATGGCGATAAGATTTAAACCGAAATAAATTGAAAATATTAGGTGGTAATTTTATATTTTTGCCTTAGTATTTGAGTTATAAGTTTTGTTTGGTTGTTTGAATTACGAAGAGATAAAAAAAAAAAGTTATGCTGAATTTCTAGAAAATTTGTCGGTTTGAAGATGGAAATATTTGGACTGAAATAATTTGAAAATCTGAAATTTTGACTGAATTTTTGGAATGTTTTACGATGGAAATAACATATTTTGAAATAAAAATTTTAAAATAGAAAACGGTAGGAAGAAGTAGCATAAATGGTCCTAGAGCCTTCGTTAACTTTGAATAATGCATTCTAGGGTAAAAACTTGATTTTCGTAAGATTTCCATCATTTTCAGCCCAATTCTAAATATTCCTGAAGAGAAAAAATATAGACTTAGGCATGTCTCCTATAGTGAAGCCATTTGCATGTTGACGATTCTTTGCTGAGGGATTGTTGGTGTGGAGCACTCCATTTGCAGCAAATTGCTCACTTGTTCGACAATGAGTGATGTCCATAACGAATAGCAGTGTACCGTTTGATTTCTATACCTATACCTCTATAGAGTGTATATATTGTTCCTTCGGCTAACAACATTTGTACTAAAACGAAAAACGTCTCGTATTGTATAAAAGTCATGTTGGTAAGCTATATTTTTGTTAAAAAATGTAATAAAAAAATTAAAAAACGCTCTAGAAAATAAGAAATATTGCACAGCAGCGTTTCTCGTCATCTGCCAAGCTTTCGATAGAGTATGACACGAAGGCCTTCTACACAAAATTAAGAAAATGCTCCCAATAAACATTTGAGAGCATCGTTTAGGTGTACCTAAACGATCGAAATTTCTTCGTAAAACACGGTGAAGAGGTCAGCGACCTTTACAATATTCAACCTGGTTTACCACAATAAAGTGTAAAAAGCCCAGTTCTCTAACTGCTTATTTACATCAGACCTTACTTTAACTGAAAGAGTCATGATTAGAACTTTCGCTGATGACACTGCTGCTTATTTACATCAGATCTTCCTTTAACTGAAAGAGTCATGATTGGAACTTTCGCTGATGACAATGCTGCTTTGGCAGTTAGTGAAAGCCCCGTAGCAGCTTCCAATCGACCTAAGAGAAGTATTAATAATATTTCAGAATGGCTGAAATGTTGGCGAGTAACTGCCAAGCGAAGCCAACTCAAGTTACTTTGACAACAAGAAGAGATACATACCGGAGCCTGGAAACACGTTTGTGAGATAACAGACAACATTGGGTCTTGGACTCTTAACTCGCCCCATACGACAGTAGGGCGCATCCGTATCACGGGTGCACGGACCAGTGAGCGAAACAATCAGCAGCTACAGATTTGGCTTATCAACAGCTGCATGGAACATTAGTTAGTATTAATTCAAATGAGATAACAAAGATCTATTAGCATATAAAGATTATTGAAATCATTGCACATACAACGCACAGGGTCAAACATTGGATAATTTGTTTTACTTAACTTGATAGGTTTGAGGTTACTAGAAACGCTACTAGGAACACCAACGCATAGTATAGATATGGAGAGTCAACAATTTGAACACAAAACATACGTTCAACATAACTCTCCGGCTTTCAAGTGAAGGCAAATTGAGTAATTTTAAACGATCTTTATAAGGAGAAAACTTCGTCAAGGTATTACAGTTCAAACTTCGTAAAGCAAATAAAAGAATCTTTTTTTGAACAGACTCCACGTTATTATTGTAACAACTGTTTTGCGAATACCAAACATTCGAATCAAATTCTAAAACCGGTCGGGCAAGTGAAATATACAACATTTTAGTAATATAATTATCGTTAAATTGCTTTGACAATCTCTTAATAAAACCTAAGACACCTTTGGCTTTATTTATATATGTGTTTATATGTAAATTGAAGCGAAGTTTAGAGTCCATAGTCACTCGCAGATTAATACTTTGTAATAGATCTTGAGTCGCGGGTGAATAATCTTGTAAAAATAGCTTACAAACATCGGCAAACATCAAAACTCTAGATTAACGAATATTTGATGGAACATCATTTATAAAGGCGAACAAAGAAATGGTCCAAAATGAGGGACCCCAGAGGTACAGTGTCCTTGAAAAGAACCCTTTGTTTCCGGTTACATAAATAGAAATTAATCCAGTCAATAAGCGCTTGAGGAAAGCCAATCCGGTCAAGTTTCATTAGTAAATTATTTTGATTTACTTTGTCAAAAGTTTTACTAAAGTCAGTGTAAATAATGTCCGTTTGAAATTCGTTAGAAAACCCCTTTATAATAGAATTCGAAAATTATAAGATGTTTGTTACAGTCGATCTCCCCTTTAAAAACCCATGCTGATTAAGGGGAATAGAGTATTTAACAGAAAAGGAGAGTTGATCGGTGATGACTGCTTTAAATAATTTAGCTATAGCATTTAATTTAGCTATGCCTCGATGATTTGAAACATCAGAGTTTGATCCACATTTGTGAAGTATAATTAAAAAATAATCTTTCAAACAAGCAGGAAAATGACCAAATTTTAATGATGCATTAAAAATCTCCGTTAGAGGCTTGTATAGAAAATTTCCACACATTTTAATAATACAACTGGGGATGTTATAAGGACCGGGTAAAAAATATGTCTTTAACGATTTTACATGTGATAATACATCCCCAGGAATAAGTGACGGCATATCGAGCGAGCTCAATGAAGACAGCGAGTAAGGATAAACCATAGTGGAATAGCGGAATAAGAAGTCATAAAAAATTCAAAAAAAAAAAATTTTAGTTTGTTGTATTATCGTTTGATACACAATCTTTCCATTTAATAGACGATGGGAACTCAGTATTTTTTCGTTTAATGTTCACAAAGTCATAAAAAGACTCAGGCTTGCTATGAATTTCTAATATAATTTTATTTATATATTCATTATAACATTCACGGCTCAGAATGTGATATTTGTTTCTAAGAGAAGAATATTTAACATAGTCTTGTGAGTTCCCAAACCTCTTAAAAACCTTAAAAGCTCGGGGCTTTGATTTTTTTAATCTCTAGTTCACTAGTTCTCTAGATAATATTTTAATTGGGAACACACAATTCAAAGCATTATAAAGAAAATTATTAAAGTTTATTAAAATTGTCCAGGTTGGAAGCGATAGCTGGCCAGTCAGCATTTGTAAGCAGTCAAAATTAGTTTTTTTAAGTTATAGGAAAGATATATCAGCTAATGTATAACTGTGGACGATTGAGTTCACTACGTATTTTTAAAATGGCTCTAAGAGTGGGATGGTAATCATTTTCAGCGGACACAAATGGTTCGCAAGAAGAAACTGACATTTTGGATGAGTCGTCAGTATATACCAAGCCCAGAATTTTATTATTTTTATTCGTAATATAATTTACTTGCTTTAAGTTAATATCAGATAGTGAATCAAGAAACTAGTTGCAATTTTCTCGTGTCGCACAAGGTAACAGTTCTATACCGTCTTCACTCAGATTCCAACTAACATGACGCAAGTTGAAATCTTCTAAAACAAAGAGGGAATCATTAATGTTCAGCTTATTATAAACAGACTTCACAATGCAAGCATACTAAAGATAAACGTTTATTTCTGAGTTAGAATTTTGCCTTGCTGCCTATAGAGGCTAGGCGCTCGTTCACGGGCCTGAAACTCGAGATTAGGTGGCGTAGACCCAAATCACGAACATTACGTTGCGTTCTCCGTCCCCAGGTCCCCCTGGGAGCCTGTGCAAACCCGAATGACAAGTGTGAAGTTATCCTGATAGCTTTAAAAAAGTGTTTTTCCTTCTTGTTTATTAACAGGCAAAATCAAAAATTAGAAAATATAATTTTTCTACACGGCACCACCTCATGGCAGGCAATGGCAAACCTACAAGAGTAAAAATTGCAATGGAAAGCTTTTCACTTCGCCGGTCGGATTCGGCATTAAACTGTAGGTCCCTTGCATTCATGTACAAATATAACACGCACAACATGAGTGGATGCGAAAAGCTCGGCCTAGGCCCTCCATGGGCTGTTGTGCCATTAAAAGTAAAGTAAGAACATTAATTAATTAATTAAGAGAACTGTCGAAGAGTAAGGCAGCAAAATTATAAGTTCCACATAAAAACCAAATTAACTTAGCAGAAAACATTTATAAAACTTTAAAAACTTTTGAATATAAGTATATTTAAAACGTGTATCTTAAAAAATCACAATTTAGAATAATTAAATAAAAAGTTATTAAAAATTTATTATTTGCTTGAAAAAAATTATGGCTCCAAAGACTAGAATGAGCAAAAAACAAAATTATTGGGAAAATAACTCAACTTCGAGAGAAAACAGTGATGAGGAAGAGACAAATAACGGAAATTTATCGATGATTATTTATTGATAACTTAAACAATGAATTCAAAGTACAAGAAAAAGGTATGAGAAAAATTTAAGAATCACAGCAATATATTAGCGAAAGTTTTGATGAGCTAAAAAATGAAATAGATCGTCTAGTCGAAAAGAATAAACAAATTAAAAGACAAATTAAAGGACATCAACAAAATTCCCGAAATTGATATGAAAGGGACAAATATAAATTTTGAAAATTGAAGCCCAAAACGAGAATTATAAGTATGTTTGGAACAAAAAAAGTTAAGAAAGGATGAAAGTGCGACTGTTATGCAAATTGAACGATTTGAAGATTTGAATAAGTTTAAGTAATTTATGTATGTATTATGTATATTAATAAAATAAATATGTATGATTATATGAACTTAGAAATATGGATACAGTGAAGCAAATAAATGATGAAATATTAGAAAATAATGTGAAATATGAAATTAATCAGCTAATAAAAATAATGGAAATATTAATATTTTATACCTAAATATACAAAGCATTAAAAACAAATTAAATGATATTAGAATTATAGTAGAACAAAATAAGTGTCAAAATAAAATTATTCATGTAATTGCCCTAAGCGAAATATGGATATTTGAAAACGAAAATTCTTACTTTAACTTAAAGGAATATAATGCTTACTCTGCAAAGAGAAAATAAAACAGAGCAGGTGGCTTTTTAATATATGTACATAGAACAATACCTTCAACTCTTCTATCAACAATTGAGTGTGATGGAAGTAGTTTCTTGGCTGTCAAACTGATAAAATTAGGTATTTGTGTGTCTTGTGTGTATAGATTTTGCGCTTCTGATATAAGATCCTTTTATACATTTTAAAATGAAATTTTGAAATATAAAAATTCGATAGTGAAAATATCAATTATCTAAATACTATATATAGCAATGGGTTTTTCTGTTTAAATAAAACAAATAATATAATGAATACTAGAAAGGGACATAGTGCTGAAACAATAATTGATCAATTGATCATGTTCCCCATTGCAAATACTTTTAACTTTCTTCAAAATAAAAAATGGTCTAATTAAACATAATATAATGTTATATGAAACAGAAAATCCCACATATAGTATTAGGAATTTTTCTAACATTAGAACTTTTTTCGTTCGAACGGAAAGAAGCGGACGATCGATACGCAACTATGGTGTACAAATATTTAATAAGCTACCAGAAAATATAAGAAATTTTAACAATATTGTGATTTTCAAAAGAAATGATACAACGCTACTGTAAAGAAACTTTAATTTTAATTAGATATTTGAAATATCTTACGTATTTGATGACGAGCTAGTATTTATATAATTTAATTAATTATCTTCTCACACAAAATTTTATATTTTTTGAGAAAGAATTGTATTTTATAAAATATAGTTCGTTACCAATAAAGGAAAAACAAAAATTTATTATTTTTACGTTTGGTATTAACAAAGTCAGAAAAAGCTGTAGCGTCAATTTTAATGTGAGTTTTGACTTTCTCATTATAATTTCGGTAATATTTCTTAGTAAGTTCTGTGTATTTATGGCGTAATAATGAATAACGATAACAGTCAGTCATGTGGTCGCTGTAGCTTTGGACTATTATGCAGAGTGTTCTTAGTTCGAATCTCAGTAAAGGCAAAATAAAAATTAATAAAAAAAGGAAGAAAAAAATAAGCAAAAAAAAAACCACAACAAAATTTCTACACGGCACCACCAAAAAGTAGAAAAGACAATTTTTCTACACAGCACCATCTCTTGGCAGGCAAACCTACAAGAGTAAAAATTGCCTATAAGAAGCTTTTCACTTCGCCGTTAGGATTCGGCATAAAACTGTAGGTCCCTTCCATTCATGTACAAATATAACACGCACGACATGAGTGGATGCGAAATACCATTAATGCCATTAAAATAAAAAGATAGTAGTCAGTTTGATCTTTTAAACACTGAAAAAGTGAAACTTTTTATTTTTCAATGTTTCTAATTCCTTGTTAAACCAAACCAGGCAGCTCTCTTTATCAGTAGAAAACTTTTGTAAAGGAGTGCGTAATTTAAAACCGTGATAAAGAATATTGTTAAAATCCTGAACAGTTTTGTCGACGTCACACAGTATATCACTTTCATATGGCTGGTGGACAAAAATAGTAAACATTGTCCGATTTCAATGAAATTTGGCACACATCCTTTGTTGTTGAGATAAAAAATCTGTTGAAATTTAATCAAAATCGTATAAGAAACACTCCACCGCCCACATACAAAAATATTTTAAACATCAATATCTTGAAGAATCCAATCCAATTGAAACTTAACACACTACTTTCGTTGGTAAATATAAGTATCCTGTTTAAGTTTAATCAAAAGTATTTATATACATATTATATTGTCCATACTTGAATACGAACTTTATATAAAAACTGCATTCAATTGAACCCAACTCCGAAAAATGATTGAGTTAAAAGATTAGTCCTTGACCCTGTATAACTTTGAAACAAACGGGAATTTTTTATTGAAATTTTATATTTTCCTTAACTGAAATATTTTCTATCGATCGGCATAATTGTTTTTTTTAATGTTGTAACTTTGAATTTTTTCATTTTTGACCACATGCACACAGTGCGTCATGAAAACTTGAAGGCCATTTAGTGTCTGACAAAACTTTAATCAATTTTGAATAATTTGTATTTTTAAAGCAGGAAGAATGTTTTACATACATTTTCGATGTAGTTATTGATGTTACTTAAAACGACGTTCAAAATAAGTATAGGATGGTAATGGTCTTCAGGTTCGGCAAATGGCTCAGTAGTCGACAGTAATATTTTAGATGCATTATTAACATAAAGTCCAAAATTTTACCTTTTTTTTTGTTTACTGAAAGAAACATAACTCCAAAAGTAAATCCAGTAACTCATTACAGTATTCGCGGATAGCACATAGTACTACATTTTGAGTATCGCCACATAAATTCCAATAAACATGTGGTAGGTTGAAGTCATCGCCAACCAAAATATGTAGTATCATTTTCACGAGCTTTTGAATAAAAAGATTTTACAAGCTCAGCATGGCATGTAAATATTTATGTAAGAATTTGGTGGAATATAAGAACAGGTAATAACATGATAAAAATGGTCGTTGTGGCATAGTGGTAGGGCGTTGAACTGCTACGCAGAGTGTCTGGGGTTCGAATCTCATCACAGGCAAAATCAAAAAGTAGAAAAAATGATTTTTCTACACGGCACCACCTCTTGGCAGGCAATGGGAAACCTACAAGAGTAAAAATTGCCTATGAAAAAAGCATTTCACTTCGCCGTTCGTATTCGGCATTAAACTGTAGGTCCCTTCCATTCATGTACAAATATAACACGCACAACATGAGTGGATGCGAAAAGCTCGGCCTAGGCCCTTCAAGGGCTGTTGTGCTATTAAAAGTAAAAATAAAATATTCAGATCTCTAAAGTTGAATGCAAGCACCGATAAATTCTAAGTTATTTACGTCTGATATAAAAATTTATTCAGATGGGAATAGGGTATTCACTTAAATTAAGACACCTCCCCAGCTTTAGAAACACGATCTGTCCTATAAATTTGGTAGAATTTCAGAAGTAGAAGCACTTAGCTTAAGCCAGGTTTAAGTAAATATAAGAATTTGGTAAGGACATCTAAAACTTTTTAAATAAATATCGGGAAGCTTAGTGTTAAGACCACGAACATTCTTATAAAGTATCAGAAGATTTGTTGTAGATGCTTACCACATTTTCAGTAAACGGTTTCGGTTCTTGAAGAAACTCCGGCCAAAAAATTCCTTTGACAATTTGTTCGAAATATCCATCCAGCACATTAATTTTAAATGAGGAAATATTTCGCACATAAGAAAAATCAAACTTATATACTGAGAGGTCCGATAACAAGATTTTAACATAGTATTTAATATAGTCCACGGTAATATAGTTTGCAAATTTGGAAACAAATACTGATTTCATTGGAGGAATCACAGCAAGCCCCCTAGGAACACTATTAACCTGCTGCTTATTTAACAAACTAGGCGGAACGCTAGGAATAATTATTGGCGTGTTTGATACCAATTTGTTTTCCGTAGTCACAGGTATTGACCCAACCACCATAAGCTCGAGAGTAGTCTAGGTTCAGTATAATTTTAACCATTAATCGTTTCACACTGAAACAACGCGATAAAATATTGACGCTGTACATTGAAAATAGTCGTTCTATTGTGCATATCGTCGAAAAATATTGTGGCCAACAAAACACTATTCGTCATTTGGTGTCGAATTTTGTGGGGCATCGTCGACAAGCCGTTCCAATGAACTGGTTGAAGCGGTAAGAGAGAGTATTGCCGATACCCACATTTTTCGTATTGTCACTGCGCTCAACATTTTGGCGTCAGTGGAATCACCTTGTGGAGCATATTGAAGGATGATTTGTATTTGTTTTCGTATGAAGTGCAATTAACTCAAAAAATATTGGCGAGAAACCGTCCACTTCGCTTGGAATACGCCAAACAGTCGTTCGAATGGTTGACACTGAACCTGATTTTTAGAAGGAAATTTTGATAACCGATTTTACACATGCTTGGGCCGGCGTTTGCTCCAAAATCATCATTGGGCTACTTTTCTTGAGAGAAGGCGAAACAGTCGGTAGATTTTGGCTAATTATGTCTGGTCGCTGTGGCGTAGTGGTAGTGCGTTGGACTGCTACGCAGAGTGTCCGGGGTTCGAATTTCGGCACAAGCAAAATCAAAAAAAAAAAAAAAAAAGTAGAAAAAATAATTTTTTTTAACACAAAAATTATATTAAAATTGCATCCAAGTGACTTCTGGTTTGCGTTTATTTAATATTTTGTAGGAATTTGTATAAATTAATAATGAATATTCCATACACAAACACACATCTTATACATGTACTTATATAAAAAGTATGTACATATATTTATATAGTACATATGTATATATCAAAACTATTTTGGATGAACAAATTTTGTAATGGTTGATTGGTTGATCAATATTTAATTGATTGCTTTAATTTAAAGTGTTCATTTTCAAAATGACTCTCGATATTTTTGATGTGGTGAAAAGCTACAAAGTCATTTTTGGCAAAATGTTTCAAACGCGCAACAAGATTTGACGTCTTATCGTACGATGTTATGGGCTCACTTATTTCTTCATTAGATTCTTCTTCTGAATCACTTATGTCCATAATATCGCTTTGTTCTTGAAATTGAATTTCTACATTGTTGTCTTCAGTGCAGACATTTGTATCTATGTGGAGAAAGCCGTCGAAATCATTTGCCAAATCAAGTCCTTCGTGAAATCTAGCATAGACTGCCAGCGGAATGTCACCTTCGGAATCAAAATCGGAAAGACTCATCTATTTCTGAAAATCCTGCTTTACGGAAGCAGTTTTAGTTGTTGCTTCGACTTTATTCCAAGCTGCTTTGATGAAATAAACAGCTTCAAGCATATTAATAGATTTTGACATCTCCGATGCTGAATTTGAAGTGTCAATATTACGTAGCAAGTGTTTCAAAAGTAAGCTTCTATACAAAATTTTTAATTTTGGATTACCCTTGATCAAGGGGTTGGCTTACTGCCGTTGTGTTTGGAGGCAAAAAAAAATCAATCTTTATATTAGTCAAGTTTAATTCCCTTGGATGAGATGCTGCGTTATCCAAAAACAAGAGAATTTTTCGATTCTGGGCCCTATTGAACTGCTGCAGCTATTCACTCATTACTTCTCAAGTCATCCATGCTTTTTTATTAGATTTCCAATCCACTGACAGTTCTTCGATAGGAACAAGTTTTAACGGTCGAGGGCGGGCTGCTTGACAAATAACCAAAAGCCCTGGATAGCGACCTGACAACTGTCAGTGAGTTAACTAATGTGTGCGGCGGGCTTCTCCACGGCCTTGAATGAATGGTTGTGCGTCGGGCTTGGAACCTACCACGTCAATATATTTCACCAATGAATCCTCAAACGAAGCCTCGGATATTTAACCCCCTAATGTTGACGACTCCCGCAAACGCCTTAAGGAAAACGATTTGCGGATATGCACCTGGAATGTGCGAACCCTCTACAGGGAAGGTGCCTCTATCCAGCTGGTGGATGTCCTCCAACAATATAGAGCTGACATCACCTCTATACAGGAAATGCGATTGACGGGACAGGGTTGCTCCAAAAGAGCATCCTGTGATATCTACTATAGCTATCATTTGGTGTTGGATTTGTGGTTGGGAAGAGACTGCGTCATCTAGTCTCGAGGTTCACGGCCGTGAACGAGCGCCTAGCCACTATCCGCATCAAGGCAAAATTCTTCAACATCAGCCTAATTTGTGTCCATACCCCGACGGATGAGAAGGATGAAACAACCAAAGATAACTTCTACGAGCTCCTCGACAAAACTTATGAGCATTGCCCCCGCCACGATGTTAAAATCGTGTTAGGCGACTTTAATGCCAAGGTGGGCAAGCAGAGTCTCTTTGGTCCGACGATCGGAAAATTCAGTCTCCACGACGAAGTCACCGATAACGGTATGAGACTGATCGACTTCGCCGCCGCACGAAACATGACAGTTAGTAGCACCAGATTCCAACATAAAGATATCCATAAGGCCACTTGGCTGTCCCCTGATCAAAACACACGAAACCAGATTGATCACGTTGTGGTCGACGGAAGGCACGCTTCCAATGTACTAGACGTACGCGCAATACGTGGTGCAAACATCGACTCAGACCACTACTTGGTTGCAGCCAAGGTATGCACGCGTATATGTGTAGCAAATCGCGTACGGATAGGTACAAAGAGAAAGCTGGATGTCGCTATATGCGTACGGCTGCCGAAGAGGTGTTAGGCTACCACCGTCGACGGAGAAATATGTGGTACGACCAAGATTATCGCGATGCTACTGAAGCAAAAAACTGCAGTCAGTTGCAACGCGAGCTGCTAAGAAGCGATACAGAAAGTTGAGGAGGGAGGAGAAACGTATTTTCAGGTGCAAGAAAAGAGATGAAGAAAGACGCGAGTTCAATGATATCGAAATGTTGCGGGACAGGAACGAGGTCCGAAAATTCTTTGAAAGAATAAGACGCCTGACTCTTGGTTTGAAGACCGGGGCATCTTCCTGCAAGGATGAAGACGGAAATCTGGTGACAGATATCCAAGGCATAATGAGATTATGGAGGGAGCACTTTTCGCAGCTGTTTAATGGCGATGACGGCAATAATCCCGCCACTGCGGAATCCACATAGGAAACCCCAATCACTGACGGCGTTGAAGTACCGCCGCCTGACTATGAGGAGGTCTTAACAGCCATTGCTCGGCTGAAAAACAATAACGCTGCAGGTTCAGATGACCTGCCTACTGAGTTGTTTAAGACCGGAGGCGAAGAGTAGAATATGGTCAGATGAAAGCATGCCAAGTGATTGGAACCTCAGCGTACTCTTCCCAATCCATAAGAAAGGTGATTCCACGATCCGCGCCAACTACCGTGGGATAAGCCTTCTAAATATTGCATATAAGGTTCTATCGAGCGTACTGTGCGAACGACTGAAGCCCATCGTCAACAAACTGATTGGACTTTATCAGTGTGGCTTCAGGCCTGGTAAATCTACCATCAGCCAGATATTTACACTACGCCAAATCCTGGAAAAGACCCGAGAAAAACAGATCGACACCCATCGTCATTCGTTGATTATAAAGTCGCCTTCGACAGCACGATTAGGGATCACTTGTACGCCGCAATGTCTGATTTTGGTATCCTGGTATCCCTGCAAAGCTCATTCGTCTTTTCACAATGACACTGACCAACACCACCAGTGCAGTGAAAATTGGGACAGCCCTCTCCGCACCATTTGATACCAAAAGAGGTTTCAGACAAGGTGACTCCCTATCGTGCGACTTCTTTAACCTTAGGCTGGAGAAAATAATTCGAGCTGCGAACATCTACATCTCTGGCCCTATCTTCTACAAGAGTGTCATGCTGCTAGCATACGCTGATGATATTGACATCATTGACAAAAACGCTCGAGCAGTCAGTGCAGCATTCTCCAACCTGGAAAGGGAGTCTCTAGTGGTGGGTCTAGTGGTGAACGAGGACAAAACGAAATACCTTGTGTCAACAAACAAAGAGTCACGGCGTCTTGGACAAAATGTCACTGTTGACAACTACACTTTTGAAGTCGTCAAGGATTTCGTATATCTAGGATCCAGCAGAAACACCAACAATAATGTCAGCCTTGAGATCAAGCGGAGACTAACTGTTGCCAAGAGGTGTTACTACGGGCTCAGTAGGCAATTGAGAAGTAGAGCCCTCTTTCGACCGACGAAAATAACGCTCTATAAGTCCCTCATCCTTCCCGTCCTAATGTATGGCGCAGAGACGTGGACATTGATCATCAATGATGAGAGGCTGTTGGATGTTAGGAGCGTTCGAGAGGAAGATACTCCGTAAGATCTACGGTCCAGTATGCGTGGACGATGTGTATCGAATAAGATGGAACGATGAGCTGTACGCCGACACTGACATAGTCAAGCGTATAAAACTCCAGCGGCTTCGCTGGCTGGGTCATGTTGAGCGAATGGAAGAAAGCGCTCCGGGCGCTAGAAGGGTGTTTTATTCGAACCACGGTGGAGGAACACGCCGATGGGGACGTCCTAATCTCCGTTGGAAAGACCAGGAGCAGGGCAACCTGACTGCACTTGGCCTTATCAACTGGTGCCAGCGCGCGCATAGCAGAGTCGACTGGCGAAGCTTTGTAGAGGCGGCCAAGACCGATCATCGGTTGTATTGCCAGATAAGTATGTAACACCGAATTTGACTGCTACTTCCAGTGCTTTTGCCTTTACAATAGGCCAGATATAGGAATTTTTTTACTTTTAGCCTTAGAAACATTCCATATGTACTATAATATTTACTTTACTTTTAATGGCACAACAGCCCATGGAGGGCCTAGGCCGAGCTTTTCGCATCCACTCATGTTGTGCGTGTTATATTTGTACATGAATGGAAGGGACCTACAGTTTAATGCCGAATCCGAACGGCGAAGTGGAAAGCTTTTCATAGCAATTTTGACTCTTGTAGGTTTGCCATTGCCTGCCAAGAGGTGGTGCGGTGTAGAAAAATTATTTTTTCTACTTTTTGATTTTGCCTGTGCTGAGATTCGAACCCCGAACACTGTGCGTAGCAGTCCACCGCACTACCACTACGCCACATCCTACCACTGTACCATAATACATTGAGAAATAAAATCACTAAGCTCGTTGCCAATCACTAGCCTAAAGCAACTAAGTGCGTACTTAAACAAGATTAAAAATGTAACTATATTTTTGATGTCTGGGCACAAAAGGATCAATGGTAATGAAACAGTAGCCAATATTTTCTAGGAATACAAGGACTGCTAATATAGACAGTGGGAGCTTTAACCCAAAAACAGTCGAAGCACATTTTGTCTATTTGAGAGCCACCTTCTTTAAGAAAACTTCTCTTTTGATGTACATTTAGAACGATTTGCTTGTTTATTTTTATTGATTTCTGCAGCCTGTGTTTTACCAATATTGAACCTTTGAAAACAAGAAAATTTCCTTTTTAGAGGGCATTAAACTTTACCTTTTCGCAATTTCACACACAGACAATTTATCTCTTTCGAACACATTAATAATTTCCATTTCATCCCTAATGGACAGTATTGTTTTTTTTGGTGCCATGTTACATATTACAAATTTATAAAAAACACAAGCCATGAATGACAAATCTGCCCTCTATTTGACACACGTCATGAATGGGCATACATGTTACAAGGGAAATCACCAATTTCGTTTTGCATACATGTTAAAACACAAATTTATCAACACAAATGCGAATGGGATTTGTTTTATGTAGATTTTTAACAGACTTGTTTGGATTTTTTTGATTTTTTGATCACAATGGTTTGAAATATAGTGTCCGCGTACGGTTATTAGTGCGTCCAGTTATTGGAATGGAATTTGTATGGACAAATTAGTGAAAAAGCTGTGTCCACGAAATTTGTCCGGCTATTGGAGCTGTCCGGTTATAAGGGCTGTCCGTAATGTGGAATTTCTTTCCCATAAAAGATGAAGCACCCTAATATCTCGAATTAATCAAAGTACTTAAATGGAATGTAAATGAACACTTTTTCAACTTTTTCAATTAAACTCATTTCATTTAATTAAAGCCGCTTTATAATAGTTGAAAATACGAACATAATGGCTGCGACATCGTATAATGCCAACAAGATGGCGTCCGTAGAAAATGTTTTCTGCGTCTGGAAGACAATGAACGCGGCAACGACAAATTGGCTTTGTAAAAGAAAATGACATAAACAAGAAAATTGTATATAAGATTGATAATTTGTTTTTGTCATTCTGCTATATGTCAAATCCTAATTAAATTGAAGTTGACGACCGCGATAATTTGTACAATACTCAATGATGCACTGCCGTAATCTTCATGTTCATCTTCATAATACCATTAAGCCCAAACTGCGGAGTTTCGGCAAATTGTTTCCACTGAAATTGCAACCGTTCACATTGGCAGCTTGTTTTCTTTTGACAGTTTTTGTTTATTTTTTGTGTATAAAATGTCGACGAAAATTTTAATTATTATCAAAATGGTAGACGAAATATTTAGCAACGAGATAAAAATGTATCAGAGCAAACATCAATTGTTAATTGCAAATATATTGAACTCGCATAAATAGTGGATGACGCTTGTTACGGTTGTAGCCTCATTGTCTTCAAAGCAAAGAGTATGTTGAAAGATGGTAAATATATAAATAATTAAAATACTTGTGATATAAAATTCAATGAGTCAATCAAATATAATAATTTTATTTAAAAGAAAACACAATACAAATTTCAGATAAAATTATCATTTCGCCGATCGGATTAGCCATAAACCTATTCATGTACAAATATAATACGCACAACATGAGCAGTTTTGCCATTAAAAGAAGAAAAAATAAATTAAAAAGTGTAATTTTTCTAACTAGCAAGCGAAAAAATGTACCAAAGCGGAGACGTTGTAGCTACTGAAGTGCTATTTGGCCCGAAATAATGAGTTTCAGCACTATATTAAATAAATATATTTATTACAACTGCTGTCCATAGTAGTGGCAAATTTTCAATAGTGTTGGCAAATTTTTGATATCTTATACCTAATTGTGGATACGTTGTTTTTTTTGCCACGCGTAAAAATAAATACGCCTAATATCTTTTTTTGGTACAAATATTATATTTCCACCATCAAATCTTCCAAAAATTAGGGCCTTATTGCGAATATAAATCGATTGTCGTTTATGGCTGTTGATTAACGATCAACTTTGGTCCTTGAGCCAATAAGTGCCAGTGAAAGGAAAAAAAAACATTAAGAACGCAATGAGGTTAGCGCAGTGCCACTAAACACAAAATAACACAAAGTTATAACAACAAAAACAAAACAAAAAAGTGCAACCAGTACAACATTCACCAACAACCAACCACCAACAAGTACAGCACAGCAAGTAAACCCCAGGGAAAAACTTTCCTCCCTTTGTCTAGTATTGAAGTATTGAACAAGATTTTATTTATTTCCTAAATTTTACTTCTAAACTTCATATATACAAAATTTTTAAGTTTTCCGATATTTAAAATATTGTGTATAAATTGTATATATTTCCATATACATACATACTGGTTCCAACTTACTAAAATATCTTTTGTATGTACATAAAGTAAATAAGTTCCGTGTTCAACAACAAATACACACTTATTGCTTTAGAGAAAATTCTTGCATTTCTTTTGTGCTATATTCGTTTACCTCCAAAAGATAAACCTGTACAAAATTACACCTTGTGCAATAAATTTAGGTACACTTTGACGAATTTAAGTACTTTATTATATATGTCATGCATTTACAATAGTTTATGGTGGCAGCGCTTGATATGGTCATATGTGTCATGCAATTGAAATAGTTTATGGTGGCAATGCTTGACATGATCATATGATGGTTATGTTGTGTTGGCAATGATTCATCGAGACTCGAGAGAGTGCTTGCAAGAATAGACAGAGCTTGAACACACTCTGCTGACGGCGGTCAGTAAGATATTTAATCATTGAGAAAAGAAAAGTAAATCGTGGCAGAGTGGTGAACAAAATCTGTCTGCCACCAACCTAAAAATCAAACATTTAAAATGACATAAGAAGTGGGATCCGATCCAGCTACACAGGAAAATGCTCACAAAGAAGACAACAATTATTGGCCAGCCATATTTCACCAACAAAATCAAAATTTTCTAGCGATAATAAAAGCCATTGGTCAGCCATCTGCCAGTGACATCAATTTGCCGGACTTCGATCCAAATGTTGGAAGAATAGATGCAAACGCATGGATAACGATGGCTGATATGTGCATTGGCAGCAAAACGCTCAACACGTCAGACTTGATTATTTTAAAGGTGAGGCGTCAATTTGGTTGTTGCAGATTTCTTTTCCTGAGATGAAATGGAGTGATTTCCGAGAAGCATTCGTGGCACGTTTTGACACAGCGGAAACGACGGCTGCAGCAATGATAAGATTGCTGGAAAATAAACCAAAAGAAGCTGAAAGTTACGCATCATATGCATCGACTTGGTTGACTAATTTGTTAGCAAAATGGCAGCACTTATCAAAAGAAGAGATTGCGATTGCCTTAACTATGGCACACATCTCAAAATTGAAGCCGCAGGTACGTCACATAGCATTCACAGCCGATATAAAGTCCAGGCATCGTATGCAGCAAGAATTAAGCGCAGTAAGAGATGAGCCGGAACAGAAGAGGTTCAGATCTGGAACACCACCGCCCATAATTAGATGTTTTGTTTGCGGAAAGCGCGGTCATAAAGCAGCAGCATGTTCGGAACGTCAACAAAAAGGGCATGCTCACTTTCCAGCGTCAGGGAACCAGACGTAACCTCATCAGTCTAAAATTGTAAATTGTTTTAAGTGCAACCAATAATTTTTCTTTGAAAAAAATATTTACTGTAAATAATCAAGCAAATTTAAATGTGACTGACAATTTTTCAATTATTGAGACTGACTTATCAAAGAACAAAATTTAATTAATAAAAGTATTAACTGAATTCAGCGAGTTTTTTATAGAAGGCATGCCTACTTCAAGAGTTAAGACTGGAGTATTACAAATTCGACTAATTGATCCCAATCGTACTGTTCAGCGTCGCCCTTATCGCCTTTCTCAAATTGAGCGTAGTATTATGCGAGAAAAAATTTATGTTTTGTTGCAGGGTAAAATTATAAGACCTAGTTCATCTCCATTATTATTATCCAGCGTTATTAGTTAAGAAAAAAGACGGTTCTTTTCGGAGTGCATAGATTTCCTCGCCTTCAAGGTGCCAAGTTTTTTACTCATTTAGATTGTG
This sequence comes from Palloptera scutellata, assembly GCA_958295655.1. NCBI lineage: Eukaryota > Metazoa > Arthropoda > Insecta > Diptera > Pallopteridae > Palloptera > Palloptera scutellata. The sequence goes on from OY282451.1 coordinate 33,165,657, forward strand.
CTAGCGGTTTCCATCTTATACCCGTAGAATAGAATTCAATCGAATATACTGTCACTCAAGAGGGACAATACGAGTACTTGACAATACCTTTCGGGTTACGTAATGCAATTTCTGTTTTCCAAAGAGCAATTGTGAACGCTTTTGGAGATCTAGTACACGATTATGTCTTAATTTATCTTGACGACATAATGATTGTAGCGAATGACTAAATTCAAGGATTAGAAAGATTGCGTACGGTATTGGGTATATTGACCAAAGCAGGATTTTCTTGAAATGTGAAAAAATTTTCGTTTCTTAAAAATAGCGCAACGTTTTTGGGATTTGAGATAGAAGGAGGGGAAATAAAACCAATTAGGAAGAAAATCATAGCTCTTTCAGGGTTAGCACCTCCACAAACTGTAACTGAGGTACGACAATTCATTGAGTTGGCATCATATTTTAGGCAATTCGTTGAAGGATTTTCGCGCATTATGGCACCTTTGCATAAGTTGACATCATTGACAGGAAAACTGATATGGAAAGAAGAACACGAATTAATTAGGCAACAAATAATTGCTAGACTGACGAACGAGCCCGTGCTTATGATTTTTAATACGGATTGCACTATTGAATTACATACTGACACTAGTAGTGACGGTTACGCAGCAATTTTATTTCAGGTTTATGAAGAAAAAAGACGGGTGGTTGCGTATTTCAGTAAAAGAACTTCCCCAGCAGAACCTAGGTATCATTCCTATGAGTTAGAGACGTTATCTGTGGTTAACGCCATTAAACATTTCAGAGCTTATCTGTATGAACAAAAATTTACCGTTGTAACGGATTGCAACTCGTTAAAAGCTTCTCAAAACAAAATAGACCTAAATCCTCGAGTACACAGATGGTGGATGTTTTTACAATGTTTTGATTTTGATTTAGTTTATAGAGAAGGCAAAAGAATGATGCACGTTGATTTTCTCTCATGCAACCCAGAACCGAAACCCGAAGTGATCAATTGCCAAGCGGGTGAAACAGAGAAGTTAATTTGCTTAACAGAAATATCAAATAATTAGCTCAAAGCGGAGCAATAACGTGATGAGGAAATCAAAAACATTATATCGGACTTAGAGAATGGAATTGTAGATGATAATATAGCAAAAACATTTGTTTTTCGAGCAGGTGTATTACACCGAGAGATTCAGCGAAATCATAAAACAAAATGTCTTCCTTTTTTACCTCAAGCTCTGCGATGGTCAGTAGTTAACAATTTCCATGAGTCACTAATGCATTTGGGAGTCGAAAAGACATGTATGATTTGTATGATTTTTATTGGTTTCCGAAAATGCATCGCTATGTAACAAAGTTTATTGAGTTGTATCGCATGTAAGGTCGCTAAACCGCATGTAGGAAAGATTCAAGCACAAACACATCCAATCCCAAAGGTCACAGTACCATGGCATACTATCCATATAGACGCTACAGGCAAGCTAAGCGGGAAAACCGATCAAAAAGAATACATTTTTCATAATTGATGCATTTACAAAATTTGTTTTATTTAATCATACAATCTTTCTTGATACTAAAAGTAGCATAAAAGCAGTTATTAAGTGTGTAGCTTTGTTTGGCGCACCATCCAGGATAATTGCAGATCAAGAACGCTGTTTTAGAAGTCAGAAGTTCCGCAATTTTTGTAAGTGTAAGAATATAAACCTACACCTTATAGCAACTGGTTCAGCTAGGGCCAATGGGCAGGTAGAAAGGGTCATGACGGTGTTAAAGTCAATGCTTACGGCAGTGGAAATGATTAAAGATAGATCTTGGCAGGAGGCGCTAGACGACATTCAGTTAGCTCTCAACTGTTCCATTCGTAATACGACAAAAAGCTCTCCCCTTGAGTTAATGATTGGTAAAGTCGCAAGGCCTTTATCTCTAATGAATAGTGATGTTGAAACTGATGTGAATCTAGAGTTGATAAGAGAAAAAGCTAGTGAAAACATAGTTAAAGCAGAACTGTATGACAAAAAACGATTCGATTTGAGAGAATCAAAACCAAATAAATTTCTAGTTAGAGAATTTGTTCTTGTAAGAAATGAAGTACGAAATCAAACAAAACTAGACGCCAAATTTAAAGGACCTTTCAAAATAATTGTAGTTCTCGATGGGGACTGGTATGTGGTCAAAGCTTTGGACTCGAAACGCACTTTTAAGTTCGCTCATGATAGACTTAAGGCAATGCCTCAGATAAAAGAGAATGATAATTTTTTTGATGATAATGTCGATGAAAATGTAGTTGATTGTTATGTTGATAATGACGTAGAAGATACGGCTGTAAATGATTGTGTTGATGATAATGTTGAAGATAAGGCTGTAAATGATTATGTTGATGAAGAGATTGTTGATGATGATGTTATTATGGATAATGAGAACGATGATTAACGTGAACTTGTAGTCTATACCATAAATAATTTCGCAATCGTAGCCTAAAATCGGTCCATTGGGTCCGTGATGGCGCGAGGTTTTATTTATTTTATTTATGGCGGAGGACGAACAATAATGTAAAGCAAATGTATGAAATAAGAATGGATTTTTTTTTATTTGTTATTATTATTAATTGTTTTGGTTGTTTTGTAATAAATAATAGTAAATCAAAAAATAAAAAAAAAGCAATAAGATAATTTTCATTGATGGAAATCGAATGGAATGGCAAAAAGGAATAGAGGAAAAGGATGGCCGAGTGGAGATCCTCATATTCTTACCTACAAAAGGTTGCACTTAGCATTTTTGCGGTTATTAAAAATAAATAAAAAAAATAATACTATTTACAGCAAATATTTCTTGTTTCCAGAAAAATATATGGTTGCTTATTTAAATACAACTATTTCCAATATATTATTTTCTTTTCTTGGATACTTATTTACAATTTTATTTGTTCAAATAATTCTAAATTTCTTAGAATAATTTAATGCCTATTGAAAAAAAGTGATTCTATTGAGATAAATAAAAAAAAAATTTTTAAATGTCAGACGAAGGGAATGGGAAGAGAATTCTCAAAAACAACTCAAAAGCAACAAAGAAAAAAAAAACTCACTAAGTCAAAAAAAAGCGAACTTATAGTATTTCCATGCAGAAGTTCATTACCGAAAGTGACAATCTTGTCCAATATTGCGATAAATTCAGTAATTCTTCTGTAGAAGATCACACCGAATCTCTTTTGGTTGTGAAGCGAAGTAGTCTAGAGAACGTAGTCTTGACTCCAAAGAGTCTATGATGTGGTGTTTGAGACAGACGACAGTGACTTGCCCGAAAATTTCAAAGCACAGGCTAGTGGTAAATACTGTAGCTGTCAAGAAACATACGAAAACATAATGGCTAGAATTGAAGATCAGTTGAAATTACTTCAACCTCAATCGCTTTCAAGAGAAGTCCCTAAATAACAACTCAAAGAGCAGGCAAGTATCATGCCATGCTTACAAGTTCCACCTTGCGATACAGAAATTTTTTCCGGTGATTATGAAGAAGGGCCGTCTTTCCGAGACATGTTCACCGCCGTTTACATTAACCATCCACAACTCACTTCCGCTCAAAAGTTATACCATCTCAGATATAAAACGCAAGGTAAAGCTGGAGCTATCGTCAAACAATATTCGTTAAGCGACGAGAAATTCGCTCTAGCATGGGAAGCCTTGAAAGCTCGTTATGAGAATAAACGCATTCTAGTTGACAATCAAGTACAAACGTTACTGAATATGCACACTATTCATTCCGAGAAAAGTAAAGAGATACAAAAACTTCAAATGACAATTTATAACTGTCTGTGCATCTTAGCTTCTTCAGGCGTAACTACAGAAAACTGGGATCCCATCCTAGCATATATATTTTCTACGAAACTACCACACGAAACATTATCGCTGTAGGAACAATCCTTAAAGTCCCGAAGGGACCTACCTCTATGGTCACAGCTAGATGATTTCCTGACGAGTAGATACGAAGTAGTAGAACTACTCAACAGAATTCATCCAAATAAGTAAAAGCTAAATGTTTTTAGTCAACACACTCCCCAAAAGAAGGTTGTTAGCCAAATTCACACCTTTGTGGCTGAACCCAAAAGAACGTATACATGTCGTCTATGTAATGTCTCTCATGCCATGCAGAGTTGTGCTAAATTTAAAAACCTTTCGATACACGAACGAATTAACTTCGTAAGAGATAATAATCTCTGTGAAAATTGTCTTGCTTTCACACACAAGAGAAAGCATTGTCCGAGTAATTTTTCCTGTGTCTATTGCCAAAGAAAGCGTCATTCCCTGCTTAACATAACAGCAAATACGCAAACTCCGAAATCCATTAGTAGATCTCAAACAACTACAACTCATGCTACAACTGCAACACCTCAGTTGCAACAAAACATGGAACTTTCCTGTTCTACAAATACAGCGCAACTTCAAGCGCTTTACTCAAAGAATGACAAAACTGTCTTACTTCCCACTGCAATGGTTTCCATTGAATATTTAGGGGAATTATTCAAAGTCCGTGCTTTGATTGACCAAGTGTCGCAAAGAACTTTTCCTTATTTCCTTAAAAGTTCAAAAACGTATTCGTTTACCAACGGAACAATCCCTGTTCGAAATTTCAGGTATGGGAGGTAGAATTATCTAAAATTCTAATCGACTTTGTTCTTTCACGTTAGTGGCACCCAAAACCAACAAAAGAATATATAAGAATATACAGTTCTTTCGCAGTTAACCAAGCTTCTTCCCAGTTTTCCAATCAGAAGGTTTAACTTGCAACAGTTAGCCACTTTAAATCTTGCTGATCCAAATTGCCATATTCCTGTGATTTATTGCCCCAAATCCTTCTAGAAGGATTACGGAAGAACATCTGTTGTAATCTATTGGCACAGAATACTATATTTGGCTGGATCATCAGTGGTTCAGTTAGAGAACACGTAGCTGCACATTCCCCGCAAGTAGAACCAATCTTCAATGAATTGCTCCCAATTAAAGCAATTCCGGGAGCAAGAAGAAAACTCACAAACTCTTCCACTCTCGCCTGAAGATCAAGCTTGTGAGGATTTATACTGTTCTACTACGAAACGAAATTCTGAAAAAAATCACAGTTAACCATCCTGCAATATTAGAAAATATCCCAGTAGAGGATCTGTTAGATTCCGATTTTCTACGGTTTCAAAGTACAAGCTCTACTAAGACTCTCGGGATTCGTTGGAATACAATTTCTGACTCATTTCCTTATACCATTACACCAATTTCATCAGTGAATGGGGTCATCAAACAGCAAATTCTCTCTTCAGTCTCGAAACTTTTACCCGACAGGATGGCTTTCACCAATTATGATTCAAGCCAAGATGTTATTGCAAGAGCTTTGGCTAGATGGAACTGGGAAGAATGTGTCAAGCCTGGATCCCTCATTCAGAGGATTCAGTTCGCAGAAAACCTCCCAGCAATTACCAAAATTGAAATTCCTCGTTGGATCGGATTCTCCCCGAACCAACAAATCCAGATTCATGGATTTTGCGACGCTTCAGAGAAAGCGTGTTGTGCAACTCTCTATGTCCGTACCTCTTCTTCAGCACATCTCTTAGTTGCTAAAGGAAAAGTCGCACCCATAAGAACGGTAAGCCTACCACGCTTAGAGTTATGTGGAGCTGTTCTGTACTCAAAGTTAGTAACTGTAGTCCGATCCCACCTTAGACATAACGATGCTAGCTTAATTCTTATGGTGCGATTCTCAGATTGTGCTGGCATGGATAGAAAACCCACATCACACATGTAAGACTTTAGAATCCTGTCGTCTCTGGTGGAATGGACCTCACTGGCTTCAAAAATTCAGATTATTGGCCTAAATCCACTCCCAGAAATGCAACATTGCTAGAGCAACGCAAAGTAGAGTCCTATCACATTATCGATCAGGAAAAAGATATTCTTGATCGATTCTCCTCATTTCCCTCGAGCTCTAAGGGTTGTAGGATATGTTTTTCGGTTCTTTCACAATGTGCAGGCAAAGGTTCGTAGAGTTAGTGTCCCCACTTCAAGCTCTATCCGTCATGCCGAAATTCAATTTGTCAAGACCCGACTCATATCCTTGGCTCAATCTTGATATTATCTGCTAGAAAAGGCATCATTACTCGATGCAAAACCAATAGAAAAGAAAAGCACTCTTCTCGTGTTAAATCCTTTTCTAGACAAGAAGACTTTCATGCCGAAGTCAGTCTCATGATTCGCATGGTGAGGCAGGAATATTACATTCCTCGCCTAAAATTAAAAATAAAAAAGTGCATTTTCCAATGCAAGGCTTGTACTATATACAAGCAGACAATGCGGACCCAGATTATGGCTGCTCTCCCCCCTGAGCGCTGTAATTTATCACTTGCATTCGCTACCACAGGTGTGGACTTTGTGGACGGTCTTCTAGTTTTCGTAAAGGATACGAAGCCGTATTTGTATGCTTTTCCACGAAAGCCATTCATTTGGAGCTCTGCTCAAACCTAACGACGGATGCGTTCCGAGCGTGCTTCGCTCGATTCGTTGTACGCAGATGGCTTCCAGAAAAAATTATGAGTGACAATGATACAACATTCGTTGGTGCTCAATGCGCTATAAGTAAAGACTTCTTAAATTTCTTTAACGAAGTCTCCATTGACATCTGAATGAAATATGCTCCTCAATATAACCTGGCATTTTATTCCTCCAAGTGCTCCCCACATGAGTAAGTTATGGGAATCTGCGGTCAAGAGTTTCAAAACTCATCTCAAAAAGACTGCTGGAAACCACAAGTTTACCTTTGAAGAGTTCACCACTCTACTGGCAAGAATAGAATCCGTTCTAAATTCGCGGCCTCTTTATCCTACTTCCCAAAATCCTTCTGATGTCACAGCTATCACTCCTGGGTATTTCATCAGAGGTGCGCCTCTCCTGGCTCTACCCGAACCTAACGCTGAGAATATCTCTCTCATTAACCGTTGGGAAAAGATTAAGGTGCTTCATCACCAAATCAGCCACCGCTGGAAAGAAGAATACCTAAGGGATCTTCAAAAGCGGTATAAATGGAAACATCCGCAGAAATACCCTGTAGAGGGAGAGTTCGCAGTCGTAAAGGACCAAATAAATGGCGTCTGTTACATAGGGGTCCTGACAACCACATTCCCGTTGTCGATTTGCGCACCCAAAATTGTGTAACATCACGTCCTATCGTGAAATTATGTATTTTACCTCTCGCGTAAAAAACTGGTAATATAGAAGTCTCCTTCTATAACCACTAGTATAACCCATGCTAATCTGTACTTCTTTCCAATACACCACAGGTTAAATCAAAAGCCATAGGCCGCGCAAACCAGCGCAATACGTCGCAACCCGCAGCGTTAATGGCTCCCCCTGGTCAGGAAGGAATTTGTCTCCAATGCAAGCTATGCTTCCGGTACCACGCATTGCGGTATTGTCGCGGTTTCCTCGCCATGCCCCCAACCAGCGAGCGGAAACGGGTAGGGCCCATGGATATTGCCTGAATTGCCTCTCTCAAACGCATACCACGGCAACATGCGAGTCCGCCAACCAGTGTAGGAAGTACTCCCTGGATCACCGCACGCTGATCCATCCGGAATCCAGGGCGGTAGCAAAGAGAAGGAAAGCCAGCCACCGGCCTCAAGCACCGCAACGACCAGGCAGAGCTATCGTTCCTGGCCGTCCTGCATCTGCCGCCTTCGCGCCTGCTCGCGCCTCGTCATATGGCTGCTGCCCGGACAATTAACCGCCGTCTCGAGACATTCCGCTACCGGGATCAGACGGTGAAGGAGCTACCCGGGGACGTCGTTAGGACCCTGCAACGCCTCGAGGAGGCAATTGATTTTGCACCCATGCAAGTGGGCCGTGATGATTAAGCCCTCTCCTTTTCTATTCTTTTATATTCTTTTTATTTTCTTTTTCTATTCTTTCTTTCCTATTCTACTTTCTTTATATATACTTTCTTCACGAATGCCAAACCGTACGGTCTACCCATCCATACTTTGAATTTAAATTTTGCTTACTTAATTTTCAATAAGTTAATTTATATACCATAAAACCGATCTCCTGGTCTTTTTATTTTTCCACTTAAATCCCCCTTGCTTTCTCTCCTAAAACCAAGCCACCCAGAGCTTAAACAACTTACTTTGCCAATTGCGAATCTTGATCGATTATCGACTGTAAGCGATCGACTAATTTTAGTTTGTCTATTTTGATTACCGAAGTGATTAATGGGTCAACTGATCAACTGTCGACAGCCTGTCGCTCGAAATTTGTTGATCGATCCATTTGTTTTTTCTTATAAAAAGAAGTATTTACAAAGTAAATAAATTGATTAACTCAAAAGCCAATAGAATTGTACAAAACCATTTAAGTACATTGAAACATTCACAATAGGTGTTAAACTTAAAATCCAATACCAAAATTAAAGTCTGTTGATTTGTTGACTACAGATAGCACGGCTACATTGACTCATTGGCCTTCATGAAATAGGTAGTTTGTACTATTGTTGATCCGAACAGGCTGAAGGGTTATTTGTTATTGTGGTTTCGGAGTTCAACTTCCGATAGATAGAGATAGGCACCCATTGTGGCAAGTGTTATGCCTTTACCACAATAAACTTAAGTTTATCAGTGTCGACTATGACCGCATGTAGCGCCAAAGGCCAAGCTTTTCGCATCCACTCATGTTGTGCGTGATATATTTGTACATGAATGGAAGGAACCTACAGTTTTATGCCGAATCCGAACGTTAAATCGAAAAGCTTTTCATAGGCAATTTTTACTCTTGTAGGTTTGCCATTGCCTGCCAAGAGGTGGTGCCGTGTATTAATTTAGTTGTTGTTGCTTTTTTTTATTTTTTTTTAAATATTTTTCTTTTTTTTTGGAATTTGTCTTTTTTTTTTTATTTTTTTTTTCAATTTGCCTGTGCCGAGATTCGAACCCTTCACTCTCTGCGTAACAGTCCAACGCACTACCGCTACGCTAGAGCAACCACATTTTACAGAAACAATCTTTTCGCTGTTGTAAATCCCAGAAAAAAGAGGTACCAATGGACGAATATCAGATGGTGATGCACAATTTAAAGATTGGATATCTTTTCCAGCTGTGGTCGCTGTGGCGTAGTGGTAGTGCGTTGGACTGCTACGCAGAGTGTCCGGGGTTCGAATCTCGGCACAGGCAAAATCAAAAAAAAAAAAAAAGTAGAAAAAATAATTTTTCTACACGGCACCACCTCTTGGCAGGCAATGGCAAACCTACAAGAGTAAAAATTGCTATGAAAAGCTTTTCCTTCGCCGTTCGGATTCGGCTTTAAACTGTAGGTCCCTTCCATTCATGTACAAATATAACACGCACAACATGAGTGGATGCGAAAAGCTCGGCCTAGGCCCTCCATGGGCTGTTGTGCCATCAAAAGTAAGTAAGTAAATATCTTTTCCAGCAAGGTTCCCTAAATTTGCCAGAACCTAGTATATTACCAAACGTTGGTTGCTGTAGCTCAGTGGTAGTGAGGTTGACTGTTACGAAGAGTGTCCAAGTTTCGAATCACGGCACAGTCAAAATCAAGAAGTAAAAAGCCAATTTTTCACCACCTCTTCGCAGGCAAAGGCAAACCTTCAATTCGCCGTTTGGATACGGCATAAAACTGTAGGTCTCTTCCATTCTGTACAAATATAACACGCACAACATGAGTGGATGCGAAAAGCTCGGCGTTTGGCGCTACATGCGGTCTACATTGATACAAAAAAGCGGAAGTTCATTGTGGTAAATGCATAACACTTGTCATAATAGCTGTCTATCTCTTTATTTGTGTCCTGCGATCGCATTCTCTCTCTCATTCTCCCTCCTTCTTCCTCCCATATATTAATATTTCTTCCAATCAGCACAATGCATTCATATATAGATGAACACCCTGCGTGTTATATGTATCAAAACAAAAGATGCTATCCAAAAGTGTTTATCGATAAAAATTCAATGCTGGTTATTCTCATGGTTATTTCTCTCGATTTCTTTTGTAGTTAATCCGCAAATGTCAGCACACATTTATAGCATTTCGACAATCTTTGGCAATCAGTTTTATTTTATTGGCTTCAGTAGTTTATTTTACATAGAAATAGTTGTAACAGAATTGTCATATTTCTACCATACAAGATGCTGGACCTATCATAAATTATTGTACAAAATCCCGCTTTTCGGAGTAGCCCACATTTATCAATTTCGGAATTTTTTTTAGTGTTTTTTTTTGTGTTTTGGGACCATATTTTTATAATCTGGTGGCGAAGGGAGGCTCTGAACTACTTTTCCAAAAAAAGGCTTCTAATGTATATAAATTAAACTAATGTAGCACCAAGCGTGGAACAAAAGTTCTTAAATCGTCTTTCGTTAGTTATAGAGACCCTTAAGCTTGAATTCTCCCTCTTTAAAAATATAAAATTTCAAAATTATATGAATTTTATGTCTTAATATATTTTTATTTGATAGAAACTTTTTAAGACAAAATTACGTTTTACTTATTATAAAAAATTACCTCAGCCATACAGCCATACGAAATACAGTTATCTCCAACTTTGCTTATGACTTTTTTTACACTTTTTTTTTATAATACATATAACTTTAATACATCTCCCTATTTAGACAATTTTTTTATTTTACTATGGAGTACAGTAACTTGGGTGAAAAAGTAATATTTGAACGTAGATATAAAGGGTGTTTTTTTAGAAGTGTGGTTTTCAATCTGTCATTACTTTTTTCGGAGTTGGTCTTTTTGACAGCTGTCACTTGATTTATGCTTAGTTTGGTTTGCCATTTCAAGAATTGAAGCAGAACGACCATCAAGCCCGACGTACGTTCGGTGAATGGGCCCAAAACGATCCCGATTTTTACAAGAAAATTTTGTTCGTTAATAAGCAAAATTGTCGCATTTGGAGTGATCATAATCCACAAGCCATTGTTGAGACGCCGTTACATCCTCAAAAATTCACTGTTTGGTGTGCTATATGGGCCGAGGGAAACATTGGTCCATATTTCTTCAAAGAAGAAGCCGGTCATAATGTTACAGTCAATGGGAAACATTATAGAGCCATGATTAATGACTTTTACGTGCCTGAATTGGAAGATGTTGATGTGGACAACCTTTGGTTCCAAAAAGACGGCGCTAAATGCCATACAGCCAACGAAACATTCAATTTATTGAAGGAAACTTTTGGTGAGCGCATTATCTCGCGTCGTGGGAATGTTGCGTGGCCTCCAAGATCGTGCGATTTAACACCGCTGGACAATTTTTTTGGGGTTATGTGAAGTCGCTTGTCTACGAAGTTAAGCCCGAGACGATTGACGCCTTGGAAGAGAATATTCTTGTCTACGAAGTTAAGCCCGAGACGATTGACGCCTTGGAAGAGAATATTCGGCGCGTTATTACTGACATACGGTACCAATTGATGCAGAAAGTGGTCGAAAATTGGGCGTCTCGGCTGAAATTTATTTGAACCATAATTTACTTACCATAACTTACTTACTTACTTAGCTGGCACTACAACCGATGATCGGTCTTGGCCGCCTCTATGAAGCTTCGCCAGCCACCTCTGCTATGCGCGCGCTGGCGCCAGTTGATAAGGCCAAGTGCAGTCAGGATGCCCTGCACCTGGTCTTTCCAACGGAGATTAGGACATCCCCTTCTGCGTGTTCCTCCACCGTGGTTCAAATAAAACACCCTTCTAGCCTGAGCGCTTTCTTCCATTCGCCTCATTGTGCCCTGGATATCTGTCACCAGATTGCCGTCTTCATCCTTGCAGGAAGAGGCCCCGGTCTTCAAACCAAGAGTCAGGCGTCTTATTCTTTCAAAGAATTTTCGGACCTCTTTCCTGTCCCGCAACATTTCGATATCATTGAACTCGCGTCTTTCTTCATCTCTTTTCTTGCACCTGAAAAGACGGTTCTCCTCCCTCCTCAACTTTCTGTATCGCTCCTTAGCAGCTCGCGTTGCAACTGACTGCAGGGTGGCTATGCAAACAGCGTTTTTTGCTTCAGTAGCATCGCGATACTCTTGGTCGTACCACATATTTCTCCGTCGACGGTGGTAGCCTAGCACCTCTTCGGCAGCCGTACCCATATAGCGGGAAATGTGCGTCCACTGCGCGCATATATCATCAAGTTGAGGGATGTTTTGCGAGAGGAGAAATGCAAGTTGGTTGGCAAAGACTTTGGCTGTCTGTTGTGATTGCAGCTTTTCGACATCCAGCTTTCTCTTTGTACCTATCCGTACGCGATTTGCTACACATATACGTGTGCAGACCTTGGCTGCAACCAAGTAGTGGTCTGAGTCGATGTTTGTACCACGTATTGTGCGTACGTTGGAAGCGTGCCTTCCGTCGATCACAACGTGATCAATCTGGTTTCGTGTGTTTTGATCAGGGGACAGCCAAGTGGCCTTATGGATATCTTTATGTTGGAATCTGGTGCTACTAACTGTCATGTTTCGTGCGGCGGCGAAGTCGATCAGTCTCATACCGTTATCGGTGGCTTCGTCGTGGAGACTGAATTTTCCGATCGTCGGACCAAAGAGACTCTGCTTGCCCACCTTGGCATTAAAGTCGCCTAACACGATTTTAACATCGTGGCGGGGGCAATGCTCATAAGTTTTGTCGAGGAGCTCGTAGAAGTTATCTTTGGTTGTTTCATCCTTCTCATCCGTCGGGGTATGGACACAAATTAGGCTGATGTTGAAAAATTTTGCCTTGATGCGGATAGTGGCTAGGCGCTCGTTCACGGCCGTGAACCTCGAGACTAGATGACGCAGTCTCTTCCCAACCACAAATCCAATACCAAATTCGTGCCTCGACGCATGACAGCTGTAGTAGATATCACAGGATGCTCTTTTGGAGCAACCCACTCCCGTCCCGTCCATCGCATTTCCTGTGTAGCGGTGATGTCAGCTCTACATTATTGGAGGACAGCCACCAGCTGGATAGAGGCACCTTCCCTGTAGAGGGTTCGGACATTCCAGGTGCATATCCGTAAATCGTTGTCCTTTGGGCGTTTGCGGGAGTCGTCAACATTAGAGGGGTTCTTTATCCGAGGCTTATTATTTATTATTTTGAGGATTTAATGGTGGGTATTTTAACGTGGTGGGTTCGAAGCCCGACGCACAACCATTCATTCAAGGCCATGGAGAAGCCCGCCGCACACATTAGTTAACTCACTGACGGTTGTCAGATCGCTATCCAGGGGACGCCACGAGGAGGCTGTGTTTCGACTTGAAACGAAGAAGCGCAAGGATCGACCATGGACGTACCTGCGACTGTCACGAACTTTACCTTGTGTCCTACGCCCCAGGCCCCCCGGCTGGCCATAACAAAATTGCTAAATTGTTGGCCATAACATTAAATTATATGCGTTTTATTTCATCTTGAAAACCACAATTCTAAAAAAAACATCCTGTATAATTTCCGAGTGGTGTCAACATCACTGGTTGGCTCGTTTGTGCAAACTTAGATGCGTGCACTTGGCAACCAGGGTCGTCTTATTTAACCAGCAACAAGCAGAGTTGAAAGATTAAGCGATATATAGTTTTTTTTGGTGATTTGAGATGCTTTTAGCCATTTCCACTTGGCGACTTCACAGCGACATTTTTATCCGTTTTTTTTGGCAATCTTATTAATTTTTTGTTTTACAAGTCTACAAGTTTTGAAGTGAAAAAGATATATCTCAAGCCAGAGTCAGAGTGACTGGTTTTTGGACCATACATCCCACACCCCCTGCTCTATAGATTCTGGAGCCGTCGGTATACCATTTTAATGTGTGTACCTCATGAAAGGTGTTCAAAATTCTGATGTCTCTTTGCCTCTTATTACCAAGTATAATTTTGAAGGATTACTTGAAGTAATATTTCTTGTTCATATCGTCTCTGGGGAAAATGGCTAGGGGTAGGTCAGTAGAGATTCTTTCCAGATATCTATTGCTATGGACTTTAACCCAGCCAGATCCTTCCCTTGCTATACATAAGTGTCCTTTTGGCGGCCGTATCTTTTACTAGATGTAGAGGCGGAAGTCTGTTAGTACCTCCATGGCTGCCGTAGGAAACGTTTTCATATCTTATGTGATACAAACCCAGGCAAGTATTTGGACTTTATTGATGGTATTCCTCACTGTGACTAATTTTTCTTTCCGACCAGGATACTGAACCAAATATGATAATAGGCCTTGCCCTGAGAGTATACATCGCTTTACAATTTACGGATTACATCCTCAGGTTTTTCCTGCCAAGTTCCTACACACGCAATAAGTGTAGCGAGACCATTATTGCCGGTTAAATTGTCCATATGTTTTTTCGAGAGAAGTTTTGAATCTAGTGCTATTCCTAGGTCATTCAGCTTTATGAGTTTCATGTGCGGTAGTTTTCTCTTCTTAGTCAATTATACTAGGTTTGTCTTGGATGGATTTATATTTAAAACCACTTACTTGCACGATCTCTGTGTGAGGTTAGCCCCGTTTGGATTCCATCGCAAATTGCATCCTCGTATTTCCTCCCTGCTATAATGGCAATATCATCGGCATATCCTTGACCGTTTATGCAATTGTCTGTTAGCAGAGTGAAGGGCTCATCGACTAGGAGGCTCTAGAAGAGATAAGATAATACCCAGTCTTTTGGACATAATTTTAGTGTTCGAAGTATTATTATGGATAGTCCCATTTTGGTCTACGCTGTCCGTGACCTGAACATAGAGCTTATCCAGCGGCACATCGTTGATTCTACCTTTTTAATTTTGATAGCGTTGTGAGAGGTGTTATCAAAAGCTCTTACCTATCTTTGGTATAAATGTCACTAGGGCCTTTCCCCAACTACCTTGAATGAGTCGTGTAGCTAAGCCACTTCTAGTTAATTTTGTAAGGTGCGACAGAATTGTCTCTCTCACTTTCTGCAGAAGAGCGGTTACATCTGCACCCGGTGATTTGTATGGCTGGAAAGTACTGATAGCCCTGGATATTCTAGCTGCTGAGCTTATTCTCGAGGCAATCTTCCAGTCTCTTAGGTTTGTTCTTTGTCGTTCTGAGTATGTCGTTTCACCCGTAGCTGTTGCTCCAGGAAAGTGTGCTCCCAGAAGAGTGCCGGTTCATTGTTCTTTTTGGTGGTGTAGCTACCATCCGGTAGCGTTAACGCCATCATTGTCTTAACCTTTCCTTTCACTAGTACTTTATGAATTCTAGTTGCCGAGGGAGTTTTGTAGTCGCTGTGGCGTAGTGGTAGTGCGTTGGACTGCTGCGCAGAGTGTCCGGGGTTCGAATCTCGGCACAGACAAAATAAAAACGTAGAAAAAATAATTTTTCTACACGGCACCACCTCTTGGCAGGCAATGGCAAACCTACAAGAGTAAAAATTGCTATGAAAAGCTTTTTACTTCGCCGTTCGGATTCGGCATTAAACTGTAGGTCCCTTCCATTCATGTACAAATATAAGACGCACAAGATGAGTGGAAGCGAAAAGCTCGGCCTAGGCCCTCCATGGGCTGTTGTGCCATTAAAAGTAAGTAAAGTAAGAGGGAGTTTTGACTATATCTTCACAAAATTTCTTAAAGGAAGGGCTTTTTTGCCCTCTATCTGTTTGTTGTATTCTCTTAGTGCCTTGGAGCATTCCTGACACTCTTCTTCCTGCTTTGCTTTGTTGGATAGTTTTCGCGTTTTGGATCTTCGTTTAGACAGTGTAGTTTACAATTAGTTTTACAATAGCTAGTTTTACAATTATTTTCTGAGATTTCCAGATCTTCTTCTCTCTTCTGGTGTAGAGGGTCTTCCTCTTATACCACTAGTACTTGTCTTCTTCAAGTGCTCCACCACGGCTGTCGCGGAACTAGAAGGTATAGTTCTAAGCTCGCTGCCTAACTTGTATTGACTACCTGATAAGCCACGCGTCGTTGTAAAAGGAATTATTCTACAACTGGTGCTTGGTCCTTGCAGATCGTTAAGCACCGTCAGATTTGGCATAGAATGTATTCTTCCTCTTCCTCCTAGCAAACCATCTAGGAGCGATTGCTCCGCCATGTTTGTTACCTCATTTGGTTTGAGTTCCCACGTTTTTTTATTTGTCTTCTTTGTTAGCGTCACTATTATAGGTTTCGGCTGTTAGCTCGCGTCCAAGAGATAAAGAAAGCGTCCAGGCCACGAAATTTTCATGGTTACCAACGATAGAGGTACGCGGTACCAAGGTAAGACCACAGTTACTTCCTGATGTGGCCCGGTATCAGTAAAGTGCCAGTAAAATGCACCCGGTTACCCCTGATTACAATATATCCAATGAGCACGTTCACGCATAACCCTTTGATTAGAAGATACATATAGGATGCTGATTCACTGCAGTATAAGCCACCACACTGCGTCATGGTGATTTTCTACGTGATAGTAGCAAAAAAAAATTGTCTATATAAACGGGGCTTTATTCAGTTAGTTTTTATTTAGTATAGTTCTGTGGGTTTAAATTTGGCACCATATTCTACCATAGCACTTTGCTGCCGTTTGGAACTCAACATAAATATGTTTTTGCATGTGTTTGTGAATTTTGGAATCATCAATAGGCGACGCTTTGTAAAAAATATGTGGCATCTCTGGCCTCAAGTTATCGTGTGGCACTGGACTAAACGTATAAATCTGGCAGCACTACTTGCTAATTGTTTGTTTTTTACAATTGTCGAATATTTTTATAAGCAGATTGTGAAGTTAGACTATCTTTTTGTTTTGGAATATAACTGCTCTCATAAATTCAAAAGCATAAAACGAAACGATTTATACAATTATCAGTAATGGATCGTAATAAACCTAGTAGTTCAAATAGAGGACAAAAAAAAATGTCTGGTCATTCGGGAAATGAGTTTTTTGCTCTTGGTGTGAAAGGTAGCCGAGGTGACGACGCAAAGAGTAAACTAGTACCTTTGAAAAATACTAGTTCTACGGCGGATCGAAAGAGAGAAGCTACTTCGACACTTACAAACCCTACCAAGAAGCCTAAGCTTGTTGTTCGTTTACCGTTTGGAGAAACAAGCTGTAGTCTTACACACGAATTATGGGAACAAATGGCTGTCGATTGTGAGCCTGTTCAGTTAGTTGAACAATTATTTTCTGTGATTTCCCAGCATGATAACGAATCTGTTTTACGTCTACTTTGCGGTTCTATTCGATGTTTAACTGAATTGCATGCAAGGGCAAAATTAGACATTGTACTTAATTTGGTACTTTTGTATGTAGCAAAGATCCGGCCTAGTCTCTTTAGTAATGATTGTGTTACATCAGCACTCGTTTATATTTTACGACGAGATACTAATATAAAATCCCGGCAAAGCACCTGTTCCCATATTCTTGCAGCCAATTTGTTGTGTAAAGGCTATAGCGATATTCAACAGTGGCCTGAAACTTTTTTACGTATTTACATTGACGATGCAATAAATGACCGTATATGGTCAGATAGTGAACTATGTGCACCTTTTATAAACAACATTTGTTCTGCATTTCAAACATGTGCACCTTCGCAAAGTTTGCTTCAATTAGAAAGTCTTTCTGCAGGGGGAATATTATCTGGCTCTGGCCAACAGCATCGCGATGTGGTCATGACTGTAGACGATGACTCTGGCGATAATTCTACTCATGGTGTGGATCCAAGTATAGCACCTCACCTTAATCTGAGTGAATCTGGCTCCGTATCTGATACATTTTGTGGTTCGCAAAATCATTATGTGGATAGCGAGAACATTGTCGAAAAATATACTATAGATGCCATAAAAGAACAGCTAAATAAACGACAACAACAGGATTGCTACACTCGCAATTTCCTTAAGTTTCTTTGTACTACATCCGGTTTAGCTGACGTGCGATACCTTTGCATTGCACGATTAGAATTGTGGATTCATAACGGCAAGCTAGTGAAATTCGCGCAGCAGCTTCTATCTTATATATGTTTCAACTTAAGGAGTAAAAATTATAAAGATCACGAAGTATTGGCTGTGTTGGTGAAAATACGATTGAAAACTAAGCCTCTGATTAACTTTTACATGACGTGTCTTAAAGAGATGATCATTCAGCAGCCTGACATTCTTTGTATTGTTTTAAAATTAGTTGTGCAAAACGAACTTTCAAATACTCGTAATCCGAACAATATGGGGATGCTTGGTAAGTAAAATTAAACTTTTTGTTAAAAATGCATAAATTCTACATAACAAATTAATTTTTTTAAATCGTTTGTGTTTTTTAATTTTATATTTAGAATAAGTTTTACAAAATTTTTTTTTTCTTTTTTTGATATTGCAAATTTTATTTGCAAGCTATACTTGAATATTGATTAAATTTTATAAAATTGAAGTTAAAGAGAAACTATTAGAAATAGCCAACTATACATACTTATAATATGTGCTATAGTAAATTAATAAATAAATTGGTACTGCTAATATAAATTGTTGTGATATGTTGTATTACATACATGTGTTTACTTAGAGCTATTTTATGATCTAAAAGGGAGATCAAGAATATTAACTCTTTTTAATCTTCTTATTTCCTCACTATTGTCTAAAAAGGGATATTGCGACTGAGTTAGTGTGATTAGTAAGTCTATCGGGATGAGAAAATATTTTAAGTGTGTCTGACGAACGGAATTTTTAGATCTTTGGATGTGAATGATTGTTATGTACCAAGGTACAGTTTTTGACTGGTACTGTAGAATTTTACTATTGGAATTGCTGACCGTTCTTAGAGCTGGCCGATCCACACTGGATTTGTAAAGCAGTACTTTGTTATCTAGATTAAGCTCAGATTTTTTTCTAAGTAGCCAGTACATTCTTTTTGTTTATTTTTTTGATATTAAGAATGTTGCCATGTCAGTCTTCGGTCTAGATTTATTCCCAGATATTTTACATTGTTGATTTTAGGTATTGTTGATTGATTTAAGATCAGGTGAGGGCAAACACCTTTTCTCATTGTAAAAGTTAATGAGTCGATTTCCCGGCATTGACTTTTATGTTCCACCTATTAAGCCATGTTTCCAGATATTCTTGTTGGCTTTGTATTGGATATGGTAAGTTATGGCTTCAGATATATTATCAGATGATCCAAGGATGGCTGTATAGTCAGCGTATGTGGCAATTAGGACATCGTTGTTCATTGCCATATTTGATGTGAATATTGTGTAGAGCACAGGTCCAAGCACACTTCCCTATTGTGTTCCAGCTTGGACATCACATAATCTAAATTTATCGCTTTTACATAAAAGGACCGTTCGTTCAAATATGATTTTAATATAAAGTAAAATGGCGCTGGTAAAAATCGCTTAATTTTGTGAAGTAAACCAATATGCCATACTCTGTCGAAAGCTTGCTGAATATCGTAAGCATAAGATATTGATTTAATACCACAAACTACGCTTATAATGAACCAATAGCAAGATGCATTCGTCTTTGTAACAAATATTATTCGTCATAAGATTTTAATGTGAACAAAAAAAAATTTAGGCTTATCTTATTTTTGCTATGAATGAACTTATGTATATTGCATTAGTCTGTAAGAATGTATTATTCCGTAGACTGTACGAAGAAAATAAATGAAATAAATAATACGATGGCATTATTCAGGTGTTTCATGTTTATATCTAAATCCGAACTGATATTCATGTATTATATTGCTGCTTATTATATATTTTTACATAATGTTAACAATTTTTGTTGGCAAATCTGAGGTGAATAATAGGCAGAGTAGTAGGTAGAGTAGGACACTCCCTTGTGGGACTCCAGCAGCAATTGGGTAACTTTTTCAAGTGTAGCTTTTGTGTTTAACGCAGAAAGCTCTATTTGACATATAGCTTTCTGGTATAGCATTTTTGTGTAACAGTTTATTTATTTTGTACAAGAGGCCTTCATGCAAAATCTTGTCTAACGCCTGAGCTACATCTAGGAAAATAGAAGAATAATACTTTTTGATTAAGAGTTTGACAAACAATTTGTGGAATATAGCAGCAAGCTTATTGGTCGATATGATCCAACAAGAGTAGGGTGTTTGCCTGGAACCATTATTATCTGAAAGAATTTCCATTCAGCTGGAAAATTTCCAATGCGCAAGATGCCGTTAAAGATTTGAAGCAGATACTTGATAGCAATTTTAGGCAATTATTTGATCATTTATGTAATAAGAGCCTGGTGAATTTTTCGATTAATTGATTCATTTATTTACTGTAGTTTATGTCGAATGGAGAGGGTCGTTTGAATTTCTCTGTTTGGAGTCAAAGTGGTCCCTACCGTTTCTTGATTTAAGGTAAACACATTTTTGAGGTGTTCAGAAAAATCTTTGGTTTTCCAATCGCTAAGTACCCATTTTCCATTGGACACTCAAATTAGTGGATTAATGATAATGGGGGTGTTTACCTTAAGTGCTGATATTCATGAAAAATAGACAGACGCTTTCGTGGCCCTAATATTCAATAGATACTTCTGAACGTTCTGCGAAGCTTCAGAGTACAATTATTTCATTTAAGTATTATTAAGTCAATTGGATACAAGTACTTACAAGTTTAATATATTTAATATAGTAATTAATCGTAGTACAACAATAAATGTTTTTAAATTATAGTAACACACGAATAGGTATCATAGTAATACATGAATAGGTATTCCATACAACTACAGATATAAAATCAGATGTTTATCGGTTTAGTAAGAGGTTTTGATGTCTTCTAGAAAAAAAAAATTATAAAGAATTTCGGCATCATATACCGATGGTTTAAGCTAAGTTTCAGTGAAAGCTAAAATCGCATAACAAGTAAAACTTTTAAGAATAAGGTTATTTAACTTTGAATTTAACCCTCTGACATTTTGATATATAATTTGTTGTGTTGTGTCCTAAACCTGGGGGCGTAGGACACAAGGTAAAGTTCGTGACAGTTGGAGGTGCGTCCATGTCCGATCCTTGCGCTTCTATGTCTCAAGCCGACACACAGCCTCCTCGTGGCGTTACCTGGATAGCGATCTGACAACCGTCAGTAAGCTAACTAATCTGTGCGGCGGGCTTCTCCGTGGTCTTGAATGAATGGTTGTGCGTCGGGCTTGGAACCCACAACATTTAAATATTCACCAATGAAGCCTCTGATAAGGAACCCTCCTATTGTTGCAGATATGCACCTGGAATGTCCGAACCGTCTACAGGGAAGGTGCCTCTATCCAGCTGGTGGATGTCCTCCAAAGATATAGAGCTGACATCACCCCTATACAGGAAATACGATGGATGGGACCAGGGTTCCTCCAGAAGAGCATTCTGTCATATCTACTACAGCTGTCATGGGTCGAGACACGAAATTGTTGGAGTTGTGGTTGGGAAGAGACTGCGTCATCTAGTCTCAAGGTTTACGCCCCTGAACGATCGGCTGTAGATACTATGCATCAAGGCAAAATTCTTTAATATTAGCCTAATTTTTCTCCATGCCCACTCATTGTGCGTACGTTTAGTACATTGGAAGCGTATCTTCCGTCGATCACAACGTGATCAATTTGCTTTCGTATGTTTTGATCAGGGGACTGCATCAAGGCAAATGTTACGACAGGGACGAGGTCCGAAAAGTCTTTGAAGGAATAAGATGCCTGACTAATGGTGTGAAGACCGGGGCCTCTTCCCGCAAGGATGAAGACGGAAATCTGGCGACAGATGTCCAGGGCATAATGAGATTATGAAGGCAGCACTTTTCTACGCTGCTTAATGGCGACGACGGAAATAATCTCGCCACCCACTCACTGACGGCGTTGAAGTATCGCCGCCTTACTATGAGGAGGTCTTAACAGCCATCGTTCGGCTGAGAAATACAAAGGCTGCAGATGCAGAGGTGCAGGTGATTGGAACCTCAGCGTTCCATAAGAAATAAGCCATTCCATAGGAAATATTGGATATAAGGTTCGATCGAGCGTACTGTGCGAAAGACGGAAGCCCATCATCAACAAACTTATTGGACCTTATCAGTGTGGCTTCAGGCCTGGTAAATTCACCATCGACTAGGTATTCACACTACGCCAAATCCTGGAAAAGACCCGAGAAAAACAGATCGACACCCATCTGTCGTCTATTCCTCGATTATAAAGCCGCCTTCGACAGCACGATTAGTGATCTTTTGTACGCAAAATGACACTGACCGACACCAACAGCGGAGTGAAAATTAAGACAGAGCTCTCCGCGGCATTTGATACCAAAAGATGTTTCAGACAAGGTGACTCCCTATCGTGCGACCTTTTTAACCTTGGCTAGAGAAAATAATTCGAGCTGCGAACATCGACATCTCTGGCACTATCTTCTACAAGAGTTTCATGCTAGTAGCATACGCTGATGATCATTGGCAAAAACGCTCGAGAAGTCAGTGCAGCATTCTCCAACCTGGAAAGGGAGTCCCGTCGAGTGGGTCTAGTGGTGAACGAGGACAAAACGAAATACCTTGTGTCAACAAACAAAAAGTCACGACCAAAATGTTGGACAAAATGTTGACAACTATACTTTTGAAGTCGTCAAGGATTTCGTATATCTAGGATCCAGCATAAACACCAACAATAATGCCAGCCTTGAGATCAAGCGGAGATTAACTCTTGCCAGCAGTGGTTACTACGGGCTCAGTAGGCAATCGATAAGCAGAGCCTTTACTCGACCGACTAAAATAACGCTCTATAATTCCTTCATCCTTGCCGTCCTAATATATGGCGCCCAGACGTGGACATTGACCATCAATGATGAGAGGCTGTTAGGAGCGTTCGAGAGGAAGATACTCAGTAAGATCTATGGTCCAGTGTGCCTGGACGGCGTGTATGGAATAAGATGGAACGGTGAAATTAACTGTTCGCCGACACTGACATAGACAAGCGTATAAAAATCCAGTGGCTTCGCTGGCTGGGTCATGTTGAGCAAATGGAAGAAAGCGCTCCGGCTAGAAGGGCGTTTTATTCGAACCACGGCGGAGGAACACGCAGAAGAGGACGTTCTAATCTCCGTTGAAAAGACCAGGTACAGGGCGACCTGACTGCACTTGGCCTTATGAAATGGCGAAGCTTTATAGAGGCGGCCAAGACCGATCGGTTGTAGTGGCAGCTAAGTAAGTAATTTTAAAAAAATCAGACATATTAGCTAGCTCTTTGGATCAACACTATTTTTGTTTTTTTTTTTTTTTTTTTTTATTGAATGCAATAATAATAATTAAAAAAATAAGTTAATAATGAGCCACATTTCCTATCACAGCGACTGGTGATATGTGACCAACGAGCTGTTTACATTGAATGCTTAGAGAATGCATCAATAAATTCTAAAGAACATTATTGAGGCTTAGTGCGATGTAATTCTGGCGTAGTCTTTCATGATAAGATCTTGCCAATTTGCCTATTTTTGCAGTTATAGTAGGCACATTTAGGTCACGTTGCAGGGCAATGTTTCTTATGTACCACGGGGCGTTGACTATAGAGCGGAGCAATTTGTTTTGAAAACGTTGGATAATGTTTACATTACTTATGTATCTTAGCACAGCCCCAAAGCTGCGCATCATATAACCAAATAGGTTTTAGTATTTGTTTGTATATACAAAGTTTACAATGTACAGACAGAGTAGGTGTCTTCCTAGGAGCTTTCGGAGATTTCGCAGCCTGATTTCAAGCTCAGCTTTTTTAATTTTAATGTGCTCTTTCCATTTGAGCTTGGCGTCCAAGGTCATGCTTAGGTACTTGGCATTGTTTGAGTATGGTATTTGGATACCAGATATGTAGATAGGTAAGCGTGAAATCGTTTTAGTCATAAAATTTATATGGGTAAATTTTCAATGATTTGAAGTAATTTTCCATTTTACTGTCCAATGTTTATTAACAACATTCTGGAGTTGTTGCGTTGACTCAGCTTTCGTATTTGCGAATGTAAGAACAGCAGTATCATCGGAAAATGTGACTATAGTAACAATTTCTAGAGGTGGTATATCCGATGTTTAAAGTAAATACAAAATTGGTCCGAGTATGCTGCCTTGTGTGACTCCCGCTTTGATGGGCTTAATTAAGTTCAGAATACTGATTTTCAAATTTTACTCGGAAAAATCTATCGAATAGGTATGATTCCAATATATCGCAATAGTTGACTGGGAGCATAGTTCTTATTTTTTAATTAATCCTGCCTGCCAGACTTTATCGAAAGCCTGTGCAACATCGAGGAATACAGCAGAGGAAATTTTTTTATCTTCAAAGCATTTTTCAATTATGTTTGTGATTCTATGTATTTGTTCAGTAGTTTAATGCTTTGCTTTGAATCCAAACTGGTGCGATGGAATAAGGTTAGATCTTTCGATAATTGGTTTGAGACGTTGTAGCAAAACTTTTTCAAATATTTTTGATGTTATTGGTAAGAGCGATGTTGGCCTATACGACGAGACTTCGTGAGGTGGTTTGGTTTACCTGGTTTAGGAACCATCATAATCTCTGCAACTTTCCAACAAGTAGGTACATATTTTAATGCAAAGCAAGAATTTATTGTGTAGAGTTTTTTTAGAATTGCCGCAGTAATAAGATCAAAACCAGGAGATTTTTTATTTTTTAGCCTTCTTTTAATAAGTAGTTCTATATCTTGTTGTGTAAGTTGAGGTAACTCTTCAGCATTGACAATACCAGCTTTGATTTATTATTGTATCATTATGAGCGTTTGTTATACCGTTAGAAAACGTCTTCTCAAGAGCTTCAGCAAACACGTTAGTTTTATCAAGAGCGTTTTTAGCCTATCCACCACCAAGTATTTTATGGGTGGTATTAGAAAATAGTGAACAAATTTTTTTGGTACAACTGCTTTCAGTTTTTTGTGCCAGGTGCAACACATTCAACTACTGTTAGATTTTTGGGAACTGCGATAGGTATCACTGA
Organism: Palloptera scutellata; assembly: GCA_958295655.1. Taxonomy (NCBI): domain Eukaryota; kingdom Metazoa; phylum Arthropoda; class Insecta; order Diptera; family Pallopteridae; genus Palloptera; species Palloptera scutellata. Next base: position 33,190,521 of record OY282451.1, read on the forward strand.
CGAGGGTATCACTTTATTGCAATGTGAAGGACTAGGAGAGGAGACAGCATCAGTCCAGGCAACAGGAACAGATATGTGTTCAATATGTGACGAAGGCAAAGCAGCATGAACAATAAGAGCAACATCATCTATGCAACATCCAGCACTTCAGCGCCAGCTTAAATAACTTGAGTAGGAGGAGACCAAATGTTCCGATGAGGACAAATTTGGAACAATAGCAGAAGTTGATTTGTAGATCGGGTGTACCTCTTTGACACTTTAAGTGAAGTCAGGATTGATGTAGCATGGGATGCATTTACAGAAGACTGGACCAGTTCACCCAATGATTTGAAATTTGATAATAATTTATTATATGAATTACCAAGCAGACACACTTCAGCAGCAATATTAATAGTACCCTTTTTAATGCTCAAGAATTCATTCATCAATACAGATGATAAGAATTTTCGCTACTACAACTGTCGTGATTTGAGAAACGAAGTTGGGGTTGGATTTTTGGTTGGGAAGAGTCACCTAGTCTCGAGGTTCACGCTCGTGAACGACCGCTTAGCTACTATCCGCATCAAGGCAGTGTTCTGCCTAATTTAAAAATTAGAAATGTTTAACATTTTTCTTAACATTCTTAGTTAGTGACTGGACGGTACGTTCGGTGACTACTGCATAGGCTTGATTCAATCGATTTCGGAATTCTACATCATTTTTAGAAACTTTGTTTGTTTTTCTTAGGGTTTGCTTATTATAGCCCAATATCTTTCAATAGGCCGAAGTTTCGGGTAGTTGGGAGGAATTGTCTCTTTTGGGACCACTGTTACATTATTTTCCTTATACCATTTCGTTGTTGACCTGGAGCAATGACTTGTGGCTAGGTAAACGGTTCCTTTGTGCTGTTCAATATATGGTAGAAGGCGTTTTTGCAGGCATTCTTCTATATAAATTCTGAAGTTACTTGTGCCTGTCATAATGAACGCCTTGCTCCGTAGGCCGCAGTTGCAAATAGCTTGCCAAACCATGATGCGTTTTGGAAATTTGGTATATTTTACTTCGTAGTATATTCTGGGTGTTGCATCCCTTTGTTGTGAAATATGCATTCTCAGGCAGCAACTGGTTGAAGGAAAATCACGCATCCAAATTTGGTTAGGTAATTGTCATACAGCTTTCGGGTACACGTCTTCGCTATTTTTTTCCTTTGCTTCCGATCGGCCAGGTACTTTCTGCTATTTGTAGGTCCTTAATCCTTGACTTCGCTTATATCGCATAACTTGATTGCGATGTACCAGCTGTAGCTGCAACATCTCGAGTCGACCTCGTGGGATATACGCGATATGTTATTTGAACCATTTTTTCAGCTTGATCGTTATAAACCGTCGCTAAACTCGCTGTGATTTCCCTTGCAATGCTTAAACTAGACTTAGTCTTATCAGTCAAGTAATTGTCCAGTATTATACCTATAGATACTTTCACTTGAAGATAACGGGGTCCTAACTCTTGACAGTTGCTTATAATGGATACGTAAAAATTCTAAAATTTTTCTGTTTTACCCTTAATTTGTGTTCATGCCCCGAAGGATGAGAACAATGAAACAACCAAAGATGACTTCTTCGAGCTTCTCGATAATACTTATGAGCATTTCCCACGACACGATATTAAAATCGTGTTGCCAACTTTAATCTCAGGGTGGTCCAAGAGAATCTTTTTGGTGCGACGATCGGAAAATTCAGTATCCACGATGAAACCAAATACAACGGTATGAGATTCATCAACATCGCCTCCGCACGGAACATGACAGTTAGTAGCACGAGATCACAATATCTCGCTATTCACAAGCCTACTTGGCGGTTCCCTGGTCAAAACACACGAAACCTGATTGATCACGTTGTGATTGACGTAAAACGAGCTGCTACTTACCCCACTTAGCTGCTAGCTCTTGGCACTTATCCCAAAAATACCAAATTCTGCACACAAACTACTATTAACATCTCTTTTATACACAATTGTTCATTGTCTTTTCTATGATTCCGCAGTTATGTAATTTTAAGTATGTAGCCTGTATGGTGGCTGTGGCGGTTGCGGTAGTGCGTTGGACTGCTACGCAGAATGTCTGGTGTTCAAATCTCGGCACAGGCAAAATCAGAAAGAAGAAACAAAAATTTTCTACACGGTGGTGCCGTGGCAGGCATGGCAAACCTACAAGAGTAGGTTTTTTTGAGTTGTGCTCAAAGTGCTGCTAGAGCAAACCAGATCATTACTACTTCTTGTTTTCAGTAGCAATGATTTTTTTTTTTAGTTTCGGTTTGAACCAATTTACTGGAGCTCAATAATTTTTCATTCCGACCAGAAAAAAAAAATATTCTTGTTTTTTGACAACAGATTAGAGAGGCATTCCCTTTTTGAAATTAGGTTTGTTTACAAATGATTCTGAACAAAAATCAAATATTCAAATGTGTAAATACCGTCTCGAGGGGCATACGCAAAGTAAAAAGTTGGCTAATTTTAAGCGGCATCGCGAGGCATCGCCGCCGCATAAATTGGCTCTGGGCGCATGCAAATACATACATTGATTCTAATTTATTTGGATTTTTCTCATCGCCGCGGCACACAATGTTTTGTCTCGCGGAACACCGCTTGCGGAGCACCGCTTCAAAGCAATTATATTATTGATTAATAAAAATATTTTTTGTAATTGCATTATTATTTTTTTTCAGCAACAATGTTCCAGAGCTCCCCTGAGCAATCGGCGAAACATCTTGCAGAAATATACAAAGAATTTTTATTGCAAAGGGAGGATTGTCTTCGTACCTTAAGGGTATTTCTCCGCGAACTTGTGCGCATATTGCGCTACGATATAGGCATTGTTAAATTTTGCAATGTATTCTTAAGTGACAGACCAGATTTAACAAAACAAATTGAAAACTCAGAATTTCGAGAAAGGATTTTTCACTCAATGGTTGATATAATGTGTCTATGCATGCTGCTAACGGTTTCTCCGCAGGTTCGAGAAGCAAGTATGTTTCTTCGCACAAGTCGTGAAATAAAAAGTAATCCCGTTTTGCTAAAATTGTACTCTCAAATGTCACAAATTCAATTGGATGTAATTTCTTGGATGCATGAGACAGTCCCTAGTCTCTTCCAGCTTCAGAGTGCGGAGTTTAATCAAGCCCTGCATAAAATACTACTTCTTGATAGCCCTGAGCAATATTCACGTTGTGATCAGTGGCCGTCCGAACCAGAACGCGGAACTTTACTACGAATTGTTTCTGAAACTCCTGTCCGCGAGGATACTGTGCTACGACTTATTTTAATTGGTATTACCAAGGAAATTCCTTTTTCGATACCGGAGACTATAGATATAATAATGTTGCTTCTGAAAAGAGCATCCAATATGCGCATTATTGATTGTCCTGCGATACAAGCTAACAAAATTGACATAATAGATTTTCTCTTCAATATGGTGGAGTATCATCATCCCGAAAATATAAAACTTCCTGCTGACTACGAACCGCCAAAACTGGCAATAACAGTTTTATACTGGAAAGTTTGGCTTATCATGCTTATGATTTCGGCGCACAATCCATCGACTTTTGGTGCGTTTTGCTGGAATCAGTACCCTACGATGAAAATGTTAATTGAAATGTGCATTACAAATCAATTCAGTGACCACGTTATGGCCAAGGATGAATTACAGGTAATTAATTACTCACATATTCATACATGCATAAATTGATATTGGAAATTTAGGTGATCTCTAAAGGATCGGTTTAAGTTAGAAAAAGGGAAGAAATGGGAAAACATAAAAATTTTCTAAATTATTTTTAACCATCACCACGTTGGCAACAAAACGTTAAACAGACGGGAAATTGAAGTGAATTTCATTGGAACGAGTAATAACAATTTGAGACAAAAATAAAAAAAAACTGCATGCTTAAAATTTCCAAGTATTTACTGTACTATGTATATATTTACCCCATCTATAAGTTTTATGTGTCGATAGTGTGTCGAAAGAAGAGATATAGGCTCTCAGAATACCAGGTGTACAAGTATGAAACAAGTAATGATATCTCTGTGTCGCTAGGTAAAACTATACGCTCTGTCAAAGCAAATCATTGGCACCATTTCTTCGCATTTAGTTCTGTTAACAATATTCAGTTCATAAACAATCAAGTTTCGTACAACAACATATTTTATTTCGCTTGTAAAAATTGTGTGCCTACAAACTACGATATGCAGACATCATTGATTTTCTGTTTCCAATTGAAGAAATTTGCTTTGGAATCTCATCGGCTGCTTGTGGATGCTAGCCGCTCTAGGCAAAACACAGTGCAACGAGTGGTTCAATAAGTTAAAAGTGGCGATTTTGATGAGAGAAACGAATTGCAAGCTTTAGTCGATGAGGATGATAGTCAAACGCAAGAACAACTTGCAGATCAATTAAATGTGACCCTATAATGCATTTCTCAACGTTTAAAAGCCATGGGATTGATTTTAAAGGTGGGAAAATGGGTGCCGCATGAATTGACTGAAAGACAGCAAGAAAATCAAAAATGTTGCTCGCCAGGTACAAAATAAAGTCATATCCCAGGATTTGTAGCGTGAATATCTGGTCGATGGTGGATTAACCAGGCTTGAAGCCACACTAATAAGGTCCAATCAGTTTGTTGACGATGGGCTTCCGTCTATCACACAGTACGCTCGATAGAACCTTATATGCAATATTAAGAATGCTTATCCGCTGAGGTTTCAATCACCTGGCATGCTTTCATCCGACCATATTCTGCATAGAATCTCGTGCATGCGATTTGTGAGCTCTTCGCATCCAGTCTTAAACAACTAAGCAGGCAGGCAATCTGTACCTGCAGCCTTTTTGTTTTTCATCCGAGCGATGGCTATTGAGATCTCCTCATAGTTAGGCGGCGGTACTTCAACGCAACGATTATTTCCGTCGTCGCCATTAAGCAGCCGAGAAAAGTGCTCCCTCCATAAACTCATTATGCCCTGGAGTCAGGCGTCTTATTCTTTTAAAGAATTTTCAAACCACGTTCCTGTCCCGTAACATTTCGATATCATAGAACTCGCGCCTTTCTGCATTTCTTTTCTTGCGCCTGAAGATATGTTTCTCCTCCTTCCTCAACTCTCTCTATCGATTCTTAGCAGCTCGCGTTGCAGCTGACTGCAGGGTGGCTCTATAAACTGCGTTTTTCGCTTCCTTGCAGACCTTGGCTGCAACCAAGTAGTTGCCTGGGTCAATGTTTGGATCACACTGAAAGAGTACCTCCCGTCGATCACAACGTGATCAATCTGGTTTCGTGTGATCAGGCTACCGCCAAGTGCCTTGCGAATATCAAGAAGTTGAAATCTTGTGCTACTAACTGTCATGTTTCGTGCGGCGGCAAAGTCGATCAGTTTCGTACTGTTGTCGGTGGCTTCATCGTTGAGACTGAATTTTCCTATTGTCGGACCAAAGAGACATGATTTTTTAAGAGCTTGGTTTTTGAAAATTAAAAAAAAAGCTCAGAAATAAAATTTTTATTAGGATTCATAAATCAATTCCTGCCATTTACTTTTTAAAGATAATTTCACTTAAATGTCACCAATAACGCGTTCAATGTTGGCTTCAAAAGAAGCAATCGTGTTAGTCCCTATAGACACGAGACTTAACATAGCCCCACAAAAATAGTCTAACGGGGTCAAATCGCACAATCTTGGTGGCCAATTGACTGCACCAAAACGTGAGATTAACTGCTCACCAAATTTGGCTCTCAATTGATGCATGGTTTCGCGTGCAGTGTGGTATGTGGCACCGTCCTGTTGAAACCACATGTCGGCCGAGTCCAATTCTTGCATTTTCGGCAAAAAAAAAGTCTGTTTTCATCGAAAGGTGCCTTTCTCCATTGACCGTAACGTTGCGGCCTTCATCGTCTTTGAAGAAGTACGGCAAAATGATGCCGCCTGCACCAGCTGTATTTTGTATGGCATTAATCACAAGAGGGTGTCATCTGTTATGATCGGCCAGAACCTGGTGAAACTATTACTGGAGAGCTGTATCGAAAACAATTGATTCGTTTGAAGAGAGCAATGCCCAAAAACGACCAGGCAAGAGACCGTAATTTTCTAACATGACAACTCGGGGCCACATATTGCTGGACCGGTTAAAACTTATTTGGAAAATAATGGATGGAAAGTTTTTCCTCACCCAGACCTTTTTTTTCGTCAGACCTTGCTGCGTCTGACTATCACTTATTTCGATCGATGCAGAATGCCGTTACTGGCATACGAATTACTTCAGTTGAAAGTATCAAAAATTGGATTGAAAATTGTAAAAAAAACATCAAATAACTTATCAAAAAAAACTTGTTAAAAAATCTGCGATCGATTTCTAGCATATATGTAAAGTGGTGTAAAGCAGTTAGAGAGAGAGAGTCAGTTGTCAAAAGTTGCCGAAGTTGTACATAAGTTGCAGTCGTCATAGGAGTCATCTTTCAAAAGCCGAGAGGGGTCGTCGTGGTAACATGTAAAGAGTAGCGAAGAGAACGAGTAGAGTTGTCGTCGTGAGCAGTATATTTGAAGCATAAATTTTTGTTTGTATTATAAATTGTTATTTGCCATTATTATTTTTATTACTTGAATTTAATTAAATTGCATTAAATTACATATATTTTAGCAGCGACTTCATATCTTCCTTTTTTTTCTTCAGACATGGTGGGCACATAAATCAAGGTGCAATCTTTTATGTTAAAACCAAAATTTTTTGTTTTTCGAGTAAATGAGGTTTTGAAAATAATACATATAACTAGTTTCATCAACTTGTATACATATGTATGTTTAAGTACTTAATTCGTGTATGGGAACTGTCATAATGATCTTTATGTAAAGGTATTATTGACAACTTTTTAGTAGAGATAGCAATTTGTTTCAGATTTTTAAGAAGTGTTTTTGGACTAAAAATTTCACTATAAGGCTGTGAATAGCATCTCTCTTGAAAGTTTCCATGACTAGGTTCAGAAAACTTCTGTATTATAAATTTAATTTCCGAGTGTTTCTGTTGGAAAAACTTAATAGCTCTTTCGATTTGCGAAACACACGAATCTGACCATAGTATAATTTTTTTAATTAAATTAAACTTTTCAATTATTTCTTCCAAAATTTAGAAAAGGGCACTAGATAACATATATCGTTTGCACTTCTGCCTGATATCAATTCAAGCCGAAAATTACAGTAGGTTTTTATCTAACGAATTGCAACAAGTTAGTTTTCTTTTACCGACAAAATTTGAAGTTTTTTTTTGGTAGCAAAAATAGTACAAAAAAATAGATCAAAAGAAATTATGTACTGTTTCTCCTGAATTTGGCGATCATTGTCTTATTCCTGCTTACATTTCAGCTTTCTCTTAATATGGGCGGTATTCGCTATTTTTTTTTTCTTCTGATATGGTAAGTAAATTTTTAAACTCTTCGCAATGATCGCAACTGTCTTTTCTAGGCTTGTGTATTAATTAGAATATAACTTTTTGGATACTAAGACTATCAAACACGAGGAAACCGACTTATATGACCTGTAACATATTCTTCACACGAAGTAGCCTTAGCTTAAAGACTTCTGGAAATTAAGTTTTAGTGAAAAGCAGCTTTTTGAAGAACAACTTTTAAACAGGGGTATATTTTTGTAGGCCCATAACATTTCCGCAATCATACGAAAATAACTGCTACAGCCAGTTTACTTCAAGACGCTTTTTTGAAATTACAAATGGTTAATTAAAAATATTGAATTTTTTGTTTAAGGCGCGCAACGCATTTTCTACTTTTCTAGCAGTAGACGTTATACACCAAGGTGTACGTGGTACATCAAAGTGTACGTGGTACATCAAAAAGTCCGCAACGAGGAGTAAATAAAAAAGGATACTTCTCGTGAAGATTAAGTATGTGTGAGAGACCAGAGAGACTGTTAAAGCCACTATACTAATATTAATATTACGTTTCTGACGAAAAATAAATGAAACTGCATAAACTTTGATTTAAAATACTTAATTTGTCAGCCTTTTCTTTTCATTATTATTTAGATTAGGACATGAATCAAAACAATAATTATGAGTTCTTAAATTAAACTGACAATTCCAGAATAAAATTAGAAAATTTTGTTTTTTTGGTTTTAAATGTTTGTTATGATGCCCTGAGAAAGAAATCGCAGTTAGGTCAAAAAAAGACAAAAGGGAACTAGGTACAAAACAATATTCACCGACGATATAATGTATATGTAAAAAAATAATAAGTAATAATTTGAAAAGACCACTTAAAGGGATTTTAAAAATTTTTGGTGTTGCTAAGTTCATCTCAGGTGTGTTTTGCGATTTTTGAAATTAATAAAAATATTGAACAAAGAATTTGTCTCAAATTTTCTATTGAAAATGGAATTTCATGTGCCGAATTGCTGAAAATATTTCAGAAATCTGACAGTGAATCGACTTTACCAAAAACAAGTGTATATGAGTGGTACAGTGCATTCAAAAGCGGTCGAGATGTAGTGGAAGATTTTCCTCCCTCTGGTCTGCCATCATCATCTTCAACTGAAGTTAACACAAAGTGAAGCAAATGGTGACGGAAGATCGCCATTTAAGTTTGAGAGAGATGACTGAAATCTGGTGCAACAACAACCTCGAGGCTAGGTGACGCAGTCGCATAGCCGTTCATTCAAGGCAGCTGAGGCGACTATTACGAACTTTACATTGTGTTCTGCGCCCCCAGGGCCCCCTTTATTCTTTAATTATTATTAGTTTCGGTATTTTGATAAACAGCTCATGAGACATACATGCAGACCAAAATGTATCAGTGTATTTTATTGCTGAACGATTGCGAAGTAAATTTATTAGATTGCGCAACTGTGTTGTAAATTTGCACAACATCATAGTTGTGTAGTAAGGCAAAATTATTATCTAAAGATTTAGTTGTAAAACACTCGGATGCTTAGCATGGATGCATTTTGCAACTCAGCCTATATGTCTGAAAGGGTTAAAAATATGGATTAAAAGAAATGCCGTGAGCTAAAAAGGGCTTAATTTTTGGGAAAATTGCTTAGAAAATTTGCTTGCTTAAGCAAAGACTAGGTTTATAAGAATTGTTCGTATTTAAATGTATATTTTTTGAGTTTAAACTGATATAAGTTTTTATTTCAGATTATATCAATTGAACGTGATCACATACTTCAATTTGAAGGACATTTGGCTGCACAAACTTCGCAGGCCATAATAACGGAAGATAATGCTATTTTAATATCACAATTAATGCTTATGGATCCTTTCGGCACGCCTCGAAGAGTTCCTACCATTGTGTTAGATCAACTTAAATATATCAACAAAACACTAAAGCTTGGGCATCTTTTATGTCGCAGCAGGAAACCAGACTTACTACTTGATATAATTCAGAGACAAGGAACAACACAATCAATGCCTTGGTTATCTGATCTTGTACAGAACAGTGAAGGAGATTTTAATCATTTGCCCGTCCAGTGCTTATGCGAGTTTCTCTTGTTTAATGCCAATATTATCAATGAAGAAAATAGCCGTGATGCAGAACTGGTTAATTATTTGAGAAACCTTATCGTAGAGCCTGATGCCAACAAGCAGATCGTCTGTGAAGTGCTTGATTATATATTTCGCAGATTATCTTCAACGGTTAAGCAGTCTCGAGCCGCGGCTATGGGAGGAATAAAAATTATCTTCAAATGTTCTGACTTAGATGACAATGATTGGCTGCTGAGGTCTATTCCACAAATTCCACATTTTACTGATGCATGTCGGTTCATAATGCCTCAATTACGTTCCGCTTGCCAGGTAGAAAACTCCCCAGAGTTAATAATGGCTTACATCCAGTTTATTGCGGCTCATACGCTTAATGAGCCCGTTACTGAAATGTTAGATAATGTTATAGATATGGCACAGTTGATTGTGGAGCGCAGTACAATGTTTCAGCACATTATACCCGTATCAGAGAACTCTAACAATGTTCCCCAAAGTAACGATGGTAGCCATGGAAGTCGATTCCAAACATTAAAATGTTTATTTGTTATGTTTAACAATTACATCATTAAATTACGAGAGCACCATGAGCCCTATGAATGGACAGAATATCCAGATCTTTTGATGGTTCAATTCGATGATGGAGTTCAACTACCCCTTCATTTAAATATAATACACGCGTTTATAATATTATTAACTCATTCAAGTAACACAATGCCTGAATCAATTCCTATCCTTGACTATTGGTTTCCTCCAGGACGCTCTGCACCTAATGCATACTTGCCAAATTTATCACATGAGCCAGTGCAACTATTGCCTGACTGGCTAAAACTTAAAATGATCCGATCTTCAGTAGATCGGCTAATCGATGCTGCGTTACATGAACTGACACCAGATCAAATTGTTTTGTTTGTTCAAAATTTTGGAACACCAGTCAACTCAATGTCGAAACTTTTGGCGCTTCTAGATCGGGCTGTAATTGAACAATTTGATGATGTTAAAAATGCAATACTTAACAAAGCTTATCTGGCGCAGTTAATTGAAATCCAGCAGGCGCGTGGTGCAAAAAATGGTCACTTTACGGTTCAAGCTATGGGACTGCACTCGCATTCTCAAACAATTCCTGATCTACCGAAATTAGATAGTCAAACTTTAGAAGTCATAAAATTAACACAGTTTAGTACAGAAATACCTCCTAATAATTTTTCCATCAAAAGTAAGGAAACTGAGGAAGTTATCAACATAATTTTAAAATGCCCGAAGGAAACGTATCTTAGTAAATATCGTTTTCGTAGATTTGTTCATCAATTGCTTAAGCATTTCAGGGAACCTTCTGTGAGCCAAAAAGATTTCCAATTGCAGGCATGTAATAAAGCTTTTTCTCATTTCATGAGATTTTTTGATCGTCCGAAAACTACACATATGCAGCAAAATATGTCGCAGAAAAACCATATCTGCACATTTTTTAGATCACTTTTAAAGTGTATTTCAATAAAATTGGATGATTACAATTTAATGCTGCAATTAATTGGCAAACTGGCAAACTTTTCCAATTCAACGCATAATGTTGCACTGGGAGCTCATTACCAATTAAGTCTGCTTGGTTTGCTTCAAAATAAAAGGCTAGAAGATGAGGTACGAATCATATTACCAAAAGAAGTCTTAGATAAGGAAACTTTACAGCTGATGATAACATCCTCCAGTTTTTCTAAATTGAAATGTGATGAAAGTTGGAGTCATAAAATTCCGGGAAATAATTTTGAAATATTTTACAATAGCGATCAGCTGTGTTGTGATGGATTGCTGGTTGATTGGCTTTCTGAAGTTGATCCCGAACTTATAATGCTAAATAAAACATTTCAGATAAACATTCTATTTTCCAAAGCATGCAGTTACTTCAGTTTTTATCTGTTATCTCTAATATGTCATCAGACAAATTGGGAAACGCTAATTGCTACGCTGAACTATTTGCTCCAACAATCGCCAATAGACTTCGATTGTAGTACAGTGCTTAATTTCATCGAGGCTCTAATAAATAATCCAAAACTATGGCAAGGATGCGACAAAAGCGTCTCGAGAGCCAATGAATTGAAAATTACCTTTGCACTTAACGATAACGAGTTGGACACTTTTACACAATTTATTTTAAAAGAGGGGGAAAGCGAAATTGATTCTGATCCAGGAAATTATGACTATAAACTTTGTTCTCGTATAAATCTTCTATTTAGAGTGACAAACAGAAAAAGTAGTGATATAGTAAAATTTATTGAATATGTCTTTAAAAACTCTAGCTCCTACAATTTGAGGTTAAAAGTACTCCAACAAATGTATTTGATGTATCCTGCAATTAAATTTATAAAAAGTAGTTTGCCAAGTGAAAACGCTGCTAAGCTACAAACTCTGAAAGGATGTGAAACGGATAAGGTGTCCAGCTATTTGATAACTTGTTTGGGAAATTTATTTCTCAAAAAAGATTTTGAGGCATTATCAAGTGATACTGAGTTGCTGATGCGCAAATTAGCTGCATCACACCCTGCCCTCTTTCTTCGGCAATTGGGTGTACTATCGTCATTGATCCAAGGTAGAGCACAAATAAACGTACGTGCTTTTCGTGATGAATATCACTTTCATCGGTTTATTCAAATACTTCGAACATTAGAGCTTTTACAACCAATGTTATTTGATGATACATACAAATTTGAATTCCAAACCGCACTAGAATGCTATTTCACATTTTTCAAACACCACAGTTATATAAAAGAAGCATACCATGTTCTAGTGAAGTTTGTTGAGATTTTGCAGACTTATATTAATTTGAATCCTTCAAGCGCACTTTTGTATATTGAACAACATGTTAGTATTTTAATGGAATTGGCTATCAAGTTTCATTCAGTCGCATCTTTACATCATTTAGTGCAAGGTATTGCCTTACTTCAAAATAACACTATGGCTTCTAATGAACTAAATGAGGATGAGAGGAAACAAGAATTTGATTTCGAGGATCAGATTGAATCAAAGACCATTTCTACTATGACAGTGCCTACGGACCCCGAATCATCTGAAGTCGGAATAATCCCTCAAATCGATATAAGCACCAGGGGCGCTGTATCGTTTGCCATTTCAGGTTCTTATAACAAATCTATTACTGTTTCTTCACACTTCATGAACCTAATAAAACTTGTAAAACATTCCAACGCAGAAGATGCTATTTTGAGTCCACTGCAGGAAATTGAAAGTCTTACATCAAAGCGATTTTCATTTTTAAGTGAGTTATTTGATAGATTGCTAGAGTTAATATTTTCTCCTAGCGCACAAATACGTTCAAACGCATTCATACTTTTGATCCGACACCTGAAACACAATCCTGGTCGTTCAGATATAAACTTTTGTGCTTTGAATGCTTACATTCAGTGCTTACGAGATGATAATTCATCTGTGGCTACAACAGCTGTCGATAACTTGTCTGAAATGACTATAATTTTACAGGAACACGCTGTAGAAATTCTGGCTGTTGCCTTTTCTCTTGGTATCAGGTCACGTCTTAATACTAGCACACAGATAAAGCGCGTTTTGCAAACTCTAATGTTACAACATGGTTATTAATATTTTGTAATATTTATAAATTAGTTTATAATAAAATGTGTATATAATTTTAAAAGTAAACTTTTATTTTTGCCATTGTGATAGTTGCCCATAAGTTGCTCTGCGTAAACTTGCCATGTTTATACAGTTTATAAGGTTTAACAGGCATTTACAAGTTTATATAAATCTGACTAATAATTTAATCGATGGAACTTTTTTTTTACTTTTTAATGACACAACAGCCCATGGAGGGCCTAGGCCGAGCTTTTTCTCATTCACTCATGTTGTGCGTGTTATATTTGTACATGAATGGAAGGGACCTACAGTTTAATGCCGAATCCGAAGGGCGAAGTGAAAAGCTTTTCATAGCAATTTTTACTCTTGTAGGTTTGCCATTGCCTGCCAAGAGGTGGTGCTGTGTAGAAAAATTATTTATTTTCTACTTTTATTTTTATTTTTTTTGCCTGTGCCGAGATTCGAACCCCGGACACTCTGTGTAGCAGTCCAACGCATTACCACTACACCACAGCGACCATCGATGGAACCCGATGGAGAAATTTCAGTTTTCTTTTAATGATTTATTACAGGTATCTCCCATTTAATGGCGTACTTGTTTCGACCACATAAAATAATTTTTCGCTCATTTTCGGAAGGAAAGACAACGTTTGGATCCAACAGGATGGCACGCTGTGCCACACAAGCCGTGCAACAATCGAAAATCACGTCAGCCGTTTTGGTGATGTGCATTGGACTATTATTTGTGGGGAGCCGATAAAGATAAGTTGAAGGACGAAATTGGTGTAGCTCTGTACAGCTCCATATAGTCGAAAATGTACTGAAAAATTGGGTTGATTGTATCGGGCTACTGCAAGGCCAGCTGAACTCATTTGAATAAAATAGCTATCCACAATTAACCGAACTTCGAAAAATAAAAACAAGATTGAAAAAAAATTATTCGTTTCTTATTTACCTAGCCTTGCCATAAATTCTGTTACAAGCTTTTCAAAGTAGTAGGCTTTGAAATTTTAAAATGTATGATCCCGTTATTCACATTTTTTGGTACAATGTTCTATTGCAAAAAAAATTTGGTTTCAAATTTTGCGTAATTAAGTGGGGCAATAACGAAAATCGCATTGCGGTGATTGCATTGCACAAATGCGGAAATAGCGCAAGTCAAATATTCACGTTGCTAAAAAACTCGAAATATCGAAAATGTATGTTTATCGTACCACCGATCGTTTCTTGGAATCGTCTCAAGTGGAAGACAGGCTGAGAAGTGGTCGACCTCGCGTTGTTAGTACGAGTGGAGCCATAAAAGCTGTGCGGGAGCGGATTCGCCGAAATCCCTTAGGAAAGCAAAAGATCATGGCTAGAGAAATGGATATGTCTTCCAGATCCATGTCACGACTTATCCGTATTGACCTCCACATGAAGAATGTCGGGTGTGCCAGCTTTACATTGTCAGGGATTTACCATTGACTGATGTCCAAATGTCGCGATGGTTGGTCCGAGGTAATGCTTGGTAAGATGGACGTGTCCACCCGAACCTTGAACTTGTTGGTTGTGGATTGTAGCAATATGTTGGCTCGATGTATTGATCGCTGTGTCGCTTGACCAATGCCTTCGAATTCCTGTGGGTCATAAATCGTCTGTATCCGCAGCCGTTTAGCCAATGCTTTGGTTATATAATTTAGTTGAGATCCGCTACCAAGAAGGGCTCGACACATGACGTCACGTCCTCTGCGGTCTTGCAGCTTGACCATAGCGGTGCCAAGCAACACGTATCTTGTCGCAACTTGACCACTATCTGAAGGGAGTGTTGCGGAAGCTGACGTACTGGTACCTGGTGATGAATTGCTGCTGTCAGACTTTTCGTCGAAGTGAACCAAGGTATTGTGCTTCTTCTGGCATGTAGAACAACCCCGGCTAGGAAATTGGAGGGAGGAATGGCCACTCTTCATGCAGTTTAGGCACAACTTGTGCTTCTTCGATGTGTCGTACCGTTGACGTGGTGTTTGAGTGTTGAATACTCTGCATGCAAACATCGGATGGCGCTCCTTACAAATGACGCACTGGTTTTCTGATTCAGACATCAAGGATGTTGGCGTGGTACTCGGACTCCTATGCTGCTTGACTTGGCCGAGCGCCTCCATGGCTTTGAAACGCGTCTCCAGGAATTTCATGAGTTTCTCAAGTGAGCACAACCCACGATTGCGCAAAAGCACCATGAGTCACTCGATCGAGTTTCTTGATGATCATATGCACTACGATAGGATCTCATGATGATATTGGCAGTTCCAAGCCCTTAAGTCCAAACAAACACTCCTTGGTTGTATCGTGAAGAGCCTTGACGGCGGTTATTGAGTCTGAGTTTAGTTGCGGCTGACCCATTAATTTGCTCAGTAGCGTGCTCACCATCAATCGTTCGTTATCATAGCGATTAGTCAAGATGATCCATGCGGCGTCATAGTTCTCTTCCGAACAGCTGATTGATCAGATGACTTGGTTCTCCGATTAAGTTGGTGGTCAAATAAAACATCTTTTGTACCTTGCTGACTTATTGGTTGTGAACCAGCTACAGGTTCTACAGGTGAATGGTGTCCATTTCAAATAGTCACCGCCGAAAGACGGTAGCTTGATATCCGGCAGTCGCATGATGTTAGAGGACGATGGCCTCGGTCGACTCTGCTGTGGACGTTCCAAATGTTGCTGCAAACTGATGTAGGTGTCTTGTAACGAGTTGTTTTTTTCGAGGAAGACGTCTAACGTGTAGCCGTCTACTTCGCTACGTGTCGTGGATTCCCAAATCCTGTCGTTGGTGGTGGTAAAATCCTCCTGGTATTTCAGGAGGACCTTTACCTTCACTTCGTAGAACGTTGTCGACTGGGGCTCAAATTCCCTCCGAGTTCCTTGATGAGCGTAGTGGTCGCTGCACCAGGAACCTTGCTGGGTCGTTGTGATCAATATCGTCGCTCCACTGCTTGGTTGGCAAGGTGAAATCTAGCGTGGCTTCGTGTGCACGATCTGTTGGATCTTCCATACCATCGACGATGCCACCTGCTGCACCTTCAGGTACATGGATGACGTTGCTCGTACTTGCCAATATTTCTAATTTGTTTTTAAGGAATTCGTACAGCTCCTTAATTTTGGCGTAATAACTCTCCTTAAAATAGGCGTCGTCTTTAAACTCGCGACTGTTCATCCCACCATCCTTCCAGTTGAGCCAACCTTGAGCTCAGCGGAATCCTTGGCGAAATTCGTCAATGCCTTCTGCACTTCCGTCTCGAGCATATGGGCTCGGGTGGTCAACTCCACAAATGATATCTCGATGATTTTATCCTTCAGCAGTCGCAGCACTAAATCGTTGAGCGCTCCTTGTCGCGAAAATCTCGCCGGGTCCTCCAAATGTTTTTATATTCCTGTAACCTCTTTTGGTTGTCGGTTGGTTGCTCGGTACAGAACCGATCAGCCAGTTTTTTCCAAGCCTTGGTTCAGAACCAATGCTTGGGTTTCGAGGAGATTTTTAGATGATTTCTTTCCTCAAAATAAAAGAAACGACTGGATCGCTCAATACTTGATTTGCTAATAATATTTTATTTCCACAAATTGTTTATTTATATATTAACTACAATGCTGGTGACAAACGCTAAAACGTAGTAAACAAATTTACAAAAGAAAAATGCTGGCGTGTCAAGCGTGTGACCGATTGCAAGGTTCTGGCTGTCCCAGAATTCCGGAGTGTCATGTTGCTACACGCGCTGCCGTAAATACGGCATGATCGCTGGTGCAATATGACCCTCCGTGAGAATCCTAAGCACAAGCAAATTCACACACAACCGGCCGCTCTGTTGGGTTACGCTGCGTCAACAGTAATGTTGTTTAAATTTTGATAATCGACAACTATTCTCCATTTCGTGTTACCTGATAAATTTTGTACTAGTAATATCTAAAATAATTGTAGAGGCTGGAGTGTATTCGCCAAACTCATCAATCAACCGTTATAAAGATGTCCAATCCGTTAGCTGCTCTCTTCTTACAATATCCAATGCAGAATTACGAAGTTTTTTTAGAATGCATTTCCTTGTTAGGAATTGAGGAATTTCCCTCAATGCTATCAACGTACAGCGCTAAATAGTTTGGCTATTTACTAAAATATTAAATTAATTTTATTGTTTTTAAAGCTATTTCGAGTTTTTTTCTTGATTCAGTTATTTCTTCAGTTTTGATTGTAGCTTTCGTTAACTAATTTAGTTTAATGTTAATACTCTCTACTTCTTCGTCCATTAAGAGAAAACAGTTTACTTTTCTTTTTTTATTAATTTTTTTCCAGCTTATTTTAAATATAGTTATTTTTTTTTTGGCTTTGTTCACTTTCACTTTGTCAGGTAATAATACACTGATTAAGCTTGTTCTATTGTTGAACTGTTATCTTTTTCATTATCTACAGATGGTTCAGAGAACGTTTCTACTTGTTGCTAAGGGCTAAATATGTTTCTATAATAATTTTTTTTATAGAATTATGTACATAAGTGATTCTGTTGCCACTGTACTTATTAAATTAAACTCGATTTTTATGATTTGTAGTTTTTATTTGTTTCACGTCAACAGATAGTTACATATTAA
The DNA here is from genome assembly GCA_958295655.1 of Palloptera scutellata. Taxonomy (NCBI): domain Eukaryota; kingdom Metazoa; phylum Arthropoda; class Insecta; order Diptera; family Pallopteridae; genus Palloptera; species Palloptera scutellata. The sequence continues at coordinate 33,208,228 of OY282451.1, forward strand.
TTATGTTATTCTTACACCGACCAAACAAGAATGAGCCATCAATTTCTAAAAATTATTATGGATATTGACGGATCATTATTCTCTTTTTCTTAGGGCTTTTATCGCTTGAGATATGAGCCAAAACGTAGCCTGAATACTCTGATTTTTATAAGAGTTTAGTTTTTGAAAATTAAAAAAAAAACACCAAAATTTTACAAGAGTGAATGAAATTTTTATTTGGATCGATAAATCAATTCCTGCCATTTACTTTTTAAAGATAATTTCAATTAAATATTGCCCGCAGCTACGCTTCAACTGGTCCATTTTGAAGGTCCAATTTTGGCATATTTTTCAAACATTTCGGCCGGAATCTCACAAATGACGCGTTCAGCCTTCAAAATTTCACGGCTGTCACTTCTTGGTTGATTTTGACTCCTTGTTCCACAAAAATCAAGGGTGCATAAACCTCACCCCATACCATGACGGATTGCGGATTTTGGCGATGTTGAATGATGGCCCAGAGCCTTTGTTTACCAGCTTCTTTAATTTTGACGGATATGCGCTTGTTCAACAATAAACAGCTGTTTATCTGTGAATACGATTTTATCACATTTCAGAAAAATTACAATACTTTTCTTATGACTTATTAATTGTCACCGTGTACTTATTTGCGGATAATATCAAGCTTCAAGTACATTGCGTATTAATATGGATTAAAAATACTATTATGCTAAGCTTCGAGGGGAGTAAACTTTTATTAATTTAAAATATTTTTATAATTATACAGTGCACAGAAGAAATTTAATTACATTTGGAAATAAACTAACACAAGCCCTCCTCTTCTCCATCAGTTGCATCGACAGCTGGCCGGGCAGATGAGTATTTTGACTAAAAAAAATATTATAAAAAATATTCTTAATATGTATGAAGTGTTTTATAATAAAAATATATATCGCTGTGATTATGTCATAACTCAAAAAAACATAAATTGCCGGAAAACCGCAATAAACTTTTCAATTCATCTTTAGTTCATTCACAATACAATAGATAACGACAAATACTCTGCAAACGTGAAGAGTTTATAAGATGCAATTATGATACTAAATAACAGTTATTTCTGTGTACTAATCACGAAAATTATGTATTTTGATTTATGCTGCGAACAAGATATATGTGAAACTTACTAACTTAACATGTTCCCTGTCAAATAATTCATTGGAATCATTTTAAATAAAATAGTATTCCAAATTAAAATTGTGAGATTATAAAGGCTGATCTATTTAAAATTTGGAATCTGATACAATGGTTATTTTGAGTGTGCCAACTCTAACGTTATTCGTATTATGACGGAAAACTAGATTTATATTTACGATTAACGAAATACGCTTGAACAACGTTAGGAAATACTAAACATTTATGTAAAAATGGTGAAACTTCTACCGAAAGTGTAAGAAAATTGCCATACAATTTATGGATCAATTTGTGAAACGCGTGCGTGAATCTGGATCTTTATTGGATAAAACAACACATTGTCGTACACGTATGGCGTGCAGTCCTACTCAAGCCGTACATCAATCGATCTTTCGCGTGGGAAGTTTGAAAATCGCGATATTAGCCATTTAAATGATGTGCATTTGCCACCCGCAATTGAATTTGACTCCGTTGGGCTATTATTTGTGGAGAGCCGTTAAAGATAAGTATTACGCTAACCATATAGCAACGATTGAGGCTCTTAAAGACGAAGCCATCGGTAAAGTACAGCTCCATACAGTCGAAAATGTACTGAAAAATTGGGTTGATCGTATGGGCAAGCGCAAGGCCAGCCGAGGAAGTCACTTGAACGAATTAGTGTTTGACAATTAACCGAAAGGATTGTACTCCCGAATAATAAAAATGTTCGTTTCTTACAGCAAAATCAAATTCCAAATTATAAATGGTCCACCCTGTATAGGGTGTCGCACGATTTAAATTTTTTTTTTTTTCTATGGCAGCTCTAAAATTCAACCGCTTATTACAAATGGAGCGCTATACAAATGCGTTATCATTGTGAAAATGAGACCGGGAATGCAGTGACTGAGAATGGCATTTGTTACAGGAACATAAAGGAGTTTTTGAGGCCTCAACTGAACGATATGGATGTAGATGACAAGTGATTTAATCAGAACGGCGCCGCCTGGCACACACCGAATGATCTCCCGAAATTCCGATGTCAACTGGCCACCAAGACCGTACGATTTCTTTCTTTGGGGTTTTGTAAAATCCAAGGTCTATGCGAATAAACCACAAACAATTCTTAAGCTCAAGGGCGAGATCCAACATTTCATCGGAGAGATAAAGCCACATCTTTCTCAAATCATCGAAAATTTCATTCAAAGGCAAGGGTCTGTGATCAGAGCTGCGGACCATTTGCCGGATATTTTATTCATACAAAAAAATTATCACTTAAATATGTGCTTTATTTTTAAATTAAATCGTGCACTCTTATTGGGACACCCTTTAGTTGGAGTTATACCTTCACACCTGACAGCAACATTCGGGCGTGGGTTTATCATACTAAAAGAAAGGTTTTATCAGGATCAATACACTATCTGCAGTTTTGTGGGTTAGAGTTAAGCGGCTATTAAAAAAATTATTCTCACAAATCATTTTCTTCCTTATTAGAACTCCGTTCCCGAAATAGAAAGTGTAAAACACACAAATTTTAATTATTAACCTAATTGATTTTATCACTTTTAAACTATGTACCTTCGAGATATTTTATTTTTGTCAGTGTCCAATCCAATCGTCGAAGAATTTCCCTCAAAGAATTTTTCCTGTTCTCACAAAATCACAAGCAGAAGGGGTGTGTCACAAAATTTCTAACAGACCCTTTATTTAACTTTTCTTTCCTTGGTATGTAAAACGCGATAGATTCGCAAAACTAGGCATACATGAAGTATGGACCATATTGAAGTACTATCACTATAGTTGGCTATCAATGAACAATCGACTAATTTTAGTTTGCCTGTTGCAATCTAGATCAACGGCTGTCGAAATTGGTTGCTTGGTGCTTGGTTATTTTGCTTTTTTATATATTCTTTATAAGTTTAATGAAATATTTTTTTTTATCTTTTCTTTACTCCGATTAAAATAGTTAAAATTTTCTCCCAACATGCACATAATTTGTAGTCACATATGGCCTCTATTATGAATTCATAAATAAATAAAATATTTTAAAAATATTCAGGCAGGAGCACACAGATTCATGTTAAAAGTATTTCGTCTAGCGAAAAAACTTATTTGCTCGAACGTCAGTACATAGATTTATTTTTATTTTTTTATTAACAATGTGTTTACAATAAGGATATAATAAAATTGTCATAATACTGCGACTAGATACAAAAAAAACTTAATATTTAATAAATTTAAAAGGAACAAGTATTACAACTTTTAAAAATTTTTATTTGAATTATCGCCCAACTAGATCGAAGGACTTCGTACGTTTTAGCCTACGTTCTGACTGGATAGGAATAATGAAACCTCTTCGTTTACGTGTCGTTGAAGCTTTACAGCATGAGAATTTTTTGATCACGTCCGTTAGCATATCTCCAGACCAGTTCGGCATTACGAATGTACCAAGGTGCTTCACGATTGACCTAAGTACTTTGTTTTAGAAACGTTGAATTGACATTATTGTTGACTCACTGGCACAACCTCAAAGTTGGATTCCATAGGTCGCAATAGGTTTGATGACCTGTTTACATAAAATAATTTTGTTACAGATTGAAAGCACCGATTTTCCACCAAGAAGCATACCAGACTTTATCAAATGATTGTGCTACATCTAGGAACACTGCACAGCATACTTTTTTATCTTCTAGCGCCTTTTCAATAACATCGGTAATTTTATGCACCTTATCGATCGTTGAGTGTTTGCCTCTAAAACCGAACTGATAATCTGGGATCATTTTTCTTTCAATGATTGCTTTTAGACGTTTAATAAGTAATTTTATGAGCAACTTTGATAGCACTGGTAGGGGCGAAATTGGTCTGTATGAAGACATATCGTGTAAGGGGTTTCCCGGTTTTGGAATCATAATCACTTCTGCCACTTTCCAAACACAAGGCACGAATTTAAGCTTTATGCATGCATTATATATTTTAGTAAGGTATAAGGTATATACACAGGTAAGGTATATATACATTTGTAGGGCATATTAATTAAAAGTTCGGTTGTGACCAGGTCAAACCCATACATACGGAGGCGGTGACCTATAATTGAGTCGCCTAAGTTTAAGAAGACAGAGCTTAGATCTACACTATTATTGATTTGTATGAACTCTGCGGACATTCTAATTGTGATAAAAAATCTATTAGTCCTCAATTTTGTTTGGATCTGTCGGCCAATATGTTGGAGTTCCAGATGATAAATTGGGTGAATTAAGCAGCTTGCTACAGCTCTCGGGCATTGGTTGTTATAAACCTCGCATTAAAATCGCCACCAATAATAAACCTTTTAGAAGTGCTTCGTGTTGACTATATTTAATAGGATGTCTTTGTAGGCGCTGTAGCGTAGTTGTAGTGCTTTGGACTGTTACGCAGTGTCCGGGTTTCGCACAGGGTAAATATAAAATAAAAAAAATATAAAAAAAACATTTTTTTTACACTGCACCACCTCTTGGCAGGCATAGCCTTTTGCCATAGCTACAAGAGTAAAAATTGTCTGTGAAAAGCTTTTAATTTCGCCGTTCAGATTCGGCATAAGAAATTCTAGGTCCATTCTATTCATGTATAAATATATCACGCACAACATGAGTGGATGCGAAAAAGCCGTTGGCGCAACATGTGGTCATAGTCGACATTAATAAATTGAAGTTCATAGTGGTAGCAATATTCTGATAGGTTGATGAATAAAAAAAAAAATAAAAATAGAGCTGTATACTAGTAGGTTACCCATTAAATTCTTCAGAACTCAGCTTATATCCTTCATAGTGTTTTATATTTTCTGACAATAACCCCACTTCCTCCTCGAGCACAATTGTTTGCATGTATGGATCATAATTTTTTAGCTTGGCAAACGTTTGATTAGTGAAATGGATCTCAGCAGACATATACCTACATTTTGTATTTTTAAAATCACTTCTAATTCATCCTTCTGTTCGAGCAGGCAATTATTTTTATAGTCTTATGCATTTTTATGAGTGTTTAAAATTTTCGATTTTTGTTCGAGATATGTTAATCGTTTTTCTAATTTCGGTTGAAGTCATCTTGCTTATCCAGTTTTGCAAGGATTAAGCATGCTGCTGGTATCATCTTTATTACTTTTTGGATCATGGCCTTGAACTATTTGATCATAAGAAAGTCTAACACCTGATTGGTTATCTGGCTTATCTTGGTTGCCTTGAACTTTTTGGTGTTTTCCACGTGTGTTTTTTTTACCATCTCTTCAGAGCGTTCTTTATGTTCAACAGATTATTTTGGCTCGAAATGAAATTCTCGAGATGAATTAGCTTTCCTCTTTTTATTAGATATTTGTTTTTTCAGAATACGGTTCGTTTCGTAAGCTACTCCTCTTCATCGGTTTCGTAATTCACTCTTTCGATATTAAATGCAGGTACATCTTTATTTAAAACAGGATAATTTTGTATCTTAAGTTTGTAATTTTCCGACTTCAAGTAGGATATTTCATTATTGAGCTTGGATACTAGCTATTCAAGTTGTTTTAACTTATTCTTTATTTCATAAGATGCGTGATTTTGTGAATCCAAATCAGTATTTACTTGTATAGAACTGTCTCCGCTTCCATTTGCCGACATTCCATTTATTGAGCTAAGCGCCGCTGTTGTAGTTACAATTGTTGTTGTTGCGCTGGTGGCATTTATTTTAGTTGTTGTATTAACTAAAGAGGTTATCGTGTTTAACCTACGTACATTTGCCCGTTTCTATTCAAAAATCTTTTAAGTGTCCAAGTTTCTAGCCGCGGATATACATCACACACGGCATGAACTATCGCACGTCACTTTGTGAACAAATTAAATTTGAATACGCAGTAGAACTGCGTAAGCGGAAGCTGATCGAATCGCAGTCAGTCTCACACAAAAGTTGGCATATTTCATAGATGCTGAAAGATCTTTCTTCTCGTACAAAGACTTATTGTCCGAAAAACGCAAGAACTTTTTATTTATTAAATGGTAAATTTTTTCTTTAGGTTTTTGTGCTATAGTCTAGCACACTAGTTTTTTTTTTGGGTATATTTTATTTTTAGTGTCTCTAATTATGAATGACGATCAGAATCGATTAACAGTCGACTGCCAGTAATAAGTGTAAAATATAAGTATTTATATACAAATTATATCAAACAAAAATGAATAGAAATGTACAAAAACATTTTACACAAAAACGTTCACAATAGTTTTTCAAATTTACCAGGTGTACAAGTATGAAGTAAGTAATTACATCTCTGTGTCGCTAGGTATATAGTTTTACCAAACCAAATCATTGGCGCCATTTCTTCGTCTTTAGTTCTGTCAACAATATTCAGTTCTAAACAATCAAGTTTCATACAACATTTTTTTTTGTTCGCTCGTAAAAATGTCGAACTTTGTTTCTATAAAACTACGATATTCGGACATCATTGATTTTCTGTTTCCAATTGAAAAAATCTGCTTTGGAATCTCATCGAATGCTTGTGAAAGCTTACGGCCAGCACACAGTGCAACGAGTGGTTCAATAAGTTTAAAAGTGACGATTTTGACCTTCTGAAGCCAAGTGAAACAGTTACAATGCTACCAAGAACATTTGGCCGATTTGAACCGTGATTTGCGCCAAAAACGTCCAGAAAATCAAGCTAGGCAACACAAAGTGATTTTTCTTGATGACAATGCACCATCACACCTGATTTACCTTAAGGGAGGATTAAAAAAATATTTTTAATCGATGCTTCCCATTTTAAGAGAGCAAATATACCTTTTCTCGAATTTGTGTGTGGTTTTCCAAATATTTTAAATACTACTGTGGGCAAAAGTTAGTAAGACTTTGTTCATAATTTCCAATTTTTTTTATTCATTCTTCCAAATCTATTTCGTCCCCTTCAAAGTAATCCCCCACCCCCCGCCCCCCCCCCCCCCCCCCGGCCCCAATACACTTGTGCCAACGTTTTTTCCAATTCTCGAAATAGTTGTTAAAGTCAATTTCCGGAATACCCTTCAATGCGCTTAGCGATTCATGTTTAATGTCTTCAATTGACTCAAAACGGTGTCCACGAAGCGGTTTTTTGACTTTAGAAAATAGCCAAAAGTCACACGGTGCTAAGTCAGGCGAATAGGGTGGTTGCGGAACGATATCAGTCGAATTTTTGGCAAAATGGTCTCGTAAAATCAATGCAGTGATTTTGGAACCAATCGTGCATTCACTCTTCTTAGGCCCAAATGATGTTTTAAAATGGTTTTCACTGATCCTTCCGATATTCCAACGATGCCAGTAAGGTCTCTGACTGTTGATGTTGATGGCCGTCCTGGACGTGGTTCGTCGTCAACGCGTTCTCGACCATCTTTGAACAATTTGTACCAATCAAAAACACTTGCTCGCGGCATACAATTATCACCGAAGGCCTTTTGCTGAACGTTTCTGCACCAGAAATTTGATTCCGCACACAAAATTTAATGGAACTTCTTTGTTGAATAATTTCACTCATTGTGAAAATCGCCGAATGCACTTTTTGTACTTCAGAAAGACAAGCGTATACTAACCACTAATGATTATTTTGATGTGACATTTGGCACAGATGTCACCGACAGTCATACCAACCTTAAAAAAATAATATTTTGATGAATGGGTTTCCGCGCGAAATTTAAATTAAAAAGTCTTACTAATTTTTGCCCACAGTAGTATCTTCTTGTAACAAAATTTGTATGATCAAAATATACTTACATCTGGATTATTCCTAGTATTTTCCTCTTCAATAACACTTGATTTAGAATCGACTTTTAACACACTTGGTAATGGAATTTCTCTAGCCAAAATACTATATTCCACATCCATATGACGAATAAATGGCGATGATAAGGCCCTTTTTGCAGTTTCTGCATCTTCATCGTCAAACGATTGTAAAAGCATTTCCAACGTTTGAATTTCCTGCGGATCACAACAATTCCCCCATTCTTTAAATACTTTTTCAGCTGCAACAACATCACAACGGCCTAATTGAACCAGCACTAATGCCACTGTTAAACGACCTATTTGGCCATAAGATTCAGTTTGCTGATTTAAGCACATTTCACGTTTTATAGCTTCTGCAGCTGCATCATACCTGCGAGATATATGTTAATATTGATAATTTTCAAGGTTTCGTAAGCTTTACAATTTTAGTTTAACCAATAATCTTGAAATTTTAGTTGCATATTCCGCTGCTCGACGCGTTGAATCATCAATCTGTGAAATTTAATAATAAATATAAATTAACGTTCTTGAATATTATGAAACTAAAAATTTTAAAAGTATTATTTTTTTAGTTATTTGAACTTTACCATGACAATTTCTAGAGCATGTTTGTAGAAATTCAAAGCGATTTCAGGATGTTTCTGTTCAACTATTTTAGCTGCTTTGTCCAAAGCCGTAGCTGCGGCATCAGCAGATCCATGCTGCTGATAAAGGCTGCATGCTTTATTTACATTTTCCTCAATTTCTAAAAAGCAATTAGTCTCCTTCAGAACAAGTATTATCTGCAATTGAAACAAATTTACAAAATATTTAAAAATATCTGTTCAACAATATATGAAATTAAAGTTTTATATGTACAACATTATTATATTTAAAACTATGTCAAGTATCATCATCATTGTTGGCTCGAGCTGAACCTAGTTGAACCTAGGCCTCCCACAAAGTAAAGTATATTCAAATTTAATTCTCCATATACATAGCTAGGTAAGAAAGCTCCACACCTATTATTGCGGCTAGCCTTACTACAATCACATGTACAAAAAGTGCGTCGGGTAGACCATGTAACCGGCCTCTAGTAAAGTGGTCGCTGTGGTGTAGTTAGTAGTGAGTTGACCTGCTACGTCTTTGAGTCAAACCAGTCGTCGTGCCATTTTTTCACATTTTCGTTCGGATCGAAGTGCTTCTCAGCAAGTGCGTGCCCCATTTATGAAAATAAGTGGTAGTCAGATGGAGCCATGTCTGCTGAATAAGCCGCATGGGGGAGGGCTTCCCAGCTATACGAATCTACCAATTCCTGAGTCTGTTTTGTTTGATGTGATGGTGCATTGTCATCAAGAAAAATCACTTTGTGTTGCCTAACTTGATATTCTGGACGATTTTGGCGCAAAGCACGGCAAATTGTTGTTGGTGATCAGTAACTGTTTCACCTGGTTTCAGAAGGTCAAACCAGATAACACCTCGCTGATCTCAGAAAACACAGAGCATTGTCTTCTTTCCAAAGCGATTTAGCAAAGCACAAACTACGAGCGAAAAAAAATGTTTTTGTATGAAACTTGATTGTATATATACTGAATATTGTTGACAGAACTAAATGCGAAGAAATGGCACCAATGATTTGGTTTGACTGAGCGTATAGTTTTAGCCAGCGACACAGAGATGTCACTAGAGGTTTCATACTTGCACACCTGGTATGTATATAAATATTTATCCAAATACCCCGTTGACTTTATTTTAGAAATTGTAAATACAGTGCACTCGCGCTAACGTGAACACCGGCTAACGTGAACACGCTTTTTTTTACATTGACTACTCTGTAACGTGAACAAACTTAGAAAGCTCAGTAACGTGAACAAAATTTTTGTTCACTACACTTTTTTATTAACATATGGACAACACTGAGTACATTAAATATTATTTTTTTTTAAGTTCGGGGAATCCCCTAATAGTGAAAAATGTGCGCAAATTTTTACCATATGGCAACGACTTACTTCAGTTGAAGGTTTTTTCTTGCGCGGAGTGATCAATCAATCGGAATGAGTTCTAAAAAATCTAAGTGTTTGCAATTAAAAGAAAAAGTAGACATTTTAGACAGTCTGCAAAAAGGAATAAGTTTGACTAACTTAGCAAAAAAAATATAATGTCGCTAAGTCAACAATATGCAGTATTAAAAAGAAAAGAGAAGCCATTTTAAAATGCGTAAATAATACATACCAAGGACCGGGAAAAAGAAAAACTTTAAAATGTCAGAGCTTCCAGCTATGGAAAAATGTCTATACCTTTGGTTCATCCGGATGCGCGAAAGGAATTGGGCTGTAAGTGGATTAATGCTAAAAGAAAATGCTAAGGAATTGTATTCCCTACTTAAAGAAAATGAGACCGTATTCAATGCTAGTGACGGATGACTCCAGCGATTTAAGAAAAGATACGGAGTTAGATTGCTTAAAATATCTGGAGAAAAACTCTCATCGCAGCCTCAATTGGTTGATCCATTTAAACTTAAACTAAAACAAAAAATTGAGGAAATGGAGTTATGTACTGACCTGTTGTATAATGCTGACGAATCTGGTTTATTCTGGAAGCTTTTGCCAGATAAAACGTATGTATCATCGCATGAAAAAACTGCTCCAGGAACAAAGACGGAGAAGCAGCGTATAACATTTCTCTGTTGCGCAAATGCATCGGGAGCACGTAAACTTAAACTTTTAGTAATTGGTAAGGCAAAAAATCCACGCAGTTTTAAACACTTTAGTTGCCCTACGGATTATAAGAACTCGAAATCAGCCTGGATGACGTCTGCCATTTCTAAACATTGGTTCCATCAATCTTTTGTGCCACAGGTAAACAATTTTTTCGTTGATTTAATAATTATTTTAAATTCTTGCTTTTGGCCAGGTAAAATTGTTTCTAAAGCGGAAGAACTTACCAATAAAGGCACTATTACTTATTGACAACGCTCCCTCTCATCCAAGTGAGGCAGAATTAATAACTGAAGATGGAAATATAATAGCCTCTTATCCAACCGATGGATCAAAATGCGATTAAAATAACGAAGTTATATTACATAAACAGTTTGATGGCTTCAATAGCAGCAAAAAACTTAGATTTGCTTGAATCAATGAAAAATGTGACGTTGAAAGATGCTGTTACCCTTTTATCTGTCGCGTGCGATCGGATCAGCACAGAAAATCTTGCCAATTGTTGGAAAAACATTTTAAGTTTAATGGGAAACGAGGAGGACCCTGAATATAGCATCCATTAAGTATAATGAAAGACAAATGGAGTGCAAAAATAAACTATTTAATGCGAATGCCAGTTGATCTCCTTCAGGACTTGAGTCCTCAGGTACTAGCTGAAATACTCCTTTCTCCATTAACCGTCCCTTAACACTCATGTCGCTTTGATCTACCATTGCATCTCTAGCCCATTGCAATGCCTTGTTAAAGATTTCAACTACCTCACTTATTTTTGTTTATTCACGAAATCTTTAGTGCTACAGGATTTAAATAATCCTATCTTGATAAGCACAAGTCACAATCTGATGTTATTTTTAATTTTTAACAATTGCAATCAGGTAGTAAGAATTAGAATAGCATTAATTACAGATATAAAATATAAAATTTAAACAAGTTAAAGATTTAAGAATGAAAATCAAATTAAATTAAATTAAAAAAATATCTAAACTTGATATATTATACGTATGTATATCGGATATTTCTTATATATAGATATATCCGATATTTTGATATTTATATGTATACAGGGTGGCCCATCTAACATTTGGAAATTGAACTACTGGTTATTTTGAGCATCCGCAACATTTTTGGGTTCGATAATTGGGATCTGGAACGCTTGGAAGAAGATGAACATTTTTCATCTTTTCTGCGCTGCAAATGCGCTTTATTATCATTTTTTTATTTATTTTTTTTTTATTATTGTTTTTTATTATTATTTGTATGGACTTAGACAATATTTGGTTCTAACAGGAACGGTGCCGAGTCACACAAGCCGTGCAACAATCGATACTAAGCGTTAGAAGTTTGAAAATCACGTTATTAACCGTTGTGATCCGTTGGAGAGCCGTTTAAGATAAGTGTTACGCTAACCATCCAGCAACGACTGGGGCTCTTAAAGACGAAATTGGTGCAGCCATCAGTGAAGTAAAGTTCCGAAAATGTACCGATATATTAGGTTGCAGTCAGCCGAGGAAATCATTTGAATGAAATAGTGTTCCACAATTAGCACGAAGGATTGTATTTTCGAATAATAAAAACCAAATTGAAACAAAATTATCCATTTTTTATTTACATCAAAATCAAATTCCAAATTATAAATGATATATTTGCCAACCTTGTTTAAGAGCCGTGGGTGGGTAGTCAAAGGCATACCGTCACATTTATAAAATTTTTTCTACATATCTTCTAATAGCAATACCAAATATGGCCAAAAATAAATAAAATATCTATTTTTATACCAAATGTAGCTCAAATGATCTAACAAGAAAGGAAAATACTTGCTATTGGTGCCGGCGTAAATACCTCACAACAAAAACTGTCAGCAATCTGAAGTTATGCAACTCATGGAGGAGACCGAGAGCAAACATTTATACGATATTGTGAGAATTGATGCAAATGCTCGTAATTTTGTATTTTATAAACAACCATAACCTATATCTTGGAAATTCGGGAATCTGAGCCAAATTTTCGTCGGTCTAACAAGCCAAAACGTTCTTGATTTAACTTTATATACGAACAACGATAATTTCAGAGAAGTGGCTAATTTTAAATAAAACTTCATTTTCAGATCAGGAAGTTTTTTAGGAACCCTGAGAAAACTAATTGGCTTTAGAGGAAGAGGCCAACGAGAAGCTTTTATCAGCGTTGGTGATAGCTTATTATATTGCTTGGTCTGCCAGAAGATAAATGGTTAAAATTAAACCACCATGGTGGTGATAAAGTCATATAGAATAAATACCTAAAAGATTTTAAAAGATCTTTAAAAAAGAATTGCGCGTAACCAAATCTGAAATCTAGCACACTTTTTGACTAAACGACAGAAAACTCTAAGAAACTTAATAACAAAGAAAGAAAGAGAATAAAAGGAAGATGATTTTTTATGAAATTCATAATTCTCTTCAAACTTAAAGTTGCGACCACCGACTCATAGTTTCGTTAGTAACGTTATACGTTCGTGAACTTTACAATGATAAAAATGTTAACCTTACCGATGTTATGACCTTGCCAGATAAAAAATATTCAAGGGTGCGTTTGTACTAAACTTTCATGGAGATTGGACTCCGACAATAAAATTGTAAAACCTATATAGCTTAGTCGCTTTCTTTGGCAGTTTAATGGACTATATTTCCGCATTTTTATAGTTACTAAAAAACAATAACTTTACTAGGCTATTCCGATATTTATTTTCTCAGATTTAATTTTTATTTAACAATGCCGTATTTGGTAGTGTGCTGGCCTACTACGCAGAGTGTCCGGCATTCAAATCTCGGCACAGGCAATATTAGAAAAAACAAACTTTTCGACGTGGTACCCCCTCTTGACGGGCTCTCTTATTTCACTTAACGCAGTTTGAATACGTTTCATGCAAATACTATCGTCAGTTCGCCTACTGTCTCGCTACGTTGTTTGACAACGAAAAGTACATTACTACGTGTTTTTTTTGTGGAACAGTGTACAGTATTATTAATAGCGAATTCAACATCTGTCATTTTATTTTTCCAATCAGCATGCTCAATCTTGGCCACTACCGCTTTTATTACCCGATTTACTCGTCGATTTAATGGTCGGGGAGGCCAATGCATGTGGTCGCTGTGGCGTAGTGGTAGTGCGTTGGACTGCTACGCAGAGTGTCCGGGGTTCGAATCTCGGCACAGGCAAAATCAAAAAGAAAAAATATTTTTTCTAGACGGCACCACCTCTTGGCAGGCAATGGCAAACCTACAAGAGTATAAATTGCTATGAAAAGCTTTTCACTTCGCCGTTCGGATTCGGCATTAAACTGTAGGTCCCTTCCATTCATGTACAAATATAACACGCACAACATGAGTGGATGCGAAAAGCTCGGCCTAGGCCCTCCATGGGCTGTTGTGCCATTAAAAGTAAAGTAAAGTAAGAGGCCAATGCATGCAACAAATGAGTAACCTTTCGCTCTTCACTAAACTTCTTACGTTCAAACAAAGTAAAGCAAGCTCCGCTATCACTCACGATTCTTCTGTAGTATACAAATTATTTTTTTTTAAAGCACATTCGGTTTATCGTCGTTTTTTAAAGCGTACAATCTGACAGAATCGACGACAGCCAACACGTGCTAATATTTCGATTTAACGGCTTCCAATGGACCAGAATTTTCAATGTGTAAAGTATAAATTTATATTATAATAAATTTATAATATAAGTATAAATTTCGAATATTATTCAATTTCTCACTCATCGATGGGAACCAATAATGCTTTTGGAGTTGATTACCGCATTTATCAATACCAAAATGTCGGTAATTCGCATGTACATACTACTGTGGGCAAAAGTTAGTAAGACTTTGTTCATAGTTTCAAATTTTTTTATTCATTCTTCCAAATCTATTTCGTCCCCTTCAAAGTAATCCCCCACCCCCCGGCCGCCCCCCCCCCCGGCCCCAATACACTTGTGCCAACGTTTTTTCCAATTCTCGAAATAGTTGTTAAAGTCAATTTCCGGAATAGCCTTCAATGCGCTTAGCGATTCATGTTTAATGTCTTCAATTGACTCAAAACGGTGTCCACGAAGCGGTTTTTTGAGTTTAGAAAATAGCCAAAAGTCACACGGTGCTAAGTCAGGCGAATAGGGTGGTTGCGGAACGATATCAGTCGAATTTTTGGCAAAATGGTCTCGTAAAATCAATGCAGTGATTTTGGAACCAATCGTGCATTCACTCTTCTTAGGCCCAAATGATGTTTTAAAATGGTTTTCACTGATCCTTCCGATATTCCAACGATGCCAGTAAGGTCTCTGACTGTTAATCGTCGATTCTCGAGCACCAATTCCTTGATTTTATTGACGTGTTGATCATCAGTTGATGTTGATGGCCGTCCTGGACGTGGTTCGTCGTCAACGCGTTCTCGACCATCTTTGAACAAATTGTACCAATCAAAAACACTTGCTCACGACATACAATTATCACCGAAGGCCTTTTGCTGAACGTTTCTGCACCAGAAATTTGATTCCGCACACAAAATTTAATGGAACTTCTTTGTTGAATAATTTCACTCATTGTGAAAATCGCCGAATGCACTTTTTGTACTTCAGAAAGACAAGCGTATACTAAACACTAATGATTATTTTAATGTGACATTTGGCACAGATGTCACCGACAGTCATACCAACCTTAAAAAAATAATATTTTGATGAATGGGTTTCCGCGCGAAATTTAAATTAAAAAGTGTTACTACTTTTTGCCCACAGTAGTATTGTAATCAATACATTATATTCCATTTCGGCACATACAACTGTTGACACTGTTTATTCACCGTTCTCTAACTCATACCCTGGCACTACTGGATCACACTTCTGTGCAATCTGTATATTTAAATCTATCTTATTTTCTTAAATAACACAAATAACAGGTAAACGATTCAATTCGTCGACATGCTACATATCCTTTCCGATGTCTAACGGTGAAATTAAAATTAGCTAAATCTAAGGTCCATCACCCTATACGTGGGTTAATCAATTTGTTTTCTAGGGCCATGACCAACGAGTGGAAATTAGTAACAACAAATGTTAGTCTAAGGAAGTTTTCAACTCAAAACTTAATATGATTCAAGGGTGTTTTCGATATATATAATAGAAGTCAATATGAAATTGAATGTCATCATGCTTTCCTAACAACACAGCACCATAACATCGACATCTCTGGCCCTATTTTCTACAACAGTGCCATGTTGCTAGCAAACGCTGATGATATTGACATCGTTGGCACCAACGCGTGAGCAGTCAATACCTTATGTCAACAAACAAAGAGTCACGGCGTCTTGGACAAAATGTTACTGTCCCCAATTATACGTTTGAAATCGTCAAGAATTTTGGTTACGTAGGATATAGCATTACCACTAACAATAATGTCAGCTTTGAGATCAAGCGTAGAATAACTCTTGCCAACAGGTGTTTCTACGAGCTCAATAGGTACAATTGAGAATCAGAGCCCCCTCTCGACCGACGAAAATAACGCTCTATAAATCCCTCATCTTCCCAGTCCTAATGTATGGCGCTCAGACTTAGACATTGACTACCAATGATGAGAGGCTGTTAGGAGTGTTCGAAAGGAAGATACTCCATAAGGTCTATTGCCCAATAACGTGGTCGACGTGAATCGAATAAGGTAGAACCATTAGCTGTATGAGCTGTACGCTCATACATATTCAAGCGCACAAAAATCCAGCGGCTTCTTTGGCTGGGTCATGTTGAAAATTTAAATCATGTTGGCTAGAATGCTGTTTTATTCGAGTCATGGTGGAGGAACACGCAGAAGAGGACGGCCTAATCGACCCTGGAAACAACAGGTGCAGAGAGACCGGTCTGAATTTTTCCTTACCAACGGTACAAATACAGTCAACACTTGCGGCTCTATCAACTTATTTTTCAACCTCAAAAACGCATACATACAAGTACATTCTTCTGCACATTCGAACTTTACGTCCTTAAAAGTCAGGAACAAATAGTCTAAAATATGTCCCTGTACTTCTTTAGTATTTGTTGGCGCTGCATATTTTCTAATAGCCTTCAATAGCCATCTGTTTTTCTTTTCATGGCACAACAGCCCATGGAGGGCTGTTATATAAGGCACTCATGTTGTACGTGATATCTTTTATGCCGAATCCGAACGGCGAAGTGAAAACCTTTTCATAGGCAATTTTTACTCTTGTAGGTTTGCCATTGCTGCCAAGAGGTGGTGCCGTGCAGAAAAAATCTTTATTCTACTTTTTGATTTTCCCTGTGATGGAAAAACTCTGCGTAGGCCAACGCACTACTATCTACACCACAGCGACCAAGTGGCCATCATTAAGTCCAATTCACTTCTCATTCACAACATATCCCAAATATTTCAGTCACGATACTTAAGTTTTCAAATTCAATCGCAACTCCCATTCAGCCAGTATTTCAACACTTCTGCAAGCCAATACTTCACGATGTTCTGGCAATTTTGTGGCAATACTTATAATGTTTTTGTCCAAATACACAACAATCTTTCTCTGTGTAGTGTAAATACTAAATTAATGAATCGCTGAAACACATGAAGTGCCAAAGTAAGACCAAAAGCCATGTACAATACTCGTATTGACTTATCGGAGTTACGAAGGCAATTAATGGTATTGATTCTTCATTCATAGTTACCTGATGAAAACCATTCTTTAAATCTAATATAAAAAATATTTCTTACCGCCCAAAAATTCTAAATACTCGATCAAAGGCAGAGGAAAATGATACTTAACCGTTAACTTGTTCAAACCACGATAATCAATACATTTCCTCAATTCGCGTTTCTTCTTTCGCACTAGTACTATTGATGATGCATACGGTGACTCACTTAAACGTATGATCCTCTGAGCTAACAAATCATTAATTGTTTTCTGTAACTCAATTTTCTAGACGAGGGCTACTGTACACACTTGAGTAACCAGCGAACTTCCGTCTCTCCCATTCATGTTCAAATAATTTTCAAGTTTTTCCTCGCCCAGCTGAGGACCTAACCTCTGCACCCGTTTAATTAATTATTGCCAATTTACGCACTTATTGTCATAAAAAATATATGTAACTCAACTTTTTCCTGATAAATTCAACGCATGGTTGCATTTATATTTTTCAATATTTTTTATTTGATTTTATAACGAATTTATTTGAAATCAGTTTGTTACGATAGCATGGGAGGGGTATGTACATAAACTATGCACATCGACACCTAAAATCTCCTAAGCCATAACCACACATACTTTCGAAATCGAATTTTATATTGAATATGATGCATTTGTCTAAACTACATGTGCCTACAAAATTTTAGACTGATGCATACATATGTCCAAAAATGTCGATTTTACTAACAAAATTCAAAAGGAAAAAAAAGGTTAATTCCACAAAGATTTATGACAAAAAAAATTCTTTTGGGGTTTTACACTACTAACTTAGTTCTTTCATACTGAATGCAATTTTTTCACTTCACAAAAGATGAAGTGATTGAATTAAAAGAGAAAGGTCATGAAGTATCCCATATTCATAATATGCAGCAAAAAAACACTAAAACCCCATTAATAATGTTTTATGTGGAATTCTTACCAAATAAAAATAATAAAGAAATATACAAAATAGATACTCTTCTACATACAAAGATAAATTTTGAAGCTCCGTACCCAAGGAGAATCATATCACAATGCAGTAACTGCCAGAGATATGGCCACACAAAAAATTATTGCAAAAGAGATCCAGTATGCGTCAAATGTGCTGGAAAACATAAAACAATCGATTGTAAAGGGGCTCAAAATGCCAAACACGGCTAATTATAGGGATTTCAAGTCTACAAAACTTTAAAAATAAAACGCTTTCCACCTCTACGTGAAAAAACACATATAAACAATGAACTACCAAGACCGGCAGAAATACAAGAAGGTATAAGCTACGCTGATGCAGCAAGACGAAATCTCTCGAGCCACACATTCCCAGCAGATAGAAGCTACGTTAATGCAGCAAGGCCAAATCTATTGAACCACACAATTCCAGCAGCTAACATTGATGTTGCCTGTACAACACAAAATCAACAACATAATCTTAATGAACTTAAGGAAATGATGACGTCATTGATTCAACAAGTTGCCAAGATGATGGAAGCTCTAACAATGCTTGTGACCAAGATTACAATACCTTCGAAACACAATGAATGCAATGCTCAGACTAAAATACTACCCAAAACTATGGAAAGTGGCAGAGATAATTCCAATACAGAAACCAGGTAAAGATGCCACACAAGCGTCATCATATAGGCCAATCAGCATTTTACCAACACTATCAAAAATAATGGAAAAACTCATATATGACAGACTACAACCAATTTTAGGAAGAACTCACACAATACCAGATCATCAGTTTGGCTTTCGCTGCAAACACTCTACAATCCAGCAGGTGCACAGAGTAACGCATAAAATTCTCACGGATTTAGAGAGAAAACAATTTTGCACTGGGATCTATCTCGATGTAGAAAAAGCGTTTCATAAAGTTTGGATTAAAGGACTTCTCTCAAAAGAACTCAAAAGAATATTACCAGAATGCTTGTACCAATTGATAAAAAGCTATCTTCCAGACCGTCACTTCTATGTGAGACAAAAATGAAATATCCACACTACGAAAAATTACAGCTTGCATCCCGCAAGGAAGTGTACTAGGATCAATTTCATATACCCTTTATACAGCCTACCAGCAGAAATTCACTTATAGCTACATTTGCTGATTACACAGTAATCTTGGCATCACACCAAAATATTACAACTGCAACAGCAACACTACAAGAAAATATTGATGAAATCACAAACTGGTTCAGCAAATGGAACATAAAAGTAAATGAACAAAAATCTGTTCAAGTTATATATACAACGAGAAAAATTATTAATCCTCAACCCATTAAAATTAATGGAACAAATGTTAGGATTGACACCGTCGCCAAATATTTGGGAGTATACATAGATAGTAAACTTACTTGGAACTATCATAAACAAAACTAAACGCGAGCAAATGAAAATTAAATTTCGGCAGTTATACTGGCTACTGAACAGAAAGTCTAGTTTAAATCTACACAACAAAATACTAATATACAAATCAATAATAAAACCTATATGGACATATGGGCTGCAACTATGGGGGAACAGCAAAGAAAATCAATATTTTAAAAATACAACGTCAACAATAATCAATACTAAGATGCATAGCAAACGAGGACTGGTACATCACAAACAATAACATTCATTATGATTTAAAAATACCTACAATCACCGCTGAAATTTCAAACTACAGTAAAAACACCACGAAAAAGTAACACAACATATCAACAGTGAAGTATCGCAATTACCAAATAGAGAAATCGAACAACCGCGAAGACTGAAAAAAACAAGACCAGTAGATTTAATTTAACAAAGTAGAATTAAAATCCATAAATTAATAGATAAACGATATATTGATACTGATCAATGTATTGATTAAAATCCAAATAATTGCTGTGAGGAAATGTATTAAGTGTTGTATATGAATTATCATATGTAGACAGATGTACACATACTATTGGAAATTAATAAAAAAAAAAAAAAAAAAAAACAAAAGATGACATTGAATTTGTTGCAGTGTAATTACTTACGAAAATTATTGATTAAATCCCAGCTCTGAATTAATGAGGCAGAGTGTCGTTATGGAAGAGCAGACAACCCACTTTATATGTGAATGTCAGCTCTGGCTCGGCTCAGAAAGCTAATTGTTGAAAAACTATTTTTATTCATCAATACAATAAAATCCTGCTATACAAAAGATATTCTGGCCTTCATCGGGACATGACAGGATATTTTAAGGGTTGGCTTAAAATACTTTTTAAGTCGCAGCCTTACAATTTGGGCCTCTCCATTTAATTCATAAATATAATAAAAAATAGTATTACAAATAAATTTGTAATGTTAGACATGTGTATTTGCTAAAATTTAGGATTTCCTTCTTTACACATTTACACATTTAAAATGTGTAAATTCACTTATTTTTTGTAATGTTTTCATGTTTATCTTCGTGATTGAATTCGAACTGTTGACAAAATCTTACTTTGTATTTTGGAATAGAAGTGAATATCTTTACAATATGCAGAAGTTCTGTTAAATAAATAAAATTTTCCAGCTATAAGAATTCTTAGAAATAATTTTGTAAGCCAATTAATAGTTTAGAATGTATGTAATATGTATTTTTTTATTTCGCTGGCTTGAATGAGAAAAGACTGTAAGTAAATATTAAATAAAATACAAAATTTCTGCGAATAAATATGTATACACAGTGTGACCCCTATGAATGCAGAGCATTGTGTAGCCAAGCTTATCACATCCACTCATGTTGTGCTTGTTATATTTGCACATGAATGGAAGGGACCTACAGTTTATGCCGAATCCGAACGGCGAAGTGAAAAGCTTTTCATAGGCAATTTTTACTCTTGTAGGTTTGCCATTGCCTGCCAAGAGGTGGTGCCGTGTATTAATTTTGTTGTTGTAACATTTTTTTTTAAAATTTTGTTTTTGTTTTTTATTTGCCTGTGCGGAGATTCGAACCCTCGGCACTCTACGTAACAGTCCAACACACTACCGCTACCGACCACGATTGAAATAAACAAGTTTAGTTTTAACGTCCAATTTTCAAAACTGCGGACTTATGTATCAATTTACGTATTTACGTATCAATGTCAACAATTCTCTTTGCAGACTATGTACTTTTTTCTTTTTCTTACTGCCTTAAAATAAAAGTGTTCATAATAAATGGACTTTTTCACTCCAAGCTAGCGATATATGTATGTATATTTTATATATTTTTATTAATATTTCTTCGACGTAAAATACCTGTTCATAACATTTTGCAGCGTGAAACCAAGATCGATTATTCATATGGCAATCTTTGGCTTTTAACAAACAGTCTTTACTTCGATCATACGATTTTGCTATTCGAAAAGCAGTCGCTGAAAATATAAAGCATTAGGAATTATTGATTTAAGATCTCTAAACTGCATCAAAAGAAAAATAAGATATTTCCCTTTCGTATATTCCAGATATATTATCTCCAGATATGGGAATTTAACCTAGCTCAATCATTTAAAATTGTGATATTTACCCCTATTATAGAATCAGAATTGGAATTGCACAAAATTAGGAATTACAATCCCTGTCGTATTTGAAGTTATATTTTGAATTTTTTTAATACACTTCTCGAGACGGGGTTAGCGTTACAGTCCAAAGGAAAAAACTGGTGGGCCCAAACTATGGGCTGGGAAAGTATTTTCCAATCTTCTCAACAGTGCTGTCGTTTTAAAATTTTCAAACGCAGACATTTTACAAAAAGGGTAGCGTTTTGGAGTGATATGCAAAATTTACATTTATTTATAACATGTATTTATTGTATATTATAATATTATAATATGGTTAAAAGAAATAGTTAAATTTTTTATACATGACCATCAAAATTAGGGCATAGCAACATGTAAAGGTATTCTATACTTTTTACCCGATATCCTATACTTTTGTCCTGTACCTTTACAACTATTCATTGAGCTCATTGAGTATATTACTGTATGTTGCAAAATTCGATACTTTTCAAAATTTCCTATACTGTTTTTGCATAGCATATACAGCATTCGTATGCTGCATGCATGTATGTATACATAAATCCAAGCGCACATATATAGTTATTACACATCTACG
This sequence comes from Palloptera scutellata, assembly GCA_958295655.1. Lineage (NCBI taxonomy): Eukaryota > Metazoa > Arthropoda > Insecta > Diptera > Pallopteridae > Palloptera > Palloptera scutellata. The sequence goes on from OY282451.1 coordinate 33,230,585, forward strand.
ACATCTAACGGTTTCAGAATGCATTAGAATGAAAGCTCCAAAAAAGCTTCGAGGTTCGTAACTATATTTCAAAGCTAACCAGCCTAAGAAAGATTGAATACTTGATAGACAAGTGTGAGAGATGAAAGAGATAGCTAATTGATAGAACAGAAGTAAAAAAAACCGACTAAAAGTTTAAAAATTTATCGCATAGAACATTTAAATAGAGAAAGAACAAGAAGGTGAAAAGATTGCTGACAGTTAAATTCAAATTCGACGCTACAAATGAAAACTCATTAAAAAACATTTCATTTAATATGTTGAAATAATTGCTCCCTGATTATAATGGAGGTGAGAATCTCAAAATTTGGCTAACGCAATTTAAAAATATTGGTGCGGCGTAATCCCTGGAAGAAAACGTTTTAAGAGCATTATTAATATACAAACTGACAAAAAACAAAAAGAAAAAGCACAGGATTGGTTACACTGAAAGCCGAATGTGTTTGTAGAAAGCGTTGTAAATTTAAATGAGTAAGAGTATTTTGGTTCCATAAATAGCAAAAAAATATAAAAAAAAGTATAGTGAACACTTCTCAGAATACTCCCTTTTTTTTTCTTTTAATGGCACAACAGCCCATGGAGGGCCTAGGCCGAGCTTTTCGCATCCACCCATGTTGTGCGAGTTATATTTGTGCATGAATGGAAGGGACCTACAGTTTTATGACGAATCCGAACTGCAAAGTAAAAAGCTTATACGTAGTATATATAGTAGCCCAATGGAAGAAAATTGTGAAAATTAACATTCTGCTGTAAATGAAGGTAACATAGTTTTGAAAAGTCGCTTTTGCTGATTAAATACGAAATTGAGAATGAGTTTAGTAATATCGGAGCAGTCTCGCACAATGTTAGAGAACATTTTTTGTCAGTATTATGTAGAAAATACAAAACCTTTTAATTGCCCTCCTAGACGATTATCATATACAGACAAAGCAGAATTGAAGAAAGTGTTAAATGAATGTTTAGTAAACGGATGTATCAGACCCACTGAGTCTGAATTTGTTTAACCTATTGTTTTGGTGAGACAAAAAAAGGTGATTTGAGAATGTGTGCGGATTATCGTACATTAAACAAAACTACAGCCAAAGATAATTATTCGATTCCCCTTATAAAAGATTTGTTATAAAGGCTTGAGAACAAAAAAGTTTTTACGAAGTTGGATTTAAGGAACCCTGATCCAGTGAGGTACACCGTTTTTTACACTTGTAGGGCAAGTTGAGTTTTTGCGAATGCCTTTCGGGCTGAGAAATTCACCATCGATTTTTCAGCGGTTTATGGACAAAATTTTTATTTTTGCACATATGGTAAGAAATGAAAAAATAGTTATTTACCTTGCGATATGATAGCAGCAGAAAATATCGAGGAATAGAATGGTAATTTATATATATATTTTATTTATATTTTTAGCTTGATTCAAAATTTTTCTCGCCTCAGTTGTGTTTTTTTTTTTTTTATTGATACAATCAACACTCAGGGTGTACTCCTATGAATGCAGAGCATTGTGTTGATTGGAAGGATAGGTGGGAGGAAGATGGAGGGAGAATGAGAGATGGAATGTAATCAAGCAAGTAAGCTAAACGGATTAAATACATAAAAAATATCGATGAATCGGAATTTGAAGCACCAACAATCTGTTTTCATTTCCATAATTTTGAAACCGGAATTTGGGACATCTACCATACAAATGTAAATCCGGTTGCAATCGATTTTAGGGATGCGAATATTATTAAGAAAAATTGTCGAGAATTATCGCAAAATAACAAGAAGGAATTTCATCTACAAAGTTAAACTTTGTACATGGAAAAAACTTAAATCCTAACTTAAATATACACCCCTGCTCATAATAATAGGTACACAGCACACTTTCAACTTTAACATAACAAATAATGGTTTTATTCAATATTTTAATAAAAACAAAAAATGCACATTAATTCAGAGGATATAAAGAAATAAAGAAAAATAAACTTTATTACTAGATAAAGTATAACAAAGAATCTGAGATCAATAAACATTTTAAGGCGCTTATTCGACTGCTCAAAAAAATAGTTGCACTTGTATTATTACAAAAAAAAAGGATAATTAAAAGTGTTAATAAAAAATTATTGGATATTTTGAATCATTTCACTAATATCCTGTGTATCCACCACCATTTTGAGTTAATTTCGCTATTCTCCTTGGCATACTATTAATCAAGTCCCGACAGTTGTCTATGGGGGTTTCATATTTTGTGAATATACTCCCATAATTGATCTTCTTTAGAAAAAATTTTTTTCCCCAATTTCTTTTTTAAGTTTCCTCACAAGTTTTCTATTGGATTTAGATCCGGGGATTGACTTGGCCACTCTAAAACATTGACATTATGGTCTTCAAAGAATTTTTTTAACAACAGCGGTATGTTTTGGGTTGTTATCTTGCTGATAGACCCAACGTAAAGGCATGTTTTCCTCCGCATAGGGTGGCATTGTATTTTCCACAATGTACTTGTATTCGGCTGCTGTTACATGGTTAGTAGTTTGGTGTATAGGACCGACTCCATACCACGAAAATCATCCCCAAACCATAATATTTCTACCTCCATGCTTCACTGTTTTTTTCGTGAAACGAAAGTTAACCCTCAGACCTCACTAAGATTTTGTGTGTCCGTGCAAAATTTAACCTCATGCTCAAATTGTTTTTTCGCAACAAAGGAACTTTTTTGGCTATTTGTCCTGGTAGGTTAACTCCATAAAACCATCTGCGAATCGTTTGGGCATTAACCACATTCCCAATTTCGGCTGCTATTACCTTTGAAGACTTAAATGGGTAATTTTTAGATAAGTCACAATGCGACGATCGAGATTTGCGTTAGTTTTTTTGGGGCTTCCTCGAGACTCGTTTTGAGATTTTCGCTTTAACGTATTTCCAACAAAGTTATGGGTTCTCCCCATCAATCGGCCAATGTCACGAAGTGATTTTCCTTCTTAGGTTCGAAACACAATGCAGTGTGATTTAAGACCCATCTAAATTATAAATTATTTAATCAATTTTGACTTTATTCACGCAAAGCAACAATTCACAATAGTAGTTGTTAGGGAAATCACAAGTTTCACTTTGCCAGCAATAGCATTGTCATATTGCGTTAATTTAAAAAACTCTTCATTTTACCTTTAATTGCGCTATAATGGTAGCAAAAACCAATTCGAACTAAAAGTCTTTCAGTGTAACAATTAATTTGAGCAGGGGTGTATTTCTTATAATGGTACAACAGCCCGTGTAGGTCATAAAAATGATAAAAGTAACATCAGAAAAGTTTCAAGCAGTTTTTTCTAGGCAGGTTTGCAGTTATCATGTAGAAAACTTGATTTTTATACTTTTTTCTTTGACTGAGACTTGAACCCAGCGTAAAATCGTTCACTACGAACTATGTGCGACCAAAAATTTGATTTGGAAATGTAACATAGACTGATTTAATTGATGATTTATTAAACTCTTCTTGCCAAGTTAAATAGATCTTTATTTTTGTTTGAGCTGAGATGACTTCTGATGACTTCTCAGTATGATACTTTCTTATAGTGCTGATTTGTTTCACTTGTTTCTGCCGCTTGAACTTTTGAAGTATTAGAAGTACCAACATTCGGTAGGGTTGGTATTCTTTGTTGGCAAATTGGGAATTTCTGCCTATAGTAGTTTGCTGCTATGCATTATTAGGAAACCTATAGTGGTTATTTTTTGCAATTCTTTAGTTACAACGCAACCCCTGTAGATTGCTGGATGCGCCTCACCTCAATTACAATATTTTAGATGCCGTGTGGTTAGTTTACCACACGATACTGAACTGTGTTTAACTGCGCATTTAACGCATCTTGGCGGCTTGTTGTAATAATTTTTGGTATGGCAAAAAGATTGGCATAATTTACACTGCGCTATTGGTTTAGATAGCTCTGTTGGCTCAATAAGAACAATCGAGTTTAAAATTTATATATTCAATGTTTAAGCTTCTTAATTGCATTTAGCGCTATAATTATTAAATTATAACCACACGAATGAAGTAAAACTCGAATGTGACTTGATTGATTATTTTCGTGTGCCATGAGATACTTTCGCCAGAGAGTTTTAGTAACCATTTTATAATTATCAGCATCTACTGTGTTGACTTATTACGTTATTATTTAATACTTTAATGAAAAATAGTTTTCGGCTTTATTTTCAATTTTATTGTATAATTATTATTATTGTATAATTGGAATACATATTCAACCTATGGTAAGCGAGGTGATTTCTTATTTTTATCTAAATTTGCAGGTTTTTATGGATTTTTTTAATTAGTTTATTAATTACTTAACTTGTTCTTCGTTAAAATCACCAAAATTTGAGATATTGATTAGTGAATAGAATAGTATCTCACAGCGACATAAACTCCTTTTCAACTATCACTTTGGAATTTACTTTCGGCTGAAGTTATGAAAAATACATTAACTATTATTGTAAAATGCACAACTGTTTGACTTTTTTTATTTGATTAAATTTGTATCTTTTTTTTGCAAGCTGTTACTATTAAAATTTATTCAAGTACTTTGGTACCGTTTGGCGCAGCAAAATCAAGTTTTTGTTACCAGCCGATTTTGCACTATATTCTACCATAGTACTTTTTTGCCAATGGCACTAACCCACCCGTAATGTAAAATTACCTGCTTTCATGTAGTCGTCAGCAGCCAAATCATAGTCGGGACGCCATTTTAGTAAGCCTGTTTTAAGACTAAAGTCCAAAGAAAATAGTTAAATGTTTAACACTAAAATTATAAAAGATACCTCTTTTCTGCTTGACGCATGAGTTCACAACCTTCTTCTATTTTTCTTGACTCCGACATTCTTTAATATTTACGCTGAAAATGCTTAAGTTGAACTAGTACTGTGCAAAAATTTCGATAAACGATTTGTAACATTCGATACACTCTTGTTCCTATTCCATGAGACTTCCCGTTCTAAAAAACTACACCCATACCCCGTTTTACTTAGGCCCCCTGAAACAGAGAAGGAACAGACTTCAAGAATGGCATTAACAAGCCATGCTTTTCCCATTGAAAAGTTAAAAATTATTCGACATGGAAGTTCGTAATGCAGGCATACTTGGAACTCGAAGATATTTGGTGGTGCTTTCTGGGAACCGACACAGATGTAAAGAAATGTATGAAGGCTAAATCTAGAATTATTCTTATCATAGATCCGACTATATGCGTATTCAAGATGCGAAAAATCCAAAAGTAGTTTGGTACAAATTGGGAAAAGCTTTTGAATATTCAGGCTTGTCAAGAAAAGTTGGTCTTCTGAGCTGTGTAGAAAAATTTAGTTTATTTTTGATTTTGCTTGTGCTCCGGACACTCTGCGTAACAGTCCAACGCACTTCCACTACGCCACAGCGACCACAAAGACTATGAACGAAAATTAGCTTGCATCAGACATTACAGAGTGTTTCACAAATATAAATACCGCTTGAGGAAGGCATTTAAAATCAATTGATTGGACAAGCTAAAATAAATGTAATGGCGAATAATATAAGTTCTGAAATATTTGCACAAGGTTTTCTATTTGCACCAAATTTATCTACTAATTTGTTGTCCATCAGTAAAATAGTTCAAAAGGAAATACTGTTCAATTTGACAAATCTGGTTGTGGTAAAAACGCAAGACAAGGGTAAAATATGTCACCGTAGACTTGGCCACATCAGTAGAAAAATTATTAAATTTTTACGCGACGGTTTAGTTACTGGTTTCGATTTCAAAAATTGTAGGTCGATCCAAGAGTCCAGCTGAGTAATGTGAATTACGGGAAGCACTGTAATTTATTGTTTAAACGAAATCACGAAACTATTCAAAAACAATTTTGGATTTGGTTCACCGATTTATGCGGGCCTATGGAAGTAGCGTCACTAGGCGGCTGTAGATATTTCAGGACAATGAACGATAACTCTAAAAAAGTATTTGTTTATTTTCTAAAGGAAAATAGTCAGTTTTCGAATATATAAAAGCACTTGTTGAAAATCAACGTTCCAAAAAATTCCAACGTTCAGATTTATAAAAATGTATTAACAATAGAGTTAATAATCTCCAAAAATAATTGGGCATAATACATCAATTACTTACTTACTTACTTTTAATGGCACAACAGCCCATGGAGGGCATCCACTCATATTGTGTGTGTTATATTTGTACTTGAATGGAAGGGACCTACAGTTTAATGCCGAATCCGAACGGCGAAGTGAAAAGCTTTTCATAGCAATTTTTACTCTTGTAGGTTTGCTATTGCCTGCCAAGAGGTGGTGCCGTGTAGAAAAATTAATTTTTTCTAATTTTTATTTTGCCTGCGCCGAGATTCGAACCCCGGACACTCTGCGTAGCAGTCCAACGCATTACCACTACGCCACAGCGACCAACATCATTAACGGTACCACAAAAAGTTGTAGCCGAATGAATGTGTTCGAGCGCAGAGGAAGAGAGAGGCGAATTCAGGGAGTCGGTTATAAATCAGCGGCCAAATGAGGAGGTCGCGTCTGGCTTTTCCCACCCATTAATTGTGGAATAAGATAAGGGGAAAAATTCAAATAATTTGTGTAAATTGTGATGCGAATTTTCAGTGCGCAGAATACTTATATAGCTATCAGGGTATAAATGTTCCCTAGAGACGACGCAGCTGCGTAGTTCTGAAGGCGCCAGCGCTACTGCGCAGAAATGTAATCTCCTTGTCCGTTTTATTGTTCGGTGTGTATGTACATAGGGTACATACATAGTATACATAGTGCGGTCCAATAAGCAATTCAGCAAGCGTTTAAGTATTCATGAGGTTCCCTTGTTTTCATATTCCATGCGCCAACATTTAGATTTGTATTTCTCCAGCATTCATTTTTCTTTTGTGCATGAGCATACATTCATTATTCCCTTTCTGTCTTTCACATTTGAAATTTCTTTATAAATTCAAATTAATAAAGCAATTTTATTATTTCCTCCGTGGGTTTTGTTAAGCGTTTAGGTATATATTTCTAAAAAAAAATTAAATTGAATGAAGAGGAAGATGCCGAAAACAAAGGGTGTGAAGGATATAAATGGTGACAGAAGACTACAGGCGCAAGTAGAATCGTCATTGTGGAAAATGTAACTAGAGCAAGGAAGTGGAGCGGAACAAAGGATGAGAATGTTTAATTCTGTGTTTCTGAGAGAAACAGAGAGAAACGACTTGATGAGCGAGTTTTCGACGTCGACTTGATGAATAATTTTTGAAACTGACCTTTTTCCTCTTCGGCGGCGAATTTATCGTGATTTCTGCGGCGACAGGATGAGTGTGTTATCGACGGCGAGTTGAGAGTAATTTCTTCGGCGACCTGATGAGCGAGTTTATTTGCGGCGACTTAATGATGCGATGTTATCGGCGGCAACTTGAGAGTAATTTCTGCGGCGATTTGATGGGCGATTTGATTGGCGGCGACTTGATGGTAATATCTGCGGCGACTTGAAGGTAATTTCCGTGCCGACATGATGATAATTTCTTCGGCGACTTGATGAGCGAGTTTATCGGCAGCGACTTGACTCAAATTCAACGGCAGTCTGGTTGGCTATATTTGAGAATGCTGTGCATGCGCTAATCATGCACACCTCGAGTATTTTAACCAAGACTTGGGAAAGATTCCAAGAGCTACAACGACAAGAGCAGAATCCAATGCTACGCGAGGATGATATCGCATTGCAACAGTGGGTAGAAGATATGCGCAGAGCTGCGTCAGGAAATAACAGTATTAAAACCAGACTAGTCCACAGCAAGGTGCTGTCATGCCATAAATAGCGCACTACCATTGGCTGATCGGCTACCAATATTTCGCGACTTGAAGGTAATTGATAATGGATTTAATTTTGGGACTCATTTGCTGCGGAGGTAATACAGAATCCGCACCTTACCAATCTACAACGGCTCCGCCGGTTTTAAAGCTGTGTTAAAAAGGATGCAGCCAGGGCAATGGGCTGTTGGCTTCAGCGCGAGGACATCTTTGCAGATGCATGGAAAACTTTGCGCTCGGCATTCGATAACGAATATTTATGCCATGCAGCACACTGCACAGCGATTTTTGATTTGCCTGTTTGGCTGAAAGCTAGTCATGCAGCAATTAGAGATATGCTCGATGTTACGCGCAACAGTATGCGCATGGTGGCGCGACAACTGGGGGCCGAGCGATTTGTTTATTTGAAATTTTCTAGAATCCCGGATGGACAGCGTCTCACATTCAATGGGAAATGGCGCGACACATAGATCGTATCCCGAATATGCAAAATGATTTCTTTACTTGGCTTGAACGGCGAAACAGTGGGCTATTGAGCCGTGCGGCTCAACCTTTGGTTAACAACAGCGAACATCGTATTATTAATCAACGTACAAGACCCAGCGCCTCTTCAAAAACTAACCATATCTTATAAGTCAATTGCTCAGGTGATCGTGCGTTTCACCGATGCCCTAGCATCGCGGGCACCTCGCAACACTAATATTTGTCCGAGGCTATCGTCAGCAAATTCTAGCAACGGCGTATCTCGAGCCCCAATGCTGGCTACGACCATTGACACATCTACAAGGGAGGAACAATAGCAATTAAGAAGTGAATGTGAGATCGACCTCGGAGGGCTCACCAGTTCAGTCTCTTGCTGCCAGCCAAGCGTTTAAAATATTCCATGGCAAAAAAGGGAAACATTCCATTATATTCTTATTTACAATCAATCTTATCGGCTGCAGCGCAAGTTCGTCTCTTAACACAAAGTGGAGCAACAGTGAAGATGCATGCTATATGTGATACTGGGGCCTAGGTGAACCTAATTAGCAAAGATTTCATAGCACATCGTTAAATTCCGACACACCGAACTCGAGTGGGCGTATTACCTGCTAATGGTGCGGTATCTTGCATCCGTGACAAATCTGTTTCAGGACACTTGATGTCCTTTATAACAATGAGCCTCTGATGTTCATTTAGGCGAAATATTATTGCCTCAAAAGCACTTGGGACACAAACTCCTAACGAGCGACTTATCCACGCGCCACCTACCCAAGGGTCGTAGTTAATTTTAGGCCAAACCTCCCGGAACGCTAGCGCGATTGCAGCCGTTACCATGGCAGAAAGGGATGAAGCTGAAGAGGACTGCCACCTTGATCAACTATTGCAGCGATTTTTTGAATCAGATGGCTTACCAGGGGATGGATCCACTTGGACAGCGAGAATGTGAATCACATTTCTTAGAAACGCATTCCACTCCGACCCCATTGGAATCGTATTGGTTCCAATCGATCAATTGCACTACAACGATTTCTACGATTGGAGCAACGTTTCAAGAGAGAACCAGAATTGCAACAAAGTATCGTGTGTTTGTAAGTGAGTACTTGATGAAGGATTGGATACGGCCCGCTACTAGGCCACCGGAAGGCAAATCTTATTATATTCCCCACCATGCGATATTAAAGAAATTTCGCGTTGTATTGATGCGTTGTGTATAACTGATTCCGGAATACCGTTGAGTGATTTCCAAATAATTGGTCCTATGATACAAGGCGATTTAATCTCGGTAGATATCAAGCAGATGTTCCCGCAAATAAAAATAGCACCGCAACAGTGGGACCACCAGCGCATATTTTAGAGAGACTATACAGGAGAAATAACCGAGTATTGTCTCATTGGTGTGATTTTCAGGATGGCCTCAGCTCCCTTCTGCGCAGTTAGGGCGATGCAGCAGTGTGCAAGAGACAATGCATACAAGTGGCCGCTGGGCTCTCAAGCGGTGGCGAAGAATTTTTATATGGACGATTGTTTGGCCGGAGCTGACACAGAGGAGGAATTATTGGACTTATGTAAATGCGGCTTCTTCTTACCGAAGCTTACAAAATGGTTATTAAATTCCAGTAATATGCAGAAATCCTTTGACCCACAATCTGGTGACTAACAGACGAGCTGAGTTTCAAGGTACAATCGTTACCGATAGTATTACTGCTCGACTCTATGATCCGGATGGGTAAGTGGCACCTTTTGTAATAAAGATGCTACTTCCTTCAAAGAATATGGTAGGCGAAATTATTATATTATATTATTATACAATTTGAACGTCTCTATATACCACGCGATTCAACCTGACCGGATGCATCGTCTCAAGCGTTTGGAGCAGCGATATACTATATGTAGTTATACAAGCCGAGGGAGTAATTGCAGCTAATTTGTAATGTAGTGACTAATTGCAAATCTGAGCGTCAAATAAAGGTTGGGTCGCCCGCTGGTCAGACTCTATGGTGGTACTATGTTGGTTGAAGCGCGATAGCGGAAACCTCAAACAATTCGTAGCGAATCGAGTAAGACAAATCAGGGAAAAAACTACAACCTGCGAATGGAGGTACGTTCCCACTTACAGGAACGAAGAGACACGAGACACGTCGACGTCTGAAATAATAGCGTGCCAGCAATGGTGGTATGGACCAGACTTCCAACAACCAGAAGATATGTGGCCAAAACTAACAGAAAGCGTACACGAAAGGGTTGAAGCAGAAGAAAAGAATGAATGTTGGCACGCTAGGTGAAAGAAGGGACAGGAAGATAAACTGCACAACTGCGAGCATGCATTCTGCGATAGGCGATTGGTCGCTAGCATTAACCCAATTTCGAGAAATCAGCAATCGCAATTCGTCTTCCAATCGTTTAATAAGGATAACGGCGCAGGTATTCAGATTCGTTCACAATTGTCGAACACCGTTTGCTGAAAGATAGAAGGTTGAATTGAACATTAAGGAACTCGACGAATTGATGGCATTTTAGATCAGACAAGAGCAACGGGACCATTTTCACGATGATACCCGAAAGCTACTGCGTTACGGCCATCAATCAGCAGATCGCCCACGTTTATCAAATGCAATCGGAATACTGGCCCCATTTCTTCAAGATGGTATGGTGAGTATGAGCGGAAGACTGGAAGTGGCAGACTTGTCTGACAACGAGCGCAATCCAGCTATGCTACCGGGAAAGGGGCAACTATCCTGGTTATTAGTTGGCACAGCAGCTTAACGCGACGTTAAGGCGAAACTATTGGATTATAAGTGTGAGTGAGCATTAACGAGGTCCTTGATAAAAGATTGCATAGTGTGCGAAAGATTGAAGGCGAGAATGAGCGAACAAATGATGGGGAATCTACCAGCTTGTCGCGTACATCCGGCTCGCCCATTTCTGCATGCAGGCGTAGACTATGCGGGCCCAATCCACGTGCGTCCTGATCGTCGAAGAGGAAATGTTGTCTTAAAAGGATATATAGCTGTATTCGTGTGAATGGTCTCGAAGGCAGTACATTTGGAATTTGTGTCAGACTTATCGACTTATGTCTTTGTCATGGCATTCATTCGTTTCACCTCGCACTATGGTCAATGTCTGCACCTCTGGAGCGATAATGGAACTAATTTTGCCGAGCGAGAATTAAGCCGAATGCTGCGAACTTAGCAGAACTCGGACCTCTGTGACCAACTTTGCGTACGGCAGAGGCAGTGGCTCTTTATTACCCTGGCTGAACAACATCAGGGAGGTCTATGGGGGGCAGCTTTTAAGGCCGTCAAAAATCATTTGCGTCGTGTTGTGGGAGCAAGTGTGTTGAACATTGAAGCGATGCAGACCTTGTTGGCAGAAATCGGCGCAGTCCTCAACTCCAGTCGTTATGTGCTCAGAGTGCAGATCCTCGAAACCTAAGCCCTCTAACCCCTGGTCATTTAGTAATCGGCGAATCATTGGTACCTGCACTTGGCGAGCACGTCCCCGTGGAACGGCCGGAGAATCGCCTCAGCTACTGGCAATCCCGACAGCACATAACTCAGAGATTTTGGAAGTTATGGAGTGATAGCTATCTTCAAGAGCTCCAGCAGCGACCTAAATGGCGCGAAGCTAGACGGAACCTGAAATTGGACTTAGTGGTCATAAAAAATGAAGCGTAACATCCCGGCGATGACGGCTTCGTCCGCAATGTTACCCTTTGGACTGGCCGCAGTACAATTATTTGCCCAATTCAACGATTATGCGTACTACCCGTGGAACCGGTTGAGCGTCTAGAGGTATCAAGCCTACAGGCCGGAGGATGTTCGAGCGCAGAGGAAGAGAGAATTGAGGGAGTCAGTGATAAATCAGCGGCCAAACGAGGTGGTTACGTGAACGGCGTAAAAATATAAATTCAATCCAGCGCAACAATAAAGTTAAATTAATTTTAAATCAAATCTCGGCGTTTTTATTAACCTTAAAACGGATACAGAATGAATCGAATAATTGTTGAAAAGTCTACGTTTATGCTTGATGACGCGGGTTTACCAAAAACATTTTGACTGTACATCGGTATATGATTAATCATACACATATAAATAGTATGTAACACAAAACCCCAGAGGAGGTATGTACAGGATGTTAGTTATTTTCGTATTTTTGGCTGCAAAGCAACGTCGCATATTCCGAGAGAAAAACTTTTGAAATGGAATTAAAAATACGGAGAAATGATGTTCGTAAGTTATAGCGAAGATGCAAAGGGCTACCGTCTTATCGACCCGAAAACACACAAGACAAGTCAGTCGTTATGTAATATTTTTTGAGGTTGAAAATGTAGATTTTAATTTAGCACAAAAAAAAGGTTGGGTTTCAGCTACTCTTCAAGAGGATACAGAAGAAGAAAGGGATATTGTCGAACTGTGAAAGACCCATTATCTTACCCAGATTCCTTGGAATCGAAAAGAAAAATGCTAGAGGAATATATTCCTATGCTTGACAACAATACCTGGTCCTTGGTAGACGTACCACCAACATAAATTTTAAGCACTTCTTAAAGCCGAAGAAAATGGTAATATAAAGTACAAAGCTCGCTTGTGATGAGAATTAACACAATACGATTTCTATTTGCACTTGCAGTTAAGCAGAATCTTGAAATTCATCATATGGATGTTAAAAATGCATTTCTCCAAGGAGACTTAAATGATGAAATTTATCAACCAAAAAGGTATTTGAGGCAGCATCGAAAGTTTGCAAGCTTAATAAAGATATGATGATCTAAAGTATGGAAGTACACAGTGGAATGCTAAAGTAAACAATACGGTTGACAGACGAGCAACAACTGGGTACTTGATATCGATGCAAGGCAGACCTATTTCCTGGGTGAGTAAACGATAAACAACTGTCGCTCTGTCTATTACTAAAGCGGAATACATGTCGCGCTCGGCTGCATGTCAAGAGGTCTTATGGTTGCGCAGTCTGGCAGGAGAAATTGATGAATCGTTAACAACAGCACAAACAATTTTGTGTGACAATAAGGAAGCCGTAGATCTTTCAACAACAGAAGGATACCGGCGGCGCACTAAATATATAGATATCACTTCTTGTGGCAACATATTGAGTTTGAAGACATCGCTGTAAAATTCGTGCCAACGGAGGAAATGACTAAATCTATGCCGATACAGAAATATTGTTATTGTAATCAAACTTAGTTGCAATTTCTGTTTAAGAGAAGGTGTTGAGATGTAAACTTAAAATTGTACTTATAATTAATTCAACTTTATAAGTAATTTATGTCTGGCAATACCATTTAATGCTACTTATGACTCTGTACTTATTTTCACTTGTCTCTTTCTTTTTATTCCTTAATTTCCAATATCTTCTGAAATAAAAACATGTTTTTCACAAAACTTATATTAATAACACTTTTTGGCAAAATCAATCTCCGCTTGATATCAAGGCAGACATTATTGTTGGTGTTACTGCTGGATCCTTGACGTTCCTTGACGACTTTTAAAGTATAATTGTAGAATTATTTTCTCCAGCATAAGGTTAAAGAAATCGCACGAAGGTGACTCCCTTGTCTGAAACCTCTTTTGGTATAAAATGGTGCGTAGAGGTCTGCGCTGGTGGTGTCAGTCAGTGTCATTGTGCAAAGACGAATTACAACCAAAATCAGACATTGCGGCGTACAAATGATGCCTAATCGTGCTGACGAAGGAGGCTTTATAATCGATAAATGGTGGGTGTCAATCCGTTCTCGGATCTTTTCCAGGATTTGGCGTAATGTGAACATCTGTTCGACGGTGGATTTACCGGGCCTGAAGCCATACTGTTAAAGTCCAATCAGTTTGTTGACGTTGGACTTCAGTCTTTCAATCCGTACGCTAGATAGAATCTTATATGCGATATTAAGAAGTCTTATCCCACGGTAGTTGGTGCAGATCGTGGAATCAGCTTTCCTATGGATTGTGCAGAGTATGAGGTTCCAATCACTTGGCATGCTTTTATCCGGCCATATTCTGCGTAGAATCTCGTCCATTTAGGCGAGCGATGGTTATTAGTGATTGGAATTTCCGGAGCATATGGTGGTTTTATTGCCGTCCTCGCCATTAAGCAGCTACGAGAAGTGCTCCCTTCATAATCTCATAATACCCTGAACATCTGGCGCTAGATTTCAGTCTTCGTTCTTGTAGGAAGAGGCTCCGGTCTTCAAACTATAGAAAGAATATTCTTTGCACGTATACATTACAAAATGGCTCTCACGGCACAATTTGACAAATATAGGTAATTTTTGTTGTACTGTTAATTGAAAATGCATTATTCAATAAAATTTATTATATAAGTATATGTATATTATATAATAATAATTTTTCGGTTCAAATAATTTACCTACAGCTGTAGAGAACTCTTTAACTTGTGCAAATATGTCACTAGTGCTTAAGATTACTCTCTCCATCTCTCTCATAAGTTTTTTTAATTTTACGAGGGAAACAGCAATTTTGTTTCCTGGGCGACAACTTTTCCAGTGTCGACCTTAGTCAAATGTAGCCAATTCTTATGGCTTCTTCTTAAAAAATACATACTCGTCCACATACGAGGTTCCATATTTTGTAGTACGTGTTTTCAAATAATATTAAATAAATGAGGAAGGTAACTCTACTGGTGGAACTCCATAACTTGCATTCGCGTGCGGCTTCGCCAACTGCGTTCTATGTGTAGAACGGGGACGTAGGACACAAGGCAAAGTTCGTGACAGTGATATTTACTACATCTGTCATGGGTCGAGACTCGAATTTGCTGTTAGATTTGTGGTTGGGAAGAGACTGCGTCATCTAGTCTCGAAATTCACGCCCGTGAACGAGCGCCTAGACACTATTCGCATCAAAGCAAAATTCTTCAACATCAGCCTAATTTGTGTTCATGCCCGACGGATGAGAGGATGAAACGACCAAAGATGACTTCTACGAGCTCTTCAACAAAACTTATGAGCATTGCCCTCGCTGCGATATTAAAATCGTGTTAAGCGTCTTTAATGTCAAGGTGCTCCGAAGTTCGGAAAATTCAATCTCCATGGCAAAGCCATCGACAACGGTATGAGGCTGACGAGAAACAGTTTCAATCGTAAGTGAGAAATGATACTGAGAAATGTTAAACATATAAATAACACAATAATCAGTTACCTTTACAAAAATAATATGTACATTTACTTTAATTACTTTTACTTTTAATGGCACAACAGCCCATGGAGGGCCTAGGCCGAGCTTTTCGCATCCACTCATGTTGTGCGTGTTATATTTGTACATGAATGGAAGGGACCTACAGTTTAATGCCGAATCCGAACGGCGAAGTGAAAAGCTTTTCATAGCAATTTTTATTCTTGTAGGTTTGCCATTGCCTACCAAGAGGTGGTGCCGGGTAGAAAAATTATCTTTTTTACTTTTTGATTTTGCATGTGCCGAGATTCGAACCCCGGACACTCTGCGTAGCAGTCCGACGCACTACCACTACACCACAGCGGCCACCATGGCGACCACATTGTCGTCTGCTTTCTCCACGGATGGAGAAAGCAGACGACAACACTTTTTTAATACTTGGAATTAAGACGGAAAATTAGATTAGATTAGATTGGGCCGATATACGATGGGACAAGATTGGGATATACTAAAAAATTACTTGTAAAAAGCCAAACAAGCAGTGTAACAATTATTAATTGTTTTGATTATGGTCATTGGCCACCACGCAGTTGCGATTTGACTCCGTTGGACTATTTGTGGAGAGCCGTTAAAAGGGTTACGCTGACCATCTGGCAACGAGCTACCGAGGAAGTCATTTGAATGAAATAGTGTTAACCGGAAAGATTGTACTTTCGAACATTAAAAAATAATTATCCGTTTCTCGTTTACACCAAAATTAAATTCCAAGTTATAAATGGTCCACCTTGTATGTAGTCATGTTTTTGGCAGTGGAAGTTTTGAAAGCGCTTCAAACAATGTGTGATTGTATTGGTGCCCTCCTGATCTAGAAGAAGCTGTAGAATGTTCGTTAAACCGTTGCCATCTGTGGCAATCGGCCAAATGAGTCAGTCACAGTTTGGTAGTCTTATGATATAAACACAATTGGCGAACTTGGCGAAGTGAAGAACTTTTCATATGCAATTTTTAATCTTGTACGTTTGACATTGCCTTCCAAGAGGTGGTGCCGTGTAGACAAATTATGTTTTCTACTTTTTGATTTTGCCTGTGTCGAGATTCGAACCCCGGACACTCTGCGTAGCAGTCTAACGCACTACCACTACAACACAGCGACCAGGCGGTTGAAAATTGAAAAGCATACAACCAACTTCTTTAGTTGTTGAAATACAACTTTTACAGTTGCTAATATCAAATTACTGCGTACTTACCCCGTAATTATAAAACCTCGAACGTTGCAAAAATAATACTACTTTTTCTTCCATCAGACTTTTTAAAAAGTCTGATTTTTTAACGGAAGATTTTTAATGGTACCACTGAAAATAAATAGTAATTTTATGTAATATATAGTGTAGATCTTATACATTGAAGTGTTACCAACTTTAAACCGGTATATCTGGCAACGCGACATTGCCAACTATGTCAAATTCAAACCAATGACAGCTGTTTATATTGTTTACAAGCTACCACAAGCATTCGAAATGGAATTGAAACGTAATAGTGTGATTGCATTATATTTGAGTGGAAAATCACAACTATTGTTCGTGAGTTCAGGCATCTCAAAGTGAATAAAATGTTTGTGTTTCGCACCATAAATCGTTATAATGATACAGGCAGCATTGTTCGGAAAGTGAAGACTCGACTTGAACGAAATCTACGTCGTAGTGGTAATCAATTGGCCAAAGAACTGAAAATATCCCAGCGAAGCATCCTACGCATATTCCAAAATGAGCTCAAGGTAAAGCCTTACAAGTTCCAAAAGGGACATGATTTTACACCAAAGCAAAAAAAAAGTTAGACCCGAAAGAGCAAAGGAGTTGTTACGCTTGCACGAGCGTGGCGATTGTCTCTGATGAAAAAAATATCCTTATTGAGCAGTTCATAAATTCTCAAAATGATCGTGTTTACTTAACTGAACGCACTTACGAAAATTTGAGCCTACGAACGGCCACCCCAAGTAATTTTCCATCTCAATGGACAAAGTATGGGCAACTGTGACCGCCGATGTATTCTGTCTAATCGTTTTCATCGAGCCTGGTGTCAAAATCAATGCGACTTATTATCGGGAAAATGTTTTGGAAGCTAGTTTAAAGTCGTGGCCGCTTAAACATTTCGGTCGTGCATCGTCTAATAAAGCTCGTGACAATGGCTTTCGAATTCACCAGATTCAAATCCGATGGACTATTCCATCTAGGTCATTTTGGAGAGCAAGGTGAGGACTAAAAAATATGCCAGTATGGATGCGCTGAAGAAAGCCATTGTACGGGAATGAGCCAAAATACCGCAAAATCATATTCGTGCAGCATGCAACTCATTTTTTAACCGTTTGAAGACCATAGTCAAGGCAAAAGGTGGCCCCACCGAGCTAAAGTGAATGGATTCTAAAATTTTTATTATTTCCACACATTTTTATAATTTGAATAAATAAAAAATAATTTTACACAACAATTCAATCGCGTAACCCTGTAACAACATTTGTTCATAAAGTAATGTATTGAAATGTTAAATGCAGAGAATGTACTTTTAGTTACATGTGCAATTTGTTTAACGGTGCAAAGTCATAAAAATCGAGAACTTCTGGATTTAGTTACTGAAACGCTACAGTTTCTTTGTTACTCCCCCATTAAATACTGAATAGCGCGGCTGTAGCGGCAGTTTTTTTATTTTAAAATTTATTTAAAGCTCAAGTTAGCTTTATTTCTAAAATCACTGGCACAGCTTTCGAAAGTTGCATGTCTTGATACCAATTTCGCGCAAGACTTTGATAATTATTAGAGGATTCATATAAACTCATAAAAGTCTCATAAGTTTACAAATAAATAAACATCAAATTTTTTATGAAATTTATACGGTTTGCGAGGCATATTTGAGTTTATAAGAATCGCACTAATATCTTTTTTAGTATAAGGATATTATTAATTGAAGGAAAGGTTTTAAATTTCATAATGCAAAAACATGATAAAAAAGACCAGCTCACTAACGATGTTGTATTATGTTTACAATGGCAGCGAATGTGTACATAAATTCTCTAATTTTTTTTAAGGCTTTCATATTTCTTCACAATTACATATGAATAATTTAATGTGTAAACAAAAATGCTTTTGAATATATATTTATTGATTTTAAAAATTATTGAAGGTCGTAAATTTTACAGTGGGTAAATTAAATTTTTTACGTGGAATTATTTTCACTTCCAACACCCGATTCCCAAGCATTCGAAAAAGTAATGCTTATTATAGTAAATTTCGTCATCAATCTCAAGTTAAAATACATCTTAGCTTACTTACATATTTGTATATTTGACGAATGATAAATTATTTGAGAACGTTTTCTGCAGTTGCAAAAATATCCGTATTTTGAAAAGTTGTCAGTATGACGTAGGCGTCGTGGCAATCTACTCTCCTTTTCTTTGTTTCTTTTTTGCAAAAACGTCAAACATTGTGCTCTTATGTCAAATCGTTGGTAGCCTCATTATGATAGAAATTGACATGCCAACAACTCTGAAAATGAGAAAAATGTGATTTTATCAGTGAAAAAGTGTGAGTGCATTAGTGTTGGCATTCCAGCATTGACAAATGGAGCCGCTGGGTAAATATACGTTTATATATCAAATCTCTTATATATCGACAATGTGGTCGACAACACTGTATTCACTAGAAATTTTGATAGAAAAACATGAACAACAAAAAATAAACAGTTTTACTACACGGCACCACCTCTTGGCAGGCAATGGCAAACTTACAAGAGTAAATATTGTCTATGAAAAAGCTTTTCACTTCGCCATTCGGATTCGGATTAAATCTGTAGGTCCATCCCTTACATTCCTGTACAAATATAACATGCACAACATGAGTGGATACGAAAAGCTCGGCCTTTGGCGCTACATGCGGTCATAGTCGACACTGATAGACTGAAGTTCATTGTGGTAAAGGCATAACACTTTCCACAATGGCTGTCTATATCTTCACCGGTGTCCTGTTATTGCAATCACTCTCTCATTCTCCCTCCTTCTTCCTCCCACATATCAATCTTCTTTCCATTCAACACAATGCCCTGCATTCATAGGGGTATAGCATGTGTGTTGACTATATCAATAAAAAATAAAAAAAGTATTATATACTTAATACTAATTTTAACATATGTAACGTGGGAACAACATCAAATTTTGTGTTTCCAAGCTCTGATATCTTTGGGGGAGGTCGTAGACGCTTCATTTTGTCCAAGCAGATATAGTTTTTAGACCACTTCCTGGGGAAAGATTTTCGAAATCGCAACATGCCTACCCTAAAGGCAAATCAGTAGAAACGGCCTTTCATGATGTATTCAATTGAACACACACAATTCTGTCTGGTGGTTTTCTTAAAAATTGAAGGAGTCTTCAACAATATAAACACAAATTCCACGGCTCCGTGAAATTTGGCATAATGTAAAACAGCTCCCGAAATACAATGAATTGGCCCCAAAATATATTGTGGGAAATACTCCAAATATAATTTTGGGACCCTTTTCCGTTTATTTTGTGAAAATTTACACTCGTAAATATCTATTCCTCTACGCATGCGTTATTAGCCAAAACCACATTTAATTTTATAATATTATGTTTTGCTTAGTCGTGAGTGTACACCTTAGAAAAATTTACAAATATCTTGTGTAGCGCAGGAAGTGGTTTTTAGAGAACTGAATGTTCTTAATAAAATAAAATGTCAATCTTCCTTTCAATCAACACAATACTCTGCATTCATAGGGATACACCCCGTGTTGAATGTATCAAAAAAAAAATAAAAATATAGTTGCTTCCCCAAAATTAAAAAGGGGTTTACAATATTTAGTAAGCAAGTAAATTGTTGATTCACCAAAGACCCCGTTTGCAGTAATTGAGACATTTCAACTAGATGCAGTTTGGGAAAACATCGAAGTGTCACAGGATGAATCAAATCCGCGTATTTTTTTACTTAAAATAATTTGGAATAAAATTACTCCTTTTGGTTATTTTCTTCACTTAAGACAAATATATCAAAAGGAAACTGAATATTTTTAATGGATACAACATTCCATGTTTTGCCCTGGAATTGCTTCAAGCTTCTTTTAATTATTTACGTGTAGTATTACGAGGTGTGTATCAATAATTATATAGGGTTGACCAAATGAGGCGCATGAAAGTAAACGTCAATTTAAAAGGGACGCCATGTTTGTTTTCTGTAATCTTTATGTCATTTTGTTAGTTGAATGTTTGCCATTTATCGCTATGGAAACGTATTCGACTGAAGACCGCATTAAAGTTATTAAATAACACTTCAAAAATAATGAAAAAATAAAAAACACTCCGACGAATTGCAAGGTTTTTTCGAAAATCGCTTAGTTTCGCGTAGAGTAAATGTGAATTGGCTTGCAAGATCATGCGATTTAACACCATTGGACTTCTTTTTATAGGGATTTTGAAAAGCAAAGTCTACTTAGATAAGCCAGCCAAAGGACCTAAAAAACAACATCATTACCGAGTTAAATGCCATACAAACCATAGAATCGACGTATGTAAAACTAGCCTTGTTGAACATTTGAGTGATATCATATCATACCATACGTAAATGGTATTGATGAACCTTCAAAATAAAGTACACAGCTTGATTCAAAAATAAGATTTTATAGTTTTGATTTCTGTTTACTTTCCTGCTTATTTGTGTGCCAATCGTATTTAAACAATTCTTAAATATACGTAAAATTTGCGCGTTAGTTTAATAGTTTAAATATTACATTCGTTTCTTGCTTTAAGACATTTCTAATCATAATTACACTATACCGAGACTATAGGTTCCTTAGAGTTTGAAGGAATAATAATAGAAATCTTTCCCGAATTTTATGTACATTCTTCTCACACGTGATATTTTTTCTCTGTTTAACACGGTACTTTGCGAAATTTTATTCAACAAAAAGATATTTTGCGAATGAAAACAAATAAGAAATTGCACAATGCGTGGAGCTAATAATATATACAAAAAACAAGCACCGTTAGCATACTCTTTATCTAGCTACTCAGCTGTAACCTCTTCTATAAGTACTGAAAAGAAAAAAAAATCACTCTCACTCAGAAAGTTTTTACTAAAAATAAACCGGTAAGGTAATGGTGTTCGCAGGTGTTCGCTGTTTGGCGAACACATCATATTTTTCTCTCGCGCTCGGTGTTCAATCAAGTTTTGTATAATATATTTACTATTCACTTTTAAACACTAAAACCATTCGCAACTTCGCTTTTCTGCAAATTAAAATAATGGTGTACAGGTTTGTGTTTTCCTTCTATTTTACATACATTTTTATTCCTTTTTTGTAGAACAACTAATTGACACCCTGAATACTCGGCGTGCTCGGTGTACATTTCACCCACCATATCGTGTCCGTTGTGAGAGTGAAAGTGTTCCGTGCAACAACAATTGCATGGTGTTCGCCGAGCAAAATCTGAACATAACCACGACCTAACTGATACCGTACTACACTTCTAAAAAACCTCTTCTACATCCCTCATCAACTATAGGTAATAATAATAGTACAATAGCGGCAAACTATAAATTACACTCACATAAAGATTTCAGATGACCTAACATTCGACATAGACCAATAATATCAACAACAAAAAAAAGCCAAATTTTTAATTAAATTTGAAATAAATTCTAAAAAAAACATAACTTAACACAAATATCGATTATTCATCCTAATGCCATAGCTATCAACTTACTTACTTACTTAACTCGCACTACATCCGATGATCGATCTTGGCCGCCTCTATAAATCTTCGCCAGTCGCCTCTACTATGCGCGCGCTGGCGCCAGTTGAAAAGGCCAAGTGCAGTCAGGTTGCCCTTCATCTGGTCTTTCCAACGGAGATTAGGACGTCCCCTTCGAAGCCGATGGATTTTTATACGCTTGACTATGTCAGTCTCGGCATACAGCTCATACACCTCATCGTTTCATCTTATTCGATACACGTCGTCTACGCATACTGGACCGTAGATCTTACGGAGTATCTTCCTCTCGAACGCTCCTTACAGCCAACAGCCTCTCATCATTGATGGTCAATGTCTACGTCTCTGCTCCAAACATTAGTACGGGAAGAATGAAAGACTTATGGAGCGTTAATTTCGTCGGTTGAGAGAGGGCTCTACTTCTCAATTGCCTACTGAGCCCGTAGTAACACATGTTGGCAAGAGTTAATCTCCGCTTGATCTCAAAGCTGATATTATTGTTGGTCTTTATGCTGATATACGAAATCCTTGACGACTTCTAAAGTATAATTGTTAACAGTGACATTTTGTCCAAGACGCCGTAACTCTTTGTTTGTTAGTTGACACAAGGTATTTCGTTTTGTCCTCGTTCACCACTAGACCCACTCGACGAGACTCCCTTTCCAGGTTGGAGAATGCTGCACTGACTGCTCGAGCGTTTTTGCCAATGATGTCAACATAATCAGCGTAGGCTAGCAGCATGACTCTCTTGTAGAAGATAGTGGCAGAGATGTCGATGTTCAGAGATCGAATTATTTTCTCCAGCATAAGGTTAAAGAAGTCGCACGATAGGGAGTCACCTTGTCTTAAATTTCTTTTGGTATCAAATGGCGCGGAGAGGTTTGGCACAATTTTCACTGTGCTGGTGGTGTCGGTCAGACGAATGAGCTTTGCAGGGATACCAAAATCAGACATTGTGGCATACAAGTGATCCCTAAAGCGGCTTTATAATCGACGAATAGATGATGGGTGTCGATCTGTTTTTCTCGGGTCTTGTCCAGGATTTGGCGTAGTTTGAATAACTGGTCGATGGTGGATTAACCAGGCTTGAAGCCACACTGATAAGGTCCAATCAGTTTGTTGACGATGGGCTTCAGTCTTTCGCACAGTACGGTCGATAGAACCTTATGTGCAATATTAAGAAGGCTTATCCCACGGTAGTTGGCGCAGATCGTGGAATCACCTTTCTTATGGATTGGGCAGAATACGCTGAGTTTCCAATCACTTGGCATGCTTTCATCCGACCATATTCTGCATAGAAGCTCATGCATGCGTTTTTTAGCTCTTCGCCTCCGGTCTTACCCTACACATACTACTATTGGGCTGCGATGCCAACTCGACAAACGAGGTTTTGAGGAAGCTTAGAGATGAATGATAGAGGTCAGTCATTATTCAATTATGGTCGCTGTAGAGTAGCGATGGTACGTTGGACTGTTACGCAGAGTGACCTGAGTTCGAATCTTGGCACAGGCAACAAAAAAAAAAGAAAAATAAAAAATATAAATAAAATAAAATTAAAAGAAAAAAGCAACAACAGCAAACGTTTATACATGGTAACACCTCTTGGCAGACAATGGCAAATCCACAAGAGCAAAAATTGCCTATGAAAAGCTGTTCACTTCGCCGTTCGGATTCGGCATACAACTGTAGGTCCCTTCCATTCATGAACAAATCTAACACGCATAACATGAGTGGATGCGAAAAGCTTGGCCTTAGGCGCTACATGCGGTCATAGTTGACACTGATAGAACTGAAGTTCATTGTGGTAAAGGCATAACACTTTCCACAATGGCTGTCTATGTCTTTATCGGTGTCCTGTGTGAGTGCATTCCCTCTCTCCTTCTTCCTTCCACCAATCCACCTTCATTCCAATTAACACTCTGCATTGTGTGTTCAATGTATCAATAAAAATAATAGTGGACTTGAGGTGAAATAACGTGAAGTAATAAAATTTCACTTTACCCTAGACAAAAGTAGTACTAGTTGTAATACAACGTTCCGGCAACCAGAACTAAGCATCTAATTTTTGTTTGCAAAACATAAAAGTAAGTAAATTACCAATGGGATTCCTGTAAACTCATAAATGCCCCGCAAAGTCGGAAGTAAACTTTCAAATTTAATATACATAAGTGGGAATATACGAGTATATAAGGGGGAAATCTCAAAAATTAACGCGATAACGAGAGTTTTCACCTCTTATTTTATGCTCTTATAAGATTTATACGTTATGGAACTTTGACAGCTGAAATATTAAATGTCACAAGAAAAAAAGTGAAAACAGTTCAAAGCAGTATTTTAATCAATAAAAATTAGCTATTGTTTCTATATATAGTAAAAATTTATATAAACTCATAAATGTGTCATAAGTTTAAGTTCATTTCTGTTTTTTAGCACCCTGTGTGTTTTTTTTTCGCCGAAAAGATTCACCATTTGATGCATAAGCTTTGCAAGTAGTTATCTGTGTTGTGCTTTTTATGTTTTGAAGTTAAAAAGTATGAGTGGAATACATAGAGAAGCAATCCAGAAACAAATCCATCAGGATTGGGCAAATCGCGAATATATTGAAGTGATTACAGCTAGTATAAAGCGTATAACTGATTTCCTGAATTCTTTTGGTTAGATATTGTAAATTTAATGTATACATATAAAATCAGTAGTCCTCGTTTAATTGCATACAATTTACGGTTCAATTAACTGAATGAAATTAACCGATTAATCTGAGGGTATTTTGAACGAAAAATATAATTGTTCAGGGGCAAATAAACAGAAAACGCAATTGCCGTGATTAGATCCACCGGGATTTACTCCCCAACAAACATATTTGATCGAGATTAGGGCTGACAGATATCAGTATAAATTTCCAAACTCTGCAGAAATCAGTACAAACAAATTTTGAACAAAGTTGTCAAAAATTAATTCATCATACCAAAAGCAATTAAGTTATCAGTTATTTTTGCCTTTTTAAAGAATTAAAATTGAATATTAATTAAGTTTTAACTTAATCTAAAATTTCTATCATTTATGCTATCATTCAACAAAATACCAAGAAAATAAAGAAAAAATTTGTTGCAATGCGATGTTTATAATTTTGCTGTACATATATAGTTTAATACTCCATTTCTTAAATGTTTAATTTTTAAAAATTATAAAATTTATTGTTTTTTTTTTAAGGTAATCCCACATTGCTTACTAAAATACTTTATAATTGAATTAAATATTTTTGTAAGCTTAAAAAAAGAAAATGAGGCTACTTATGATGAACCAAATTTTTACATTTTTTTTATTAAACAGTGTTATTTTTTCACAAATAATTTACTTTACTTTACTTTTAATAGATAGAAAAAATAACAATAATATAATAATAATAACAAAATAACGAATTTTACTTAATTTTTGGCGCTGTTGGAAGTATATTTGCACCGAAATTTATTGAAAATATTAACTGCTAATTTTTTATTTTCTTCTTATATTTAGAGTTGTAATTTTTATTTTTAATGGCATCATGATTAGTACGACAAGATTTGAAATGGAAATATCATATTTGGACTGAAATAGGTAAGTTGAAAATAATGAGTTGTAATATTGGTTTTTGGGCTTAGTTTTCGAGTTATTATTAGTGGTCGCTATAGTGTAGTGGTAGTGCGTTGGACTGCTACGCAGAGTGTCCCGGTTTCGAATCTCGGCACAGGCAAAATCAAAAAGAAAAAAAATAATTTTTCTACACGGCACCACCTCTTGGCAGGCAATGGCAAACCTACAAGAGTAAAAATTGTTATGAAAAGCTTTTCACTTCGCCGTTCGGATTCGGTATTAAACTGTAGGTCCCTTCCATTCAAGTACAAATATAACACGCACAACATGAGTGGATGCGAAAAGCTCGGCCTAGGCCCTCCATGGGATGTTGTGCCATTAAAAGTAAAGTAAAGTTAATTATTTGTGAAAAAATAACACTGTTTAATAAAATAAATGTAAAAATTTGGTTCATTTGTTTTATTTATAAAAAGCGCTATTTAAAAAAATATATATATATATGTAGTTTGTGTTAACTTTATTGTAGAACTGTGGTGAGCATAACTCAAAAACAAAGCCAATAATCAGAAACGACCACTCATTGTTTTTAACTGATTTTTGTCCAAATATCTTATTTCCACCATTGAACCTCCAAAAATTCGGTAAAAAAATTTACTCAAATTTAATCATAATTTTAAAACTAAGCCAAAATTCAAAAACTATTCTTCAGTTTAGCTTTTCATATCTTAGATATCTTTCCGGTTGAGATGTTTGATAAAATCGTTGATATTAACTTTTGGCCAAAAGGTCCAATGGTGAAATTTTTTTTTAATAAATCTGGGCCAGATTCAGAGAAGATTGTGCGCATTTCTTATGTGGATCCCAAAAATTAGCTAGGATAACTGATTTTATTTTAATTTTATATCAATATGTCAGAGGGTTAAATTTAAAGTTAAACAACCCACGTCTTGAAAGTTGAACACACTTTAGCTTTAAATGAAACTTGGCCTATATCATCCTGATTTTAATATGCCGAGTGTTACTTGGAACTTTAGTGAAGAAGTTCGCTATATTTATCCTTGCACTGCTATAGAACACAATAATCTTTTGGATATACTTTCTGAACTAAGTTTGTATCAGATTAATAACATTGTAAATAAGGAAGGGAAATGTTTCGATTTTGTTATATAGATGGTACTCAAAAATTATTATACCAGGTGTACAAGTATAAAACCGGTATAAACCGGTATACCTGTGTCGCTAGGTAAAACTATACGCTCTGTCAAACCAAATCATTGGTGTCATTTCTTCGCATTTAGTTCTGCCAACAATATTCAGTTAATAAATAATCAAGTATCATACAACAACATATTTTATTTCGTTCGTAAAAATTTCGAATTTTGTGCCTACAAACTACGATATGCGGACATCATTGATTTTCTGTTTCCAATAGAAGAAATCTGCTTTGGAATGTCATCGAATGCCTGTGGAAGCACGCTCTAGGCAAAAAAAAACAGTGCAACGAGTGGTTCAATAAGTTTAAAAGTGGCGATTTTGATGTGAGAAACGAAGAACGTGGAAGACCACCGAAAAAGTTTATGGATGCCGAATTGCAGGCTTTACTCGATGAGGATGATGGTCAAATGCAAGAAAAGCTTGCAGAACAATTAAATGTGACCCAACCTTTGAAAGCCATGGGATTGATTTTGAAGGTGGGAAGATGGCTGCCGCATGAATTGACTGAAACACAGCAAGAAAATCGAAAAATCACCTGTGAAATGTTGCTCGCCAGGTACAAAAGAAAGTCACATTTTCATCGAATTGATACCGGCGATGAAAAATGGATCTATTTCGAGAATCCCAAACGTAAACGATCATATGTTAAGCCCGGTACACCGTCCAAATTGTCAGCGAAGCCAAATTGCTTCGGAAAGAAGACAATGCTCTGTGTTTTCTGGGATCAACGAGGTGTTATCTAGTTTGACCTTCTGAAACCAGGTGAAACAGTTACTGGTGATTTTTCTTGATGACAATGCACCATCACATCGAACAAATGGGACTCAGGAATTGGTAGATTCGTGCAGCTGGGAAGCCCTCGCCCATGCGGGTTATTCACCAGATTTGGTTCCATCTGACTACCACTTATTTTTATTAATGGGGCACGCACTTACTGAGCAGCACTTCGATTCGTACGAAGATGTTATATGGCTCGATGACTGGTTTGACTCAACGAACAGCTTTTTTGGCGAAACATTCACAAATTGCCAGAGAGATGGGAAAAATGTGTAGCTAACAATGGCCATTACTTTGAAGATTGAATGTATAACCATTTTTCTTCAATAAACTTGTATTTTCTTAAAAAAATTATCGGTTTCATACGTCTACACCTGCTAGTATTATCCTCTGAATTATTTTATGGTCTAAATATGATAAAAAAAAAACTTAAATTAAAACACTGTTTTTAAAGAAATAACTATAATAGTTAGTGGCCTCTTGACCATTAGATAGTCTGAACATTGACAGCTTCGTATCTCTATTTAATAATATATATTTTAAAGAGTGGACCAATCTGGTTCACAAAGGAATTAAAAAACCTTTAACCTCTTGAGCTTTTAAAACTTATAAAAGAACTGTGAAAAATATTTATTATTGTAACTATTCCCGACTACGTCATGATTGTCTATAACTGAATAATGATTGTTAATTGGTATTTAAATTGTAGAAAAATTGAAATTAACCACGATCCTAAATCTTTTTATGATTTTCTAAATTCGAAACGAAAGACCAGCGGTTTCTCTCCATGTATGTGTCTGATCTATGTGCGTTTTCGTTGTATACGGATTCATGTGCTGATGTGTCTAGTGATGGCATGGAAATTGCGAACATGTTTGCTAATTTTTTTCAAATTTACATTTCCACGTTTAGTTTCAATTGCAATCGTTTTTTCCCCATCGCCATTGATTCGTTGCGGCGAATGTTTTCTAATAACATATCCTCTTGATGTTCTTCACCATCTCAAGTCTCTTGAGCTGTGATTTGCATCTGGACCCGATAATATTTTGAGTTGTATATTAAAAAATGTGCTGAGCTTTGACATAAACCGCTAGCAAAAATCTTTGACAAATGTTTATAGTCAGGTTATTTTCCAGTTCCTCTTCATAAAAAGGTGTTAAATCTTACATCTCAAACTGTAGAGACATTGCTAAATAAGTGCGGTACCTAAGTTACTTGAATTAATTCTTACTAGTCAAATTATGCACTCTGTTATTAATAACCAACGAACTGATGTTATATAGATATACTTATTTTATTAAAAAACTAGGTTTGATTGGATTTTCGCCCTTGCTTTTGAGATGGATAGAGATTGATAGAGTAAAGCAGTGCTATAATCCAACAAAAACTTCTAAAGAAGATTTTGATAATTTTTCAAAATGGTGTTGATTAAACTTAATGTTATTTAATCTTAATAAATGTAAGTTTATGACATTTTAGAGGAAGCAACCTATGTCTGTTAAATACTGTTTACAGGATCACACTCTGAATCATGTAATAATATTTGTTGATTTAGATGTGATCATAGATTCCAAATTAAGTTTTAACTTGCATATTAACTCGGGTGTGAACAAAGCTAAAAGTTCTTCAGGATTTGTTAAACGTTGGTCAAAAGAATTCAACGACCCTTATACAACGAAAACGCTATTCACTTTTTAGACTCATCCTTGAGTATGCATCTCCTGTCTGAAATCTTGTCCTGTCGGATAATAAAATCAGAACAGCTTGTTCAGAAAAAAAAATTTTCTCTAGGCTTATGATAAATTTTAAAGGTATTTACTTTTATCATTTATTCCATAAGTTTAATTTTAAAAGTTGTACATAAAATCACATTTCAGAAGGACAAACAAATAAGAACACTTCAATTAAAAATAAAAAATTTATAAAATATTGACTCAAATTGTTCATTAATGCTAATATTTTGTGGAATAGCCTTTGTTAATTAAAACTGCCTTACACCTTCTAGGCATTGATTCCACCAGAGACGCGCAAGTAGCCCGGGGTATGGAATACCAAGCTCTTTGGATGCTTTGCCACAATCCGTCTTTGTTTTTAGCTCTGGTACTGCCAATCTTCTCTTTGACAATATTCCAGTTCTCGACTGGATTAAGGTCAGGAGATTGTGAAGGCCAGGTCATAACGGGAATTCCATTATGGGAAAACTAATCTCGTGCAAGGATTGAGCTGTGCTTTGGGTCGTCATCCTGTTGCATTTGCCATTTCAGGGGTATTTCCCATTCAGCATAAGGAAGCATCACCTCCTGAAGGATGTTTACGTAATCCATCGTTTCTTTTATCCAATACAGAGGGCCCACACCATACCAAGAGAAGCATCCCCATAATATGATGCTTCCACCTCCGTGCTTAAACGTCTTCCTAGTATATTTTGGGCTCAATTCAGCATTGTCAACATTGGTACTTTTCGTGCTGTTCTCCCATACATTTTGTTTTTCCACCAAACGTCTCCTTACTGATCGAGCAGAAATTTTAACCCCTGTCTCCTCTCTAATTGCGGGCCTACCTCTCTTGCAATGCCATTTTTGAGGTAATAAAGATTGGTAGACAAATGTCGAGGATCTGCTAATAGTTTTAGCTATTTGGCGGATGCTTTGTCCCTCATTTTGCAGTTTTTTCACCAAATCACGCTCCTTGCTACAGTGCTTTGCTCGACCCATCTTGCTGTGACATTACGGAATACCTACTCCTGCCATAAGTTCTGTTACAATTTGAATATAGTGTAAAAATTAAAGAAACGAGTTTTTTTAATGTGCTGTAATTTTTATTTTGTTATTAAATTATAGTGTTTCTGAAAATCAACATCTTATTCAAAATGGTCGCCTCTCGATTTAATGCACGCCTTTAGACGATCAGGCCATTGGGCTATAGCGGCACGTATGGTTTCGATGGGTATTGATGACGCTGCTGAAATAAGAGCTTTCTTAAGACTCTCCAAATTTCGGTGGCGAACTTTGCAGGCCACACCCTCTAGCTCTGACCACAATTTGTCAGATTTTGCCAATCTTCAGCACTAATAAAGGCTGGAATATTCTGACGTAGCCACTCTTGAGTTGTTTTGGCTTTGTGTGCCGGTGCAGAGTCTTGTTGAAAGACCCAGTGCTCTCCATTGAAGAGGGTTATTTTCAAGTCTTTCACCACGCCTTCCAAGACATCTTGTTGGTACACTTTTGCTCCAGCTTTAACGCCCTTTTCGCAAAAATGCAAGGAACTGACGCCTTTATGGGATACTCTCCACCAGACCATAACGGATGTTGGATGATGGCCTCTCTGAACCCTCGCACAATAAATTTAGCTTCTTCAGATGTTCTCGCATAGATTTTGTCGTTTTGCTTATTAAAAACTTCCTCCACCGTCAAAATTTTTTCATCCTTAAAAAGGATATTTTCATGACCGTTTCTTGGGTGCCATTGCAAAAGCTTCTTACATCTTTCCAATCGTATTTGTTTTAGCCGTGCGAAAGGCCTTCATTTGGAGGTCATCACGGATAAGTCGTGACATGGATCTGGAAGACATATCCATTTCTTTAGCCATGATATTTTGCTTTCTTAAGGGATTTCGGCGAATCCGCTCCCGCACAGCTTTTATGGCTCCACTCGTACGAACAACGCGAGGTCGACCACTTTTCAGCCTGTCTTCCACTTGAGACGATTCCAAGAAACGATCGATGGTACGATAAACAAACATTTTCGATATTTCGAGTTTTTTTAGAACGTGAATAATTGAGTGGTCGCTGTGGCGTAGTGGTAGTGCGTTGCACTGCTACGCAGAGTGTCCGGGGTTCGAATCTCGGCACAGGCAAAAACCAAAAAGTAGAACAAATAATTTTTCTACACGGCACCACCTCTTGGCAGGTAATGGCAAACCTACAAGAGTTAAAATTGCTATGAACAGCTTTTCACTTCGCCGTTCG
This sequence comes from Palloptera scutellata, assembly GCA_958295655.1. NCBI lineage: Eukaryota > Metazoa > Arthropoda > Insecta > Diptera > Pallopteridae > Palloptera > Palloptera scutellata. Next base: position 33,262,348 of record OY282451.1, read on the forward strand.
GATTCGGAATTAAACTGTAGGTCCCCCCTTCCATTCATGTACAAATATAACACGCACAACATGAGTGGATGAGAAAAGCTCGGCCTAGGCCCTCCATGGGCTGTTGTGCTATTAAAAGTAAAGTAAGAATACTTGACTTTCGCTATTTCCGCATTAGTGCTATGCAATCACCGCAATGCGATTTTCGTTATTGCCCCACTCTATATTAATTACGCAAAATTTGAAACCAAACTGATTTGAATTTGTTTTGTAATATAACATTGTACCAAAAAATGCCAATAACGGGATCATACAATTTAAAATTTCAAAGCCTACTGCTTTGAAAAGCTTGTAACAGAACTTATGGCAAGACTAGGTAGTTTACATTTAATTTGTTGAATTACCCTCAATGCTACCATTTAAATGCTTTCCAGTACAAATTATAAACAAATTTTAGTTTTCTTTTTAAAATATAAATTTTTTCGTCTTGTGTTCTTATTAGATTGTCCATCTTCGAATGCTTCAACTTTTTTGTTTGGGAAAATATTTAAATGTAGTGTTGCCACCCAGAAATTTATAACGTATATACTATACCATTTTCTTCTCTATAAAAATTGTTTGCCATAAGTAGTCCGATAAAAAAAAAAATCAATGGAAGTTTTATAGTGCGAGGTGAAAAACTTAAAACTTATTAATCTACCGACATAAATAAGCAGAAGAAAAAAACTGAATATAAAATTTTTTATAAGGCTTTTGAATGGCACTTTATCATCTACGTGTTTGCTTAACGAAACAAACTTTAATATACCCTTTATCACGTTATTTTATTCCTATTAAACTTAGCATGGTATACAGAACAAATTATGCTCAAAATGATAATTTTCGTTGAATATGTATATATTTTAATGAACATTTTTACGAACGAATCCCAACGGACCCTCCTTCCGCCCAACACAACCGAGGGGCGCATCCACATAATATATGGATCGGTGACCGACGCAACCGATTTACACGAAAATAGGTAATGAGCCGCGTATATCCAAATAGGAATTCTTTACTGAATTTTGCTGAATAAATTATTATGTTCATTAAAATCTCAATATATTCCACGAAAAGGATCATTTTGAGCATAATTTGTTTTGCATATGCTAAGTTTAATAGGATTAAAATAACGTGAGCTTCTACAGGGTATATTAAAGTTTATTTCGTTTAGTAAATACGAAGATGATAAAATGCCATTCAAAAGCTTTACAAAAAATGTTATATTCAGCATTTTTCTTCTGCTTATCAATGTCGGTAGATTAATAAGTTTTAGTCGATGTTCATACGGCGGAAGCTTCAATAGAGTATTCCAACAAAAACTCCTCAGTGCAAAAATAAGAAATTGTTTTTGAACCGACTCAATTTTACTTATGTAGCAATTATATTGAGGATTCCAGACAGGAGATGCAGCGTTTCATAAATCCTAATGAACTTTTAGCTTTGTTCACACGAGTTAAGTTAAAACTTAATTTGGAGTCCCATTGTCACACCCAAATCAACAAATATCAATACATGACTCAGAGTCTGATCCTGTAAAGAATATTTAGCAGACATAGGTTGTCTCCTTGTAAATGTCATAAACTTACATTTATCCAGGTTGAGTAACATCAAGTTTAATCGGCACCATTTTGAAAAATTATATAGATCTTCTTGCACAAGTTTTTGTTGGATTATAGAGTTGTAAGATAAGAACAACTTTACATCATCAGCATACATTACAATTTTGCAATTTCGAATAACAGATGGCAAATCATTGATAAACAGAGGAAATAATAAAGGTCCCAGATGGCTCCCTTGAGGAACTCCGGAAGTAACGGCAATGCTTTTTGATATGGCATTACGGAAAATCACTTTTTGTTTTCTGTTAGTGATATATGACTATCCATCTCAAAAGCAAGGGCGGAAATCCAATCAAACCTAGTTTTTTAATAAGGAGGCCATGATTGACTTTATCGAATGCTTTACTAAAATCAGTATATATAACATCTGTTTGTTGGTTATTAATAAGTCCATTCATTACACATGTAGTGAATTCTAAAAGGTTAGGTGTAGTAGATCTCCCCTTAAGGAACCCATGTTGCGATGTTTTAATGTTATAACAGAGTGCATACGAGTAATTTGGGTAGTAACAATTAATTCAAATAACTTAGGTATCACACTTAATTTACCAATATCTCTATAATTTGATATTTTAGATTTAACACCATTTTTATGAAGAGGAACTATAAAAGATTCTTTCCAACAATCATAGAAATAACCTGATTTTAAACATTTGTCAAAGATTATGACAAGAGGTTTATATAAAAGTTCGGCACAATGTTTTAATATGCAACTCGGAATATTATCGGGCCTAGATTTAAATGACTTCTCAAGAGACTTAAGGGGGTGAAGAACATCTAGAGGATCTATGGTTGGAAAAGAAATAGTGTTTAACGAATCAATGGAGAAAGGGTAAGAGTCATTGAAGCTAAACGTGGAATATGTAGATTTGAAATAATCAGCAAACAAGTTCGCAATTATAATGTCATCATTAGAAACAAGATCATCAAGACACATAGACAGAGGGAAATCGCTGGCCTTACGTTTTGAATTAACATAGTCATAAAAAGATTTAGGTTCATGATGAATTTTAATTTTTATACTATTTAAATAGTTTCTATAATATTCATCACTCAGCTTTATATATTCATGACGTAGGCGGGAATAGTTACAATAATCCATATTTCTGCCAGATCTTTTATAAACTTTAAAAGCTCGCGACTTCCGATTTTTTAAGTTTCTTAAATCCTTTGTGAACCAAATGGACCCAGTATTCGTAAAAGAAGTTTTAACTTTAGGTACACGTAGTTCAGATGCTTTATATAAAACATTATTAAATAGAGATACGCAGCTGTCAATGTTCAGATTATCTAACGACCAAGAGGGAACAGAAAGAATATCAACGAGTTTATTATAGTTAGTTCTTTGAAAACAGTATTTCAATTTAGCAGTTTTTAAATCAATTTTTAGACTATAAGGTAATTCAAAGAATAATGCTAAGGTAGGATGATGACCATCCTCAGGTGTAACGTAAGGTTGGAAACGAGAAATTAAAATTTTTTAGTCATCATCTACATAAACAAGATCCAACCATTTTTCATTCTTATTTTTAATGTTATTAATCTGATACAAACTTAATTCAGAAAGTATATCTAAAAAGTTATTATTGTGTTCTATAGCAGTGCAAGGATAAAGATGCCGAACTTCTTCACAAAAGTTCCAAGTAACACTTGGCATATTAAAATCACCAATAACAATCAGTGAATCAGTTGTTCTCATTTTAGAGCAAATTCTTGCCAAGAAAGAAGAATGCTTAAAATAAATATCATCAGGCGGGATATATGAACATGTAATAGCAATATGTATTGCTCATCAATCCTTATGCGGACACATAAGAATTCAATATCCTCAGAATAATCTAATGGGTAAACCTCAGATGGATATAAAGACTGAACGGCAATTAAAATGCCTCCGCCATGTTTATGGAGGCGATCTTTTTTAAAAATTTGAAAATTAGTACATAGCATTTTAGCGTCATATATAGGGAGTGGAATCGAAAAAATCTTAACATATATAAAACTCAATGATTTTTAAACGGTTGATCTTAGAGTTTTCGTTTTTTTTTTTATTTAATTGATAATATTTTACAAATTACAGAAATATATAACTTTTATAGTTCTAACCACTATTTATGAACTCGTGAACCATTTTTGGTAAGCCTTCCATTAGAAATTTGATAGTTGTTTCAGACACCTTTTTGGAGTAGTTTGCCCGTCTCCTTTTAAAATCTTCGATATTTTGGGACACCTTTTTTGTGCTCTTTAAGTTTCTTTTCACAAGAGCCCAATATCTCTCCACTGGTCTTAGCTCGGGACAATTGGGAGGATTCGCCTCTCTTGGTACAAAAACTATGTTATTACGACTCCAGAGCTTTCTTGCCGTAGTGACATGATGCCAAATCGGGCCAAAATGTGGACACATTGTGCTCTCTTATGAAAGGAAGAAGCTTTTTTTCAAACATTCTTTGATGTATATTTCGGTATTTATAGAGCCCACTGTAACAAATGACTTGCTTCTTTTGCCGCAACTGCATATAGCTTGCCATACTAAGAATTTTTTAGAAAATTTTGTCTGCTTTTGGATTCTAAATTGTTCTTTGACATTTCCTCGAGCATCAACAACATGAAAATTTTGACCCGGAAGCTGCGTAAAATCTGCTAGTACATACGTTTATGCAACATGAATATTTGTGCATGAAATTCGCTTTTAATTTCCGAACCCTACTTTTGGCGTCTAAATTTCTTGCACCATTCCTGTCTGGAACTTTTTGGACTTTGTATGATTTCAAACCTGCATTGGCTTTAACTTTTCGCACCAAATAGTCAGCATTGGGCTAACCGGGCAGCTTTTCTAGCAGATGTGTTTGGAGATCTTTTCTATATGCTTTCTATTTTCTTGGCTTTCCCAATATCATGTGATCCTTGTCTTCTTCCCAAACCAGGTTTCCTATCTATGGTCAAATTCTCCTGAAACTGTTTAATAACATTGGAAACAGTTTGACCGCAGACCTTCAATTCTTTGGCCAATTTTTTGTAGGATCAATTTGGATTTTTTTTTTAATTTTTAATAATTTTAAGACGCACTTCTTTTTCTTCACTCATTTTGATCAAACTCACAATAAATCAACATGTTTGTCATTAAAAATAATAACTGACATATTTTTCAAAGATAACTAGATCAAAGAAATTTTTATATTTTACACCTAAAAAAAATTATTAAGTAAAACGTGTGTTAAAATTTTTTCAATCTCACTCCTTAGATAGTTTAAGCCAAGTTTCAGTGAAAGCTAAAATGTGCGCATTACAAGTAAAATTTTTAAGATATAGTTTCAACTTTGAATTTATCCCTCTGACATTTTGATATATTATTTTCAAAAAATCATTTGTCCCCGCTAGTTTTTTGAATCCACACGAGGAATGCGCACAACCCTCTTTAAGTCTGGCCTAGGTTTATGAACAAACTTTTTCACAATTGCACCTTTTGGCCAGAAGTTAATATCAACGATTTTGTCAAACATCTTAGCCTGAATACTAATTTTAATTTTTTTTTTTTGGGTGCTTACTTTTTGTTTTTTGGTAGCAGGCGCGACACTTTCAACTACTGTTAATTTTTTTTGGCACTGGCACAGCACATTCTGTGATAGATGAAGGTAAAATTTTTGTTTCTTTCGAAGTTGAGATTTCAATAGTGGGAATAGATGTTATTTCATCAATAACTATGTAATAATATATATAACATTATAAGTTAACTATTCAGCATTGCTAAAAATGTTTGTTGTTGTACTAGGATTATTTACTACATTAAATATATTAAACATGTATAGTCAGTAAGGACTTTCATCCAGTTGACTTAATAAATAAATTTTATTTCCTTTTGCTTCACTTTCAAACATAAATTGATGTAAGAGCATCATGTTTTCACAATCGTATTTTGTGTTGTTTCAAGTGACTAAAATAATTATTTGTTAAAGTTCTAAATCACTGAAAAAGGTAAACCAGCAGGTGAAAAGTGGAGAGAGTTCGTAAATATATTTATGCGCTTGTGAAAAAATGATGCACATAACACAAAGGGCATTTTTTTGTAATAATCAGAGCTAGGCCATTAATTAAAAAATTACGTCGTTAACGTTAATTCATTAATTCCTTAAAAGAAAATAGCGGAAGTTAACGTTAATCGTTAACGTTAACTTTTTGTATGAAAAAAATAAAAAAATAAGTAATTAAATATAAAATATTTTTTTTTTCCAAAACATTTAAACTAAAGTGTTACGACTATGTATAGGGAACAGACGTTCAACTGCCTGCAGCACTTTAGGGGATCGCTGTTTTCTACACTGGCGGTCACGACAACCGCACCACCTCAAAATAACATAAAAATACGAAAATAAGGATTTTTATGTTGGGGAATATTTATTTTTTTTTAAATATTTTTATGATTTTAAAATTATGCAAAGTGTAAGAACAGAAAAATATTACTGGAGCTCAAAAACGTATTATTTTTGACAAGAACTTAAATACAAGTAAAAGTCTAAATTTTTAAGAAAATGTAATTTATTTTTATAACATTAAAAACTAAACAATATGTATTAGTCTTTAAAGTGGTTTTCAAGAACTAACATCTAGCTACAAAAAAAAAATATATCAGTAGGATGTTGCTCATCCTTTAGCCAGTATTACAGCCATTATCCTTGACGGCATCGAATCAACCAAAATTTGTAGGTTATCTTTGCTAATAACTTCATACCTAACTTTATTTAATGCTAAAATATTTTTTTTTTATTTTCGGGATTCTGGTCAGCAACAATATGTCATAAGTGCTCGATATGATTCAAATCGGGCGAAATTCCCGGCCAAGTCAGGCGTGAAATTCCGATGTCCGTGAATATTTTTTCAAGCTGTAAAAAAAGGATTTTATTTTTAAATGTTCTGTTTTTAATTTTACATTCTGTAAGAATCAAAAAAGAGATAGCATGTAAAATTTACTGATTTTGCACGGTGGCAAGGCGCAGAATCGTCCTATAAAATTGCGTTCATACTGCAGGATAAATGCTCTTCAAGAGCTAGCACTAAGTTTTCCTTTATGACTTGCCCATATTTTTCAGCATTCATAGTTCCTTCTAAAAAGTACAAGAGCACGTAAATAGTAGGAAAAGCATCCCCAAATCATCTGGCTCTGTGAGAATTTCACTGTGTACAATACAGTTTTGTTTATAACGTTCGCCATTAGAATGGCGCACGTACGGCAAGTTATCGACGCATAGCAGGTTAAATTTACTTTCATCAGGCCAGATGACATTTCGCCACTGCTCCAGTGTCGAGTTTTTAACCCAAGGTAGACACGCTTTTCTCATTTTTTCAGTCAACAATGGCTTTTTTGCAGGACGCTTTCCATATAAACCAGCTTCTCGCAGTCTCCTGCGTACAGTTTCAACACTAATATTTACGCAATGATAGGTTTCTAGCTCGGCCCGAATAGTTACTGCACTTTTAAATCTATCCTTTGTGTGCTAATATTGTTTACAAGGCTATTCATTCTGTTACTGGTTGCACGTTTAGGACCAGATCCTTTTCTCCTCTCCAGGGACGCCATAGTATTTTTTTTTTTTAAACGGACAATTGTGGAATGTGTGCAACCCAATTTTTCAGAAATTTCCCAGTAGGAAAGTCCTTGGTCCACTAATGTAAGTACAGCGACTATTTTGTCATGTGTCAGCTGCTTATATTTTGCACTTATTTCACAAAAAACCCTTCTGCTTTAAAAAAATGCACTAGAATAACTTATTTCTGTTGTCAACACATTTGGAATAATTTAAACCAAACATTTACTGTTTGAGGGTGAATTGGCGTCTCAACAAATACGCATGGAATTTCTAAGCCCCAGATACGACAATTTAGCTTATTAACGTAACTACCGAGTTCAAAGTGAGCTTCGTCTTCGAGTGTTCCAGAGCCCAATTAGCGAACCGAAAATGTTGCGTATTGTCATTTGGTTTTAGCTGTTGTGTCAATTGAACTTTGTACTACGGCTACATACCGAGGTCTTTATGCAAATTTCGCAACAAAGAAGTGCGTGAAATTTTCAATTTCTGAGAACGATGGCGAGTTGATGTCGCAGGTTCTTGCACATTCTGAGCAACAGCATAAATTTTTTCAGTTGTACGTACTGTAGGAATACGTTTCAAAAATTGATCCACAAATTGCGTGGAAACGCTTCCCCTACCGAATTTTGTACGTAATTTTCGTACACTTGCGGTAAAAAATTCACCATTTTGCAAGTAAATTTTTGGTATTTCCCAAGCGTATATCGTTAACGCAAATATTAAACCAATTTTGCTTTAAATACGAATGACTTTAGACTTAGAGTTGCCAAACTCAAAGCAACCAATAGTTCAAATTCCAAATGTTAGCTGACCACCCTGTACTTTATGCATTCTTCACATGCATATAAACTTTATCATATTAGTCTAGACCCGAACATTTGTAGATATGTGCTATGTTTTCCACCTACTACTGTGGGCAAAAAGTAGTAAGACTTTTTAATTTAAATTTCGCGCGGAAACCCATTCATCAAAATATTATTTTTTTAAGGTGACATCTGTGCCAAATGTCACATCAAAATAATTATTAGTGTTTAGTATACACTTGTCTTTCTGAAGTACAAAAAGTGCATTCGGCGATTTTCACAATGAGTAAAATTATTCAACAAATTTCTGGTGCCGAAACGTTCAGAACGTTGCAAAAGGCCTTCGGTGATAATTGTATGTCGCGAGCAAGTGTATTTGATTGGTACAAATTGTTCAAAGATGGTCGAGAACGCGTTGACGACGAACCACGATATACGCTTGGGAAATACTAAAAACAACTGTTTCGAGAATTGGAAAAAATGTTGGCACAAGTGTATTGGGGCCGGGGGGGATTAGTTTGAAGGGGACGAAATAGATTTAGAAGAATGAATAAAAAAATTAGAAATTATGAACAAAGTCTTACTAACTTTTGCCCACAGTAGTATACTTGCACATAAATGGTGATTTTGTTGCTACTTGGTTTTTGACGTTTATATTTCTGACAGTTCACGCGTGATTCTTGACATGTTACAAAGTAAGAAATGCTCAGTTTGGTTTGCTATTTCATCATCAATCGGCTTACGCGTGAACAACGCTTGCAAATTAAGTAAATTTATTATCAAAATTCGTGCTCTGTGAGCGGCGAGGCTCATTGTTGTCTCAATGGATACTTGAATAAGCAGAATTGCCGTATTTGGAGTCAGAGGCAATTCAGCAGCTACCAATGTATATGGGCAGTCGGCATCATTGGACCGTACTTCTTCAAAGACGATGAAAGCCGCAACGTTACGGTCAATGGAGAAAGGTATCATTCGATGATAACAGACACATTTTGCCGAAAATACATGCGGCCGACATGTAGCATGTGATGCTACATGCCACACTGCACTCGAAACCATGTATCATTAAGAGCAGTTAATCTCACGTTTTGGTGCAGTCAATTTGCCACCAAGATCGTTTGATTTCTTGTCTATAGCGACAAGCCAAACACGATTGCTGCTTTGAATGCCAATACGTCATTAGTGAAATTCCGGCCGAAACTTGTGAAAAAGTGTGCCAAACTTGGACCTTCAGAGCGTAGTCGCGGGCAACATTTAAGTGAAATTATCTTAAAAAGTATATGACAGGAATTGATTTATCGACCCAATTAAAAAATTATTTTATTTTGTAAAATTTCTGTGTCTTGAATTCTCAAAAACCAAGTTTATAAAAATCACCCTTTATAATTCCCCATTCAATACGTATTGCACCCTTGCACTTGCTGCGCTCTGGCATTTTATTCGTTGCAACAAATCGTACACTTTTGTGTATGCTTAAGCGTCTTTTTCGAAGTTTTTATATTTTTTTTATTTTTGTTTATTTATTATTTATTTATTTATTTATTTATTTATGTATTTATTTATTTATTTATTTATTTATTTATTTATTTATTTATTTATTTATTTATTTATTTATTTATTTATTTATTTATTTATTTATTTATTTATTTATTTATTTATTTATTTATTTATTTATTTATTTATTTATTTATTTATTTTTTCGAAAACCGGCACAACAAAGTTTAAAACCTTATTAGCAGTACCGGCAGCATGTAGCATAAACAAGATTAAATACGACTTATAATATATATTGCATGACATACAAATTTAAACTTTACTTTAAAATTAAGCATTAAACATCTATTCATCTATTCGTAAAAAATTTTAATAACATGATATATTTCATTATTTCCTATTACAGCGAAGAAAGAAATAAAGCTAGTTTATTTTTGAATTGCACAGCATTATTACCAGATCTTAAACTATTAGGAAGTGCATTCCAAAGACGAACAGAGTGTACAAAAAACTGCCTTTCAGACGTTAAACAAGAAACACGTAAACAGTTAATCATATTAGTTCGATTGGATATAGAAAAGTTTAATCTCGAAAACAAATAACTGGGTTCTGCATTACATATAATTTTATGCAACAATAAAAGCGTTCGATAGTTCAGTAAGTTATCAAAGGTTAAGCCATGGATTCTTTTAGCATACTGGGAAACATGATCTCTTCGTTTTAGTCCAAACACATAACGAACAATGTTATTGAAAAGAATATTTAATTTATTTTTACTTAGACTATCACAATTTGCAAATATTTCGCAGCCCTATAGCATTGTTGGTATGAGATATGCTTTAGCAAGTAGCATTCGAATATGAAGAGGAGTTAAGTACTGCGTCGTCCAAAGAACACGAAGCATGCTGTAGACTTTCCCAACCGTGTTACTTATGTGGTTATTCCAAGTTAGAGTTCTGTTGAAGGTTACCCCTAGATTTTTTGCAGAGTCTACGTATTCAATATTGCTTCCGTTTAATGAAAGGTTAGGGGCAGTGGAAATGTCAATGATTTTCTTCGCTATTACCAAGCATTTTGACTTTGCTGGATTAAGGCTTAAGCCGTTTTTTATTGCCCAATTACCAATGTTTTCAAGAACACTATTCAGATTGTTGATGCAGTCATAGAGGTTCTCACGCTTACAGTTAACGTACAACTGGACGTCATCTGCGTACATATGGATCTTACAGTTTTTCAAAACACTAGGTAGGTCATTTATGTACATAGAAAAAAAAAAGGGGACCCAAGACAGAACCTTGAGGAACACCTCTTATAATGGGTAGAAAGACTGATGAACAGTTATTGGCGAAGACAGCTTGTGACCTATTGGAAAGATATGACGCAATAAGATTCGTCGCAGATGGCGAGAAGTTAAATAATTTAATTAGTTTTGTCTCCAAAATATTATGGTCGACTGTATCGAAAGCCTTGGAGTGATCCAACAAAACTAAGAACCCAACTTTATTGTCATCTATGCTAGAACGTAAGTCTTCAATTAAATCAACTAGAGCAGTAATACAACTATGTTTTTCCCTAAAGCCTGATTGCCTTTCAGTTATATAACTATTTTTACTCAAATGTGTGTTAATTTGTTGACTAAGTAGCGATTCTAACGCTTTGGATATAAATGGGAGTATAGCTATTGGGCGGTACTCATTATGAGATTTTGGTACTGGTATTATTTTAGCTTTCTTCCATTCTATCGGGTAAATTGACTTTGTGAGCACAGTATTAAAAATGTGAGTTAGATATGGGAGAATCTTCGGAAGCAAAATTTTCAGAAAAATAGGACTAGTGTCATCATACCCTAGAGCGTTCGATTTTATTGATAATACACTTTGCAGTACATCAGCCTGAGAAACACAATTGAAGCTGAAGCTAGAGTTGGCATTAAAAGAACTTTCAATAGTCTGGTAAACGTTTTGATTGACAAAAGGCATAGGTATATCAACAAATTTTTTGTTTAAATCCTCAACGTCTACGTTATCACAAGAGTCGAATGATTTTCTACAAAGCCCTATATTGCGTATCTCACGCCATTTCTGCTTACTATTCACAACTAAACTATACTTGTCCCTATAATAATTACTTTTTGCAATTTTCACCTCTTTTACCACTGTCGAACGCAATATTTTAAATTCTTCATATAATTCTGGAGTTTTGAAGCGTTTCCAGCGATTATATGCATTATTGCGCATCAAAATCAGATGTTCAATAGTTCTGTTGAACCACGGACGTTGCTTATGAGTAGTTCTTTTTTGCTTAATAGGGACGAACTCGTTAAACAGATGATTGACATTGCCTTGAATAAATGCTACTTGATCATTAACTGAGTTAATATAAAAAACTTGTTCCCAGTTTATATCAGATACAGCAGTTTCAAGTCGAGCATAGTCTATGTTTTTAAAGTCACGATAACTAAAGCAGTTTGCAGTATCACTGAGTGTAAAGTCGTAAGCAAGGAAAATAAGATCATGTTTTGAAAAATTAGATACAGATAATTGATCATACAGAAGAATTCTAGTCTTGGCACTTACAAAGATTAAATCCAGGACAGTATTAGTTGTTCTTGTATAGTGAGTTGGCATACTGGTATTAACAGAAGAAAGCCCTAAGCTATCCATATCGGGTACTAGACTATTTTCTACAAGGAGGTTACTATTAAAATCCCCCGCTATAATTATGTCAGTGAACGAGAGTGCAATATTTTCTAATGTGCTTAGAAAAGGTGAAAAATCAACAGAACGGTTTGGACGATAAACGCAACCAAGAAGCAATTTTTGATTTACATTTGAAACTACAACAAAGATATACTCAATAAGACTATCAGGTGGGGAATTACTGAGTATTTTACACGTAAACGTTTCTTTTACATAGATTGCAATACCGCCTGCATGGCTAACCCTATCCGCACGAAATATTTTGTAACCATTTAAGCTGAACAAAGCATCAGACATACCACTATTAAACCATGTTTCACTAACACAAATTACATCCATACCAGAACCCTCAAACAAATATCGCATTTCGTCAATCTTATTAATCAAACTTTGCGCATTTAAGTGGCAAACTTTTAACCCAGTCTTTTGTTTTGAGAGTATTCTTATCATATTGAAAGTATTATCTTTGGAACGAGCATTTTCATTACTAAGAGAACTTGTCATTTTTAAACATTAAATTAAATAAATTAGTAAAAAAGTCTTAAAGTATAACGCGTGCTTGATAAAAAAGTACGTTTTCTTCGCTGCTGTGATATATGAAGATGTCAAAAAAATATAATTAAAATTAATATTATAGAAAATTAAAATTAAGATGAAAAAATTAGGAAAAAAGATATTAGAAGCTAGAGTCACGAAAACAATGAGGATTTCGTGCACCAGGCTCGCCAGGACCATGTTCGGAATTAAACGAATCTATGAATTTGCCCAATTTTGACAATGAGTCGACAGACATAGCATTATCTTCACACTTCAGTTTTATGTGCACGATACCACGGCGAGTAAACGCGGCTGATAAAATGTTATCTTTTTTATACCGGAGAGCATGCTGCAGGATAACTGAGTTTGCTCTTGTTAAGCCCTCATTAACAAATATGATAAGATTTTGTGTAAGATGTTTCTGAAGTAATTTTTATGAGTTTTAGTAAGTACTAATATTATTCGTTCATCGTTTGTATATTATTTATTTAATCTTTTCCAGCATATTTTTTTTTTTAATTAAGAATTGATATTTATTTAACAATGTTTGAAAATACCTTGGACTGCTACGCAGAGGCAATGGCAAACATACAAGATTAAAAATTGCTATGAAAAGCTTTTCAATTCGCCGTTCAGATTCGGCATTAAACTGTAGGTCCCTTCCATTCATGTACAAATATAACACGCACAACATGAGTGGATGCGAAAAGCTCGGCCTAAGCCCTCCATGGGCTGTTGTGCCATTAAAAGTAAAAAAGTAAAGTATATAAGCAAAACAGAAAAATTTATCGCCATGAGGTCGAAAATCAAATAGGCAGACATTAAATGATAACTTAAATATACTTCAAATGAACAATTTTTAAGCTGGCAGACCTGACCATGTGTATTCGTCTTCTGTAGGAGATGAAATTTGATCTCTTCTTTAACAGTTGCAATTTTTAAGTCCCGGTGCAGTTGTTGGTTTGTGACGTACTATGGTGCATTTGTAATTCGTAAGCAGAGGCGGATTTTAACATGTTGAGGCCCTAGGCATAAATTAATTTTTGTGGCCCTATTAAGTTTTTTTTTGTGTACTTGTGGCTCTTTGACGAAAGAAACAACATTTTTGATAAACAAATATTTTGTTAGAAATTATAGACCATTTATATTATTTTTTTTTCGTGATTTATTTCTTGCAAAACTATCAATTAAGGAGTCATATTCGCTTTCAATGGCCATGATGGCTAAAGTGATTTAATTTTATTTGGCCAAGTGACGTTCTTAGGTAGTTTTTGACCCGCTTAAGAAAGCTAAATGATCTCTCACCAGACGCATTTGTTATTGGGATTGTTAAAAAAAATTTTAAGTTTATTTCAACGTTTGGAAATGTTGATGTTAAACCTTCCTGAATTGACATACATTTCAGGCAGTGTTAATATTTTTTCCAATTTTACAAAATGAAGGAACTGCTCAACCTTATCTTTGAATACTAATTGATTTATGTCATCTTTATAGTTTTCAACTAAATTTGAATACACACTGAGCAAATTTTTCTTCAGGCAAATCAAAATCAACAAATATTAAAAAGTTTTGTAATACCTCGTCATAAACTACAGACCTTCTTTTTATTTCGGAGTGTAAAGTATCACAAATTAAGTAAAATTTGTATGTTACATTCTTTGTTTTGTAACGATTTATTGGTGGCATTAATTCTTTGCAATAGTGTATTCCAAAAAATCAATAATAGTGCCGTGCCGTCTCTAAAACTTCAAAACTACTATGTAATTTTTTCGCCTGAATTTTTGTTATGGACTTTTCAGATGGGTTAATATAAATTTCACCAAGAACGGTTCTTATGAAAGAAAAATTCTTTCGTACAGTTAATACAGCTTCAGCTCTGGATGACCATCGAGTGTCTCATATACGTTTTAAAGTATGGCTTAATTTTTGATCAGTTTTCATTAGCTGATCCCATCTCTTTGTCGAAGAGGAAAAGAGACGAATAAATTTTGAATAAAATCAAAGAATCTAATAGCTTTAGAAGAACATTCTGCAGCTGTATTTCCAACTAAATTTAAGTAATGTCCTGCGCAACGCACAAAAACAATTTTTGCTGTAACTTTTAATTTTAGTTTGGACACCGTTATAAATGCCTGACATATTCGAAGCATTGTCATACGTTTGTCCCCGGCAATTATTAATGTTCAACCCTAATTCGAACAAGCTGGATAAAATAGTTGTTTCTAAATATGTTGCATCATTATGTTCTATCGGAATAAAACATAACCTTTCTTTAATTTTTTGATCTAAATCTACATACCTGAAAATAATAGTTAACTGGTCAGTATGGCAAGCATTAGGCGTATAATCAACTATAAGAGCAAAATAGTTAGCTCTTTTTATTTCATCAATAATGGAGTATTGTACACTTTTGCCTATAAGTTCTATGAATCATCACACGTGGTTTTAGATAAATAATTAACATGTCCAATTCCGCAATTACTGTATTTTTCTAAGCAAACCTTTAAAAAGTCATCAAATATTCAATAAAGCTGGGAAAATTGTCTTGAAAGAATTAGCATGTCCTCTAAACCCTAAGCCCAAACTTCCCAAAAGTCTAACTGTAGCAACGACTCGTTTTAATACCTCACGCCAATAAATTGCCTCTTTTTCTATTACTTCTAAAAGTTTAGAATCAACACGATCACTTATTTTAGCACGACGAACATAAGCACACATACAACTTTAATTTTCTTTCGACTGACCATGTCTTTTCAAAACGTCTACAATATTTTTCAATCGGAATATCCTGAAACTAAAACATTAGATTTTTTACTAAATAGTTTACAAGCAAAGCAATAAACAGATTTCGTTGTTTCAGAATAAATCAACCATTCTCTTCGCTCTTGGGCTCTGTTTATTTTAGTCATATAAAAATGTACATCATTTAATTTTCGGTATATTTGTTGATCATTACTATCTTTATAACATTTTTTAGAAGATTCTAAATCGCCACATTTTTGGGTTTTGTACAAATACAATGTTCAATCAAATCATTACTAATTATTTTTGTCCATAAACCAATGTCAGTAAAGTTAGGATAAGTATTTGTACATTTTATTACTTCACTCTCAATTTCAATCTCTATGTCATTGGTAATGGCAACGCAATTATCACTTGCACTTTCATCTACACAAATACTCATATTTGAAAGATTAACACCGTTGCTTCTTATTACAGGTAGTGAAACATTTTTATCTGTGTTAATCATAGAAACCTATAGCGACCAAACATTTACCAAGACTTGATTTTATGTACATGTAGGTATGAGGTATGATAAAAAAATAACCGTTATTTTATTTTTTTCAAAAAGTATTTATTTATTCATCAACAACTATCTTGTCCCCTTCAAAGTAATCCCCCTCAGATATAATACACTTATGGCAGCGTTTTTTCCAATTCTCGAAACACTTCTGAAACGTGTTTTTTGGTATCGCCAACAGCTCCTGTTTCGATTTTTCTTTTATCTCCTCAATCGTAGCAAAACGCTTTCCTTTCATCGGTGTCTTCAGTTTTGGGAAGAGGAAAAAGTCAGAGGGGGCCAAGTCCGGTGAATACGGTGGTTGAGGCGTGATAACGGTTTTGTTTTTGGCCAAAAACTTACGCACAAGCGACGTTGGTTTTGCTCAAAATTTAGCAATTTTGGAACAATCTTCGCTGCCGCACGTTTCATGCCTAAAACATCCGTAGAAATTGCTTGGCATGAGCCGAACGATATGCCAACATCATCAGCAAGCTCTCTGATAGTGATTCGACGATTATCCAAAATCATTTTCTTCACTGCGTCAATGTTTTCATCGGTTGTTGACGTGCTCGGGCGACCAAGACGAGCATCGTCATTGACATCTTCTCGGCCTTCCTTAAACCGGTTATACCACAATTGAACTTGTATTCTGCTCGTAGTAGACTCGCCAAAAGGCCACAGTCAACATTTCAAATGTCCTTGCGCATTTAATTTAATTTTTTACTCAAAACTGAATACAGTTTCTTTGATCCATTTTTTCGAATAGTAAAAAATCGAAGAGCACACCAAAACACGACTAACCTTTTTATCTGTCAAAAACAAACTGACAATCCATAATGGTTGGTATTGCCAACATATATAACAGACATGTGTACCAACATAACAGAAAAAAAAATGCGAAAATCGAACATACGTAACTCACGAAATTTTAAAATATCGGTTATTTTTTGATCACACCTCGTATATGTTATAAAATTTTATTTTCTTAAGTATTGAGTAAAGTTTGTAATCCAAAATCGAATTTAGAGCAAAAGTTTTACTTCTTTTAACATCACTAGTTAGAACCTATTTGTACTAATCTTAAAATTTTTAGAAAAGATAGCCTTCATAAAAATGGCGTAGGTATTCTAATTGCTGTTCATTCTTTATATTCATCAGAGATTTACCCATTAGATTATTCTGATGACATTGAATTCTTATGTGTCCGCATAAGGATCGATGAGAAATATCTATTATTACCTGTTCATATATCCCGCATAATTCAACTGATAATATTTATCTTAAGTATGCTTCTTTCTTGGCAACAATTTGCACTAAATTCGCACACTGTTTTTCGTCCTTTGTGTTTTTAATATGCCAAGTGTAAATTGGAACTTTTGTGAATTAGTTCGGCATCTTTATCCTTACACTGCTATAGAAAGCAATAATAACTTTTTGGATATCCTTTCTGAATTAAGTTTGTATAAGATTAATAACACTGCACCTATAAATAAGAACGAAAAATGTTTGAATCTTGTTGATGAAAATGATGACCTAAAAATTTGTATTTCTCGTTCCCAACCCTACGTTACACCTACGGATGGTCATTATCCTACCTTAGCATCATTCTTTGAATTACCTTATAGTCTAAATATTGATATAAAAACTGCTAAATTGAAATACTGTTTTCAAAGAACTAACTATAATAAACTCGTTGATATTACCTCTGTTACCTCTTGGCCATTAGATAATCTTGACATTGACAGCTGCCTATCTCTATTAAATAATATTTTTTATAAAGCATTTGAACAATCTGTACCTAAAGTTAAAACTTATTTTACGAATATTTTGGTTCACAAAGAAATAAGAAAATTATAAAAGGACTGGCAGAAATATGGATTATTGTAACTATTCCCATCTACGTCATGAATATATAAAGCTGAATGATAAATGTTATAGAAATTATTTAAATAGTATAAAAATGAAAATTCATCGCGATAATAAATTTTTTTATGACCTTGTTAATTCGAAACGTAAGACCAGCGATTTCCCTCCGTCTATGTGTCTTGTTGGTCATGTTTCTAATGATGACATTGTAATTGAAAACTTTTTTGCTGATTTTTTCAAATCTACATATTCCACGTTTAGCTACAATGACTTTTAGCCATTCGCCATTGATTTGCTTAATACTATTTGTTGTCCAAACATAGATGCTCAAGATGTTCTTCACCACCTTAAGTCTCTTGAGCTGTCATTTAAATTTGGGCACGATAATATTCCGAGTTGTATATTAAAAAATTGTGTCGAACTTTTATACAAATCTCTTTAAATGATTAAAATCGGGTTATGTACCAGTTTATTGGAAAAAATCTTTTATTGTTCCTTTTCATAAATCTAATATCTCAAATTATAGAGGTATTGCTAAATTAAGTGTGATACAAAAGTTATTTGAATTAATTGTTACTACACAAATTACTCGTATGCACTCTGTTATAACATCAACGCATCGCAAAATGGTTCCTTAAGGCAAGATCTACAACGACGAACCTTTCCGAATTCACTACATGTGTAATGAATGGATTTATTAATAACCAACAAACATATGTTATATATACTGATTTTAGTAAAGCATTCGATAAAGTCCGGAGTTCCTCAAGGGAGCCATCTGGGACCTTTATTATTTCTTCTGTTTATCAATGATTTGCCATCAGTTATTCGAAATTGCAAAATTGTAATGTATGCTGATGAAGTAAAGTTGTTCTTATCTTACAACTCTATAATTCAACAAAAACTTGTGCAAGGAGATCTATATAATTTTTCAAAATGGTGCCGATTAAACTTGATGTTACTCAATCTTGAAAAATGTAAGTTTATGACATTTAAAAGGAAAGAACCTATGTCTGCTAAATATTCTTTACAGGATCAGACTCTGAGTCATGTATTGATATTTTTTAAATTTGGTGTGAAAATGGGCTCCAAATTAAGCATATCCACTCGTGTATGAACAAGGCTAAAAGTTCTTTAGAATTTGTTAAACGCTGGGCAAAGGAGTTTAACGACCCTTATACAACAAAAACACTATTAACTTCACCTGCTATACCCATCCTTGAGTATGCATCTCTTGTCTGGAATCCTCAATATAACTGCTATATAAGTAAACTTGAATCGATTCAAAAACAATTATTATTATTATTTGCAATTATTATTATTATCAGTGCAATTACTTTTGCACTGAGGAGCTTTTGTTGGAATACTCTTTTGAATCTTCCAGCGTATCAACTTCGGTTAAAATTTATTAATCTGCAGACATTGACAAGCAGAAGAAAAATGCTGAATACATATATCATTTCACAGAACAAACTATGCTCAATATGATCTTTTTCCTGGAATATGTACAGATTTTATTGAACGTTGTAATCTATTCTACATTTGCGATTCTCTGGAACACATCAAAACAAACTTACTTAAGTATATTATATTGATAAACAGCTAATGATTTTATATCTGTAGTTGTAGGAGGGTCCGTTGGGGTTCAATAATCAAAAACTTAAGTGGCTCTTTACGACGACTTAAGTGGGGACTTTACGACGATATTCATGATGTGATTAAAATTCTAACAATTTACGTATTTCAGATATGTCTTGTCGTTCCCGCCTGGCCGTTCTTAATGAAAAACTTACAACTTTAGAGCGTCGAATCGATTATTTAGAGGCTTGTGTAACACAAGGAGAAACTTTGACTTGATTGATTGTGTTTATAACAAATATTTTAATAAATCTATACTATAATTTTTAATTTTATAACTTTGTTTTTTATTACAATAGTACATTATGATCTATTAATAAAATGATATTATCTATACCAGTATGGATAGCTTGGAGTAGTGAAGATATGTTTCTAATGAGATTGCCGAATTTTTCAGAAACAGGAAACAAATTGCGTAAGAAGTTTATTAAAGCACATAAAAAATTCATACAAACCACTAACATTCTTATAGATAAAATATTGTGACGATATTTCCAGAACAACAGCATTCGCATGAAACCAAGCTTATGTGTAGTGATCTGTTTAGCCATGTTTATGTGAAGTGATCTGCAGTGGTAGCTGAAGCTCGAAAAACTGAAAGCAACTTAAAAAGGAATTTAGCTTGTTTAAATCTGCCTACAAGTGGTTATTGTTGTTTGAGTGGTTGTTTTCAACTGAAAGGTGAGGTCGTAATCAGTGTAAGTCTGTGCAACTGAACTCCAAAGAGTTATGTTCACTTTGTGAGCTTCAAGTATAGCAGTAGGCTTATTGTTTTGATTTCATTAATATGTTGGAAGAAAGGTTTGCCAAATTAGCGAGAGAGTCTTGATCTTGCCACACCTGGGCATGCACATAAATAGTGAAAGAGTCTCCATCTTCCTGACAGCAATGATGATGTATTGAATGGAAGATCGTCTTGCTGCATGTCCTTCCACCTTCCAGTGGTATGTGAGAACAGCGGTATAAGTTTTGGCCTGACGTCATTATATTCTGGCCAAGTTTTTCTAGACGTGGCGCAAGTAGTTAGTCGTTTCGAGATAGTGAGAAGCAAGCCTGTCCTTAACATTGATAAACGAAATTTCAACAGATTCGATGTTCCTATGGCGTGATCTAGCCTTTGATCAAGTAGAGCGAGTTCATCTTTGCATTGCAGAACTAGTTTGGAATTTATAAAAGAAGAATCTAAGGCTTTAACATCAGCTTGACTGTGTAAAGATAACTATCTTGGCCCCATTATTGCTGATGTCATAAAGTGATCTTATTGCCAGTAATTTAGCGTGGAATACACTGGCTGGGGGGCCTGGGGCGTAGGACACAAGGTAAAGTTCGTGACAGTCGCAGGTGCGTCCATGGTCGATCTTTGCGCTTCTACGTTTCAAGTCGACACACAGCCGTGGCGTCCCCTGGATAGCGATCTGACAACCGTCAGTGAGTTAACTAATGTGTGCGGCGGGCTTCTCCATGGCCTTGTGCGTCGGGCTTGGAACCCACCACGTTAAAATACCCACCAATGAATCCTCCAAATAAGCCTCGGATAACGAACCCCTCTAATGTTGACGACTCCCGCAAACGCCCAAAGGACAACGATTTACGGATATGTACCTGGAATGTCCGAACCCTCTACAGGGAAGGTGCCTCTATCCAGCTGGTGGATGTCCTCCAAAAATATAGAGCTGACATCTCCGCTACACAGGAAATGCGATGGACGGGACGGGAGTGGGTTGTTCCAAAAGAGCATCCTGTGATATCTACTACAGCTGTCATGCGTCGAGACACGAATTTGGTGTTGGATTTGTGGTTGGGAAGAGACTGCGTCATCTAGTCTCGAGGTTCACGGCCGTGAACGAGCGCCTAGCCACTATCCGCATCAAGGCAAAATTCTTCAACATCAGCCTAATTTGTGTCCATGCCCCGACGGATGAGAAGGATGAAACGACCAAATATGACTTCTACGAGCTCCTCGACAAAGCTTATGAGCATTGCCCCCGCCACGATGTTAAAATCGTGTTAGGCGACTTTAATGCCAAGGTGGGCAAAGAGAGTCTCTTTGGTCCGACGATCGGAAAATTCAGTCTCCACGACGAAGCCACCGATAACGGTATGAGACTGATCGACTTCGCCGCGGCACGAAACATGACAGTTAGTAGCACCAGATTTTAACATAAAGATATCCATAAGGCCACTTGGCTGTCCCCTGATCAAAACACACGAAACCAAATTGATCACGTTGTGATCGACGGAAGGCACGCTTCCAATGTATTAGACGTACGCACAATACGTGGTGCAAACATCGACTCAGACCACTACTTGGTTGCAGCCAAGGTCTGCACACGTATATGTGTAGCATATCGCGTACGGATAGGTACAAAGAGAAAGCTGGATGTCGAAAAGCTGCAATCACAACAGACAGCCAAAGTCTTTGCCAACCAACTTGCACTTCTCCTTTCGCAAAACACCCCTCAACTTGATGATATATGCGCGCAGTGGATGCACATTTCCCGCTCTATGCGTACAGCTGCCGAAGAGGTGCTAGGCTACCACCGTCGACGGAGAAATATGTGGTACGACCAAGAGTGTCGCGATGCTACTGAAGCAAAAAACGCAGTATACAGAGCCACCCTGCAGTCAGTTGCAACGCGAGCTGCTAAGGAGCGATACAGAAAGTTGAGGAGGGAGGAGAAACGTCTTTTCAGTTCAATGATATCGAAATGTTGCGGGACAGGAACGAGGTCCGAAAATTCTTTGAAAGAATAAGACGCCTGACTCTTGGTTTGAAGACCGGGGCATCTTCCTGCAAGGATGAAGACGGAAATCTGGTGACAGATATCCAGGGCATAATGAGATTATGGAGGGAGCACTTTTCTAAGCTGCTTAATGGCGAAGACGGCAATAATCCCGCCACTGCGGAACCCACTCCGGAAACCCCAATCACTGACGGCGTTGAAGTACTGCCGCCTGACTATGAGGAGGTCTTAACAGCCATTGCTCGGCTGAAAAACAATAAGGCTGCAGGTGCAGATGACCTGCCTGCTGAGTTGTTTAAGACCGGAGGCGAAGAGCTCAAAAAACGCATGCATGAGCTTCTATACAGAATATGGTCAGATGAAAGCATGCCAAGTGATTGGAATCTCAGCGTACTCTGCCCAATCCATAAGAAAGGTGATTCCACGATCTGCGCCAACTACCGTGGGATAAGCCTTCTTAATATTGCATATAAGGTTCTATCGAGCGTACTGTGGGAAAGACTGAAGCCCATCGTCAACAAACTGATTGGACCTTATCAATGTGGCTTCAGGTCTGGTAAATCCACCATCGACCAGATATTCACACTACGCCAAATCCTGGAAAAGACCCGAGAAAAACAGATCGACACCCATCATCTATTTGTCGATTATAAAGCCGCCTTCGACAGCACGATTAGGGATCACTTGTACGCCACAATGTCTGATTTTGGTATCCTGGTATCCCTGCAAAGCTCATTCGCCTTTGCAAAATGACACTGACCAACACCACCAGCGCAGTGAAAATTGGGACAGACCTCTCCGCACCATTTGATACCAAAAGAGGTTTCAGACAAGGTGACTCCCTATCGTGGGACTTCTTTAACCTTAGGCTGGAGAAAATAATTCGAGCTGCGAACATCGACATCTCTGGCACTATCTTCTACAAGAGTGTCATGCTGCTAGCATACGCTGATGATATTGACATCATTGGCAAAAACGAGTCTCGTCGTGTGGGTCTAGTGGTGAACGAGGACAAAACGAAATACCTTGTGTCAACAAACAAAGAGTCACGGCGTCTTGGACAAAATGCCACTGTTGACAACTACACTTTTGAAGTCGTCAAGGATTTCGTATATCTAGGATCCAGCACAAACACCAACAATAATGTCAGCCTTGAGATCAAGCGGAGACTAACTCTTGCCAACAGGTGTTACTACGGGCTCAGTAGGCAATTGAGAAGTAGAGCCCTCTCTCGACCGACGAAAATGACGCTCTATAAGTCCCTCATCCTTCCCGTCCTAATGTATTGCGCAGAGACGTGGGCATTGATTATCAATGATGAGAGGCTGTTGGCTGTTAGGAGCGTTCGAGAGGAAGATACTCCGTAAGATCTACGGTCCAGTATGCGTAGACGACGTGTATCGAATAAGATGGAACGATGAGCTGTATGAGCTGTACGCCGACACTGACATAGTCAAGCGTATAAAACTCCAGCGGCTTCGCTTGCTGGGTCATGTTGAGCGAATGGAAGAAAGCGCTCCGGCTAGAAAGGTGTTTTATTCGAACCACGGTGGAGGATCACGCAGAAGGGGACGTCCTAATCTCCGTTGGAAAGACCAGGTGCAGGGCAACCTGACTGCACTTGGCCTTATCAACTGTCGCCAACGCGCGCATAGCAGAAGTGACTGGCGGAGCTTTGTGGAGGTGGCCAAGACCGATCATCGGTTGTAGCGCCAGCTAAGTAAGTAAGTAAGTACACTGGCTGCGTTGGGGAGGCGTATGAATGTAGTTGAAGGGACTCTTATTAGACGTCTGAACCTACACCGCACACCATTTTGGACCCGACGGTGTAGAGTTTCACGTCAAAGCCCCAAATTACCCTATTTCCTCCAATCCGCTCTGGATGGGCAGATTAGAGAAAAGTTTTTCCTGAAGTTTAGGGTAGTTGTAATGTGTTGATGTTATGTAGCAATGGACCCTGTAGGAGTATATTGCTGTGGCATTACTTGTGGTCCATTTTCCTACTTCGTTGAGTCTGACTGCGCTACTTGAGGCGATTGATATTTTGTTTAAAACTAGTGGTAATAAGTGATTGATTAAGTTAAAAGCCTTAGCTGGCCTAGTGCTCCTGTAACGAGAATACTAGTTGATCTTTGTGTTCTATTAATTTTAGTTTGGTTGCACTTCTTAGTTAAAGCTGGCCACCAGACCAGAGCCGCATATGTCAATGGCTGTGTATGACCACAATGATATTTTTGGTTGAAGACCCCATTTCTTACCCATTTCTTCTCTTGCACGTATAGAGTGCTTTGCTCGTTTTCTTAAGGGTGAAAACACATCGGATTAGTCAAAACGTTTTATTTTGTTTCATGAAACAAGAGTGCATTGTTTCTTATGAGGCAGCACACACCAAAGCAGACAAAACAAAACGGCTCCGTGAAATTGGGTCCAACGAAGAATAGTCCTAAAGAAAAATGAAAAAAGGCCCAATAAAAATTATATGGAAAATAAATTGTGGAAAAAACACCAAATATAATTTTTTACGTTTATTTATTTTGTGAAAATTAAAAAAAAATTCCTTTACTGCATGCGTTATTACGCAAATGGAAAACTACATTAAATTTTATGATATATTTTGCTTAATTACAAAAAATTTCGTTTTCCAAATTTTTAAGAGGTTTTATTAAAACTGAAAGTCAGTCAAAAACTAATAAATGATAAAAATTTTTAATTTTTCTTATTCGGGTTAAAAAAAAAAAAAGCTAAACATGTTTCATGTTGTCGAATTATTGTAAAATACTCTGCTTGCTCTCACACATTCAAGGGTAATTTTTGTTACTTTTCGTTTGTACTTTAAAGTGTTTTGAAATTGTGATAAGTGTAATTGAATTAAAAAGATATGAATTGTGAAAATTTTCATGGAAAGAAATAGTGCATTACTGTATGTTAATGAACAAAAAATGATATAAGAAAACGGTCAATTTATAAAAATATTGTTTAGCAGGAGGAGAAAACTTAATGTTCTTAATAACATAAAAGACGATTGTATTCATACGAACGTAGCAGGTGGTAATTCAAATGGCAACAGTGGAATTCGCAACGTATTTCGAGAGAACGGCAAGATCAATTTTGATTTAAAAATTCAATTTTTTTTTATTTTCCTTTTACCTAACAACAGATATCAAAATTAATTTAAAAATATTTGTTTCCCCAAAATTAAAAGGTGATTGCAATATTTGATAATCAAGAGCTTTGTTGATTCACCAAAGACACCGTTTGTAGTAATTGAGTCAAAGGATGAATCAAATCCGCGGCATTTTTTTACTGAATGCAATATGGAAAATCCAGAAAATCACTCCTTTTGCTTATTTTCTTCACTCAAGACCATCGATCTTATTATTTTTTTAATTTATTTTGCTAGGAATAATATACAATAGTAAAGGTTATATAATTAACAATTTATTAGTTAGATTACATTCTTTTACAAAGTTAAAAAGGTTATTATTTTTCTTTGTAAAGACGTGTGTTAGTAAACTTTATGGTAAAATTGATCTAAAGTACTTCTTTCTTACTCTTCTACGGGTAAAAAGGCTAGCATGATGGCGGTGAACTATAGGGATAGTTGGGGCTTGCGAACTTGGAGTTGAAAGTGGTTTAATGATGTTTGAAGTTTGTTCATTCTCTAACTTTTAACTCATACAGTTGAGATTTTATAATTTTGGGTGTATCCTTTTCTATCGATTAGTGGAGCGTGATATACGGCTACAAAACAAGTTGCAGCATCGGCATGTTCATTTCCACTTATGCCCTTAAGTCTTTGACCCGTAAAATGTTTATCTAAGGTAAGGGTTGGATACCTAAATCACGTAGTTTATTTTCAATTTCGTTGTTGTTGTTGTGAATATTTGTATATTTGTTAAAGTTTTGGGATTAGCTTCCATGTTTATTCGGTTACCCGTTTCTTAATAGATCTAATTGAAGTTGGAAAAGTGTTAATACTACGTTGTTGAGCAGTGTTATATGGTGCATTCAATTGTTTGTGTTGGCGTTAGCGCACTAGCCGTAGACGGGAAGCGAGTACACGCTAATTAAAATTTTGTTGTTGGAAATATGTATGATTTCACATGTTTCAATCGAGAGGGTTGCCCCAGATCGCAACTCCCATTTTTTCAGATCTAGTAGTATTTTGTGAAAAGCGATATTTACAGTGTTGATATCTTTATCTTTAGTAAAAATTATTGCATCATCGGCATAAAGTAATAAGTTTACGTTTTTGTGCTTTAATATTATTTATTAATTTGCTCAAAGGCTATGAGCCATTCTTGTATAAATATAACGCGCACAACATGCAAAAAGCTCGTAAAGCGCTTTGGCGCTACATGCGGTCATAGTCGACATTGTTGATCCTGTGATTGCGTTCCCTTCTCATTCTCCCTCCATCTTACTCCCACCTATCAATCAAAATACTACCGATAGTGGGGATCTCTGTGGTATGTCATTGTGAAGAGGACAAATGTTGGCCAATTTATTGTTTATTCTGACTTGGAGTTTTTGGGTGGTCATGAAAGCTTTAACTAAGTTAAATACGTTTGAACTAATGCGCCAACTATCAAGTTGTCACAACACCACCATTTGGGTTCAGGTATCACAAAGCCGAGTGCCAAATGTATGGGTAGACTATCTTTTCTATAGTGGAGTTATACAGATATGATAGCCTATTTTTAGCAAATTTTGGCCTTTGGCATGTAAAAGTACGGGTTATAATTGCACTGGTGTGAATTTAACTGCTAAGGCTAAGACTTTCACGGTTGGGAAAGTCTACAGCATGCTTCGTGTTCTTTGGACGACGCAGTACTTTACTCCTCTTCATATACGAATGCTACTTGCTAAAGCATATCTCAAACCAACAATGCTATATGGCTGCGAAATATTTGCAAATTGTGATAGTCTAAGTAAAAATAAATTAAATATTCTTTTCAATAACATTGTTCGTTATGTGTTTGGACTAAAACGAAGAGATCATGTTTCCCAGTATGCTAAAAGAATCCATGGCTTAACCTTTGATAACTTACTGAACTATCGAACGCTTTTATTGTTGCATAAAATTATATGTAATGCAGAACCCAGTTATTTGTTTTCGAGATTAAACTTTTCTATATCCAATCGAACTAATATGATTAACTGTTTACGTGTTTCTTGTTTAACGTCTGAAAGGCAGTTTTTTGTACACTCTGTTCGTCTTTGGAATGCACTTCCTAATAGTTTAAGATCTGGTAATAATGCTGTGCAATTCAAAAATAAACTAGCTTTATTCCTTTCTTCGCTGTAATAGGAAATAATGAAATATATCATGTTATTAAAATTTTTTACGAATAGATGAATAGATGTTTAATGCTTAATTTTAAAGTAAAGTTTAAATTTGTATGTCATGCAATATATATTATAAGTCGTATTTAATCTTGTTTACGCTATATGCTGCCGGTACTGCTAATAAGGTTTTAAACTTTGTTGTGACGGTTTTCGAAAAATAAATAAATAAATAAATAAAATAAATAATTCATTAGGGAAATTAGAGTCGCTTGAATAATTTGGCCAAGTAGCTGCAAAGGCTTCAGCTATTTCCTATGGTGATGATAGCAGCGTTTGGTTAAATTTATGGCGTTAATAGTTGTTAAAAAACAACTGCCCATAAGTATGCTAAATTTTTGATGTTAGCTGCGACAAGCTCCAGCCACATTGGTGGCGAAAATAATATTGCTCTTAATAAAAAAAATGGCAGAATTAGAAGCTCTATGCGGCGAACTTAAATCGCAACTTGAAATTAACACAGTTTCAAAGCAAGCTCTAGATAAAGAGCAAACCACAACAACATACGAAACAGATGAAGAAGATCTTGCTCGAGAAACCGACTGGATTGTTAAAAAAATAATAAAAGAGCCTCAAAGAAGCGTAAAGCTACTAGCGTGTCACCTGATCCTGACAAAGTGACGCAAAAGTAACTAGATGAAACGAAAAAGCCACCACCAATAATGGTATCTGTCTCCGACAACTACAATGATATATGAAAAATAATGAAACAATAAACCAAAAACAAATTTTTAATGAAACTTATGAACAATAACTTGTGCAAAATCAGTACTTTTGATGCTAACGATTATCGGGAATTAACCCGGGCCCTTTACTTTACTTACTTTTAATGGCACAACAGCCCACGGGCCCTAAATG
The DNA here is from genome assembly GCA_958295655.1 of Palloptera scutellata. Lineage (NCBI taxonomy): Eukaryota > Metazoa > Arthropoda > Insecta > Diptera > Pallopteridae > Palloptera > Palloptera scutellata. The sequence goes on from OY282451.1 coordinate 33,290,835, forward strand.
AAGCAAAACTTTCATGGCACTCATATAAAGATAAACAGTACAGACCAATAAGAGTCGTAGCGAAAAATCTATTGTAATCTATTGTAAGTGACCTCGAAGAAAAGGGGCTTAAAATCATAAGCGCGCTCAAAAACTACAATTTAAAACCAAGAAACCTCTGGATATGTTCATTTTAACCTTTGAGTTTACTGAAGATACCAACAAAATTCATGAAATCAAAGAGATTCTTAATACGATTGTATCTATCCACCAAAACTTATCCCTCACTAAATGTCAATCTTTCAACCACACCAAAAACTACTGTCAAAAGCAACATAGATGTGTGAAGCATGCAAGCACGAGTCCATAAACTGTGAAAAAAATTAAGACAGTTACCCAGAATGCTGCAACTGTGGGGAGCGACATCCAGCGTCATATCGTGGTTGTGTGGTAGCAAAGGTCGAATTTTTGGCAAAATGGTCTCGTAAAACCAATGCAGTGATTTTGGAACCAATCGTGCATTCACTCTTCTTAGGCCCAAATGATGTTTTAAAAAGGTTTTCACTGATCCTTCCGATATTCCAACGATGCCAGTATGGTCTCTGACTGTTAATCGTCGATTCTCGAGCACCAATTCCTTGATTTTATTGACGTGTTGATCATCAGTTGATGTTGATGGCCGTCCTGAACGTGGTTCGTCGTCAACGCGTTCTCGACCATCTTTGAACAATTTGTACCAATCAAAAACACTTGCTCGCGACATACAATTATCACCGAAGGCCTTTTGCAACATTCTGAACGTTTCGGCACCAGAAATTTGATTCCGCACACAAAATTTAATGGAACTTCTTTGTTGAATAATTTCACTCATTGTGAAAATCGCCGAATGCACTTTTTGTACTTCAGAAAGACAAGCGTACTAAACACTAATGATTATTTTAATGTGACATTTGGCACAGACGTCACCGACAGTCATACCAACCTTAAAAAAATAATATTTTGATGAATAGGTTTCCGCGCGAAATTTAAATTAAAAAGTCTTACTACTTTTTGCCCACAGTAGTATGCCTAATAAGCGAAACACATTTCACAAAAGAATCGTACATCAAATTTAAAAACTATAATGCTTACTTTCCTTTTTATTTTTGATGGCACAACAGCCCATGGAGGGCCTAGGCCGAGCTTTTCGCATCTACTCATGTTGTGCGTGTTATATTTGTACATGAATGGAAGGGACCTACAGTTTAAAGCCGAATCCGAACGGCGTAGGAAAAGCTTTTCATAGCAATTTTTACTCTTGTATGTTTGCCATTGCCTGACAAGAGGTGGTGCTGTGTAGAAAAATTATTTTTTCTACCTTTTTTTGATTTTGCCTGTGCCGAGATTCGAACCCCGGACACTCTGCGTAGCAGTCCAACGCACTACCACTACGCCACAGCGACCACACTATAATACTTATACTTAATAATTATTCATCCAAGCAATAATTCCAGAGGTGGAAAAGCTGTTATAATTAAAAACAACATTAAACATCGCCAAGAAAATAAAATCTCTACTGAAGAGTTCCAGGCAACAACCGTTATAATTGAAGAAAGTGGTTCCAAAATCCAAATAACGTCCATTTATAGTCCACCGAGACATAATATAAAATGTGAACAATACATAGATATGCTGAATGTACATAAACAAAAAATGTTCACTAGGGGTCCAGAATAAATACCACAAAAGAAAAGGAATTGCTTAAAGCATGTCAAGCCACGGGATTTGATATCGTCTCCACTGGTTCTCCAACGTACTGGCCAACTGATACAAACAAACTACCAGATGTTATTGATTTTTTCATTGTCAATAAAATTCAAAAAAGACACATTGATGTTAAAGCTGGATACGATTTAAATTCTGACCATTCACCAATATTACTTACTTATGGATGCAACATACTACACACGCAACCCAAACCGATATTAACGAACCGTCTAACAGACAGGAACTATTTTAAAGCAAAGATGAACGAAAATATCGACTTATCCGGCAAAATACGAAACATTGAAGACCTAGAGAGGGAAACCCATAGCATTACGAGCTTGATTCAACATTCGGCATGGCGCAGTACGCCAATGGTGAAAAGCAAGCAATCCGATAATATTTATCCGCCGGAAAAGAAATATTATCCCAAAGTTTAGATTCCGAAAAAACATTCAACGATCGAGCAACTACACAGAGCTACGCACGAAATCGAAAAGGCCTTAGAAAATAAGGAAACTTGTTCAGCTGTGTTTCTTGATATCTCTAAGGCTTTTGATGGGGTCTGGCATTCTGGCCTTATTTATAACCTTCTGCCACAGCAATACTGTAAACTGTTGGAATTGTATATTGCCGAAAGGTTCTATCGAGTTAAACTAGATGATGCGTATTCAAAAGTATATCCTATAAATCGCGGGGTCCCTCAGGGAAGTATACTAGGCCCGTTGTTGTACCTGCTATATACACATGACTTGCCGGTAAACTCAAGTTGTGTTGTTGGAACTTTTGCAGATGACAGGGTAATAATGGCTACAGGTCCAAATAACAACGTTTAAGATACCGCTCTCCAAGAAGTTGAACAATGGACCAATAAATGGAAACTGGCAGTAAATAGCTCCATGTCTATCCACGTCGACTTTACCAACAAAAGAGAACCCTAAATTCCATTGTTTCTAAACAGTGAACAAATAGAGCTGAACATTAAATACAAAAAACTAACTTGGTTTATTGGAAGGAGATCCAATGTGTCTCAACAAAACGAACTAATGATATACAAACAAGTCTTCAAGCCTGTGTGGCTCTATAGCGTTCAAATTTGGGGCTGCGCAAACAATTATATAATAAATATGATACAAAGATTCCAAAACAAAGAACTCAGGGATGCAGTTAACGTTCCGTGGTATGTGCGAAATGATGACCTACATCGTGATCTTAAAATACCTACAGTCAGGCAAGAAATACAGAAGGTTGCCAATACACATCATGACAGACTGAGTCAACACTCAAACAGCACTATTCCGGCGTTACTTTGCGATGTTACACCCAGACGTTTAAGTCGGTTCAAACCAAAGGACCTTTTAAGGCGTTTCAACCAGCAAGGAGATTAGCTAGCTCAGATCTACATGCTCACTTTAGATAAGTAGTATTACGTGCAAGTTTACATTAAAAAACCTCTTGTTAGTCAAATGTGACTAGTTGTTGTTGATTTTTAAATAATTAAAAAAAAAATTAGAAAACAAAAAAAAAATAGGTGTTTGTGGTATCACAGTTAGTGATTTTATGTCGGCCTATGTTTTCTTGGGTGTTGAAAGGGTTTAATTTAGATAAACTCTTCTAGGCTTTTACGTTTCGCTATTGTAACTGCTACTTTGAAGATTACAAGACTTGCAGTGGATCTGCAACTTTTATATTTAGCTTAACTTTGTTACAAGACCAGTTCTTAAAATTATTATAGCTTTCTGCTGTTTTAAATTTTGATTATTGGTTGGTTTTTCATTAAGTGTGTAATAATCGTAATAATCGTTGTAAGTATTCGGGAATGGTCTCCCCCGTAGAGACAGTCAGATACTTTCCAATCGCAGCTAGGGAAGAGCTGAGGAGTAACTAGTTAGAGATTTACATGGGAGAATATATTATTTGTTGAGAAACCTCTCATGTTTATGGAAAATGTGCATAGAGAACGAAGTTTCTTTCTCTGATACCTGGCCGCCTCAGAGATAACTGTGGCCTTCTCACGGTATGGGTACGCTGCCGTGATGGATCCCGATATTTCTCCTTATTGATCATGTACTGACGAGCTTGACTTTGGTCCGGCGAAGCATTAGTAAGAAATAGAAGATGTCAAACCTAAAAAAACACAAAATTCGGATAGAAGTGAGACGCCTATCATACTTACTAGTTGAGGGGCTTAATAAATCCTAGCATCCAGCCAAGAGACGGCTGTGTCAGTGAGTAATAAGGCAGATACCAGCTACTTACTAGACAATAAAAAATCATAAAATCAAAAAATTCATCAAAATGCACCATAGTGGTTGAAAACTTCCAATAAAATAAATAATAATAAATAATAAATAGTTATAATAGAATAACTCCGAAAGCGGTATTTTGAAATCGCAGTACTAGAAGGCTCGCTTCATTCTAGTCAAGATTTCTAAGAATAATGTAGCTGAAGCAGTGCAAGAGCGAGACGCTGAGGCCAAAAAAAGTATCAAAAAATTATGCAGGAATGCAATGAATTCCTTGCATCTAGAACCCAAAAAAACCCGGCGAAGAGAAATCAATCACAGAATGTGATCGACCAGGAACCGAAGAGAGCCAATATGACCAATGTATCAACACAACATCCATTCAGCGAGGTGCTTAAGGATAACCTACATTTTACACTGATAGACCAGGGTACCAACAGAGGGAGGGGAGTCCTGGAGAGATGGAGGGAGATCGAGGCTAAACTCTCCAGAATCGTGCTAAAGCACGTGATCGAAGCTCAGGACGGCACTCTTCCTTCCTTCGACTTTGCAGGGGTCCTCCGCTGTAGGGTGATCAAGTGCGATGACGGCTGGTGAAAGGTTCTTGAGGAATGCGTTGCTAAGATCAGAAGCGTCTGGGAAGGCTTGAAGCTCAAGCTGATACCACCCAAGGACATTCCTTGCCCACCTATCTGGTTGCCGGTAATGGAGCTAGGAAGTGTTGAAATACTTTAAATCACACAACCCGGCTGTGCCGAAGGACAGTCTGTGCCGACTGGACAGTCATTAAGGCAGAAGAGCCGAAAAAATCAAGTATGACCTTTGTGTTACAGCTTAATGAAGTATGCCCACCCATACCAGTAAAAACTGACAACAAATTGAGGTTTGGACTGAGAAAGGCAAACTCAAAATCTTTAAATCGGCCAATAACGAGGATGCACTAGAAAGTGGTCGACGACGCTAACGACCTGTTGGAAAACCTGGAGTTGGCCGATGAAACCCAAATGGCCGGTGTTTAAAGTAATCCATATTATTTTGGAGCACTTGAGATTTGCTACAGGTAATTTGGATGTTTTCTTACACGAGGGAAACATCGACATCGGACTCATACAAGAGCCCTTGGTCAGAGATCTTGACGTCAAAGGTTTCCATGACAACAAAAACTACAATATATTTTACTCAAAAACAAATGATAAGCCTAAATCATGCATACTTAATAGCTAAAAAGCACATCAACACAGAGAGTGTTCAAACTTTAGCAATTCAGATCTCGCAGTCGTGAAACTGGAGCAGCAGAACTTGGAGGTTTATCCCACATGCCGCACGACAAGCCTGCACCACCTGACGAAGTGGCACGACTGTTATCATCACTCAAAAGCACAGACACACTGCTATTGGGCTGCAATGCCAACTCGAGACACGAGATTTGGGGAATCTCAGAAACGAATGATAAACTTAATTCTAATCTTAACATAAGTAACGTGGGAACAACACCAACTATTATGTTTCCGAGCTAGGATAACTTTGAGGGTTGGGAGGAGGTCTTAGACGTTACATTTTGTACAGGTAACAACTCTAAGAATTGGATGGTGTCCAACCAGACCACTGCTGGATACTCTTCGATCTAAATCTCAAGAAAGAGAAGCCTGCTCCTTATAGAAATCATACAATCATGGGGAGTTTTCAGTAGACGTGTCCGGTCAAAACTTCGTTCCCATAACAATAGTTCAATAAAATCGGTAAAAATCTTGATGAAAAGGTTAGTGCTTTCGAAGCTGCCATGAATGCTGGCTTTAAGGTCTCCTGTCCGATCACTTGCAGTAAAAAAAACCAGTTCTCCTTGGGGGAATGAATACCTAAGTCGGCTCAGAGAAATGACTACGACAATCTTCAACATCTGCTACAAACACAAATACTTTTGACCATATGAAGACCGTCTCTAAGAATATAAGAAATCTATCAGAGAAGCTAAGAATGCAGCTTGGAGATATATGTACCTGTAATTCTATCGAGACAACTAAAGACTCGGCCCAAAGAAAACTCCTGCCCATTCTTTATAAGGAAGGACAATGGGGAATGGATGTAGTCTTCTACTGAATTTTTAGACCTTCTAAGGAACACTCGTTTCCCAACAACTCAGCTTACATTGAGAGCAATGATTCTAGAGTTGAAACAGCTGGCATATCTCCCGTGACCATCAATTCCATTGAATCTGAAGATAGTACATATTTTATTGGACAGCAGGCCCTGATGGAATATTTCCGGCCATGTTGTGGAGTCTGCGTGAAACGGTGATTCCTTGGCTACAGATTTTCTAGAATAAAAGTCTGTTACTTGGATACGTCCCATCCAGCTGGAGATGGGTAAAAGTAATATTTATCCCTAAGGCTGGAAAGATGGGACACGAAACTGCTAAGGATTTTAGACCCATTAGCTGGCCATCCTTTGTTCTCAAAACTTTTGAATGCATTCTAGATGCTCACCTTTGAGATTAATAGGGTAGGTCAATCGTAATTATTAATGTAACCTTTTATATTCCACTGTTTAATTTGTAACGGACATAGTTGATAGCTATGGGGGTCCATGTTCGATCCTTGCGCTTCTATGTTTTAAGTCGACACACAGCCTCCTCGTGGCGTCCCCTGGATAGCGATCTGACAACCGTCAGTGAGTTAACTAATGTGTGCGGCGGGCTTCTCAATGGCCTTGAATGAATGGTTGTGCGTCGGGCGATGACTCCCGCAAACGCCCAAAGGACAACGATTTACGGATAGGCACCTGGAATGGCCGAACCCTCTACAGGGAAGGTGCCTCTACCCAGGTGGTGGATGTCCTCCAATAATATAGAGCTGACATCACCGCTATACAGGAAATGCGATGGACGGGACAGGGTTCCTCCAAAAGAGCATCCTGTGATATTTACAACAGCTATCATGTGTAGAGACACGAATTTGGTGTTGGACTTGTGTTTTGGGAAGAGACTGCGTCATCTAGTCTCGAGGCTCACTGCCGTGAACGAGCTCCTAGCCACTATCCGCATAAAGGAAAAATTCTTCAACATCTGCCTAATTTGTGTCCATGCTCCGACAGATGAGAAAGTTGAAACGACCAAAGATGACTTCTACGAGCTCCTTGCCAAAACTTATGAGCATTGCCCCCGCCACGTTATTAAAATCGTGTTATTTGACTTTAATACCAAGGTGGGCAAGGAGAGTCTCTTTGGTACGACAATCGGAAAATTCAGTCGCCACGACGAAGCCAATAACGGTATGAGACTGATCGACTTCGCCGCCTCACGAAACATGACAGTTAGTAGCACCAGATTCCAACATAAAGATATCCATAAGCCACTTGGCTGTCCCCTGATCAAAACACACGAAACCAGATTGATCACGTTTTGATCGACGGAAGGCACGCTTCCAGTAGACGTACGCACAATACGTGGTACAATACATCGACTCAGACCACTACTTGGTTGCAGCCAGGGTCTGCACACGTATATGTGTAGCAAATCGCGTACGGATAGGCACAAAGAGAAAGCTGTATATCGAAAAGCTGGAATCACAACAGACAGCCCAAGCCTTCGCCAACCAACATGCACTCCCCCTATCGCAAAACACCCCTCAATTTGATGATATATGTGCGCAGTGGACGCACATTTCCCGCTCTATGCGTATGGCTGCCGAAGAGGTGCTTGGCTACCACCGTCGACGGAGAAATACGTGGTACGACCAAGAGTGTCGCGATGCTACTGAAGCAAAAAACTCTGAGCCACCCTGCAGTCAGTTGCAACGCGAGCTGCTAAGGAGCGATACAGAAAGTTGAGGAGGGAGGAGAAACGTCTTTTCAGGCGCAAGAAAAGAGATGAAGAAAGACGCGAGTTCAATGATATCGAAATGTTGCGAGACAGGAACGAGATCCGAAAATTATTTGAAAGAATAAGACGTCTAAGTGATGGTTTCAAGACCGGGGCCTTTTCCAGCAAGGATGAAGACTGAAATCTGGTGTCAGATGTTCAGGGCGTGATATCATAGCGAAAACACGCGAAAACGGATACTGTCTAAGAAAAATCTAACTCGAAAAACAAGATTGACTTATATGCCTGCTCATATTTGTTTTTAATTGTTTCTATTGTCGATAGAATTGTATTGGGTAATAGAAGAGTAAATTGCAATGCATATTAAACATAAGCAATGGAAAAGAAAACACAAATAAATCCAATTAAAACCCGATCAAAAACGATAACTTTAGAAAAAAACAATAATCCATCGACAGATAACGGAAACAGCGTCAATCAACATGACATACTAACTACCAAAGAACAAATTCAAAAGGAAGGAACCCACACAAGTCAAGCAAATAAGCCTAACATTGAAACTCAACCGATAATCGAGAGCAATCGAGGTGCTCTCATAGCGTCACAAACACAGACTCAAACCCGAACATCAGTCTTAAAACTTGGCGATATCGAGAATCCTACCAACAATACCCCTGCAGCGAGCGAGCTCTCATGGGCAGAACAATGCACAACGCCAGTAACGCCACATACGAAACACCAACAATTAATAACGGATACTGCTCTCCTCAAATCAACACAAAATATGCAAAAACAAAAAAAGAGCACAAATACAAACAATATGCACGCAGCAGCAAACCATAATGCATCACAACATCAAAGTCTAGCAACATGTTATGAAACATCCGCTCATACATCTACAACTGTACCAAATCAACATGAGTCCCAACAAATTGAAATACCAATAAATACTAAAAATACTATTAATCTCAACACTCCACCAATTAATACTATCACAACTACAGCTTGTACCTCTAATAGAAATACTGAAACAACTAACACTGTTAAAATTATCGTATCTAGTGCAACTTCTACGGCTGTTACAACAACAACTAAAGCATCAAATAGTTCATCATCAGCGATGACAACAAGTATTATAAATAATAAACCATCTGTATCTGTTGCTATATCCACAACAACAACACCAGCTAAAATATTAAAACCAACAGACACTCCAAAGTCTAAGAATAGCCAATCTATAAAAACTGCTGAAAGTTGCATCACGCCTCAAAGTAACAAACAAGTTAAAAATACCGGAGTAAGTAAAAAAAACAATAATTTAACGCAAAGTTCAGGTAAAACCTCTAAAAAAAACACAAATACTAGTCAAACAACTTTAAATTATTGGCTTAGTAAACCCCTAGTAGCAAGTAGAATAAATAGATTTGAAATTCTTTCGACCGATGATGGTAATGATGAAGCAAACCCTGAAAATCAGCAAATGAGCCAAAAAGCACCTAAACCAAATAAACCACCACCTATCTTTATTGAAGGAGTAGAACAAATAAAGGTCCTAACAGATGCGCTTAAAGGTACAATTGGGGAAAAATTTGTACTTCAATCTCTTGTCAATAATGAAGTCAGAGTGCAAGTAGCAGACTCGGATAGCTATAGAGCGTCAGTAAAAATGCTTACTGAAAAAAATACGAAATTTTACACATTCAAGCCGAAAGAAGAACGTAACTTCAGAGTCGTGTTAAGAAACATGCACTATTCGGTTGATACTGAAGATATAAAACTTGAATTAAAAGAGAAAGGTCATGAAGTAGCCCATATTCATAATATGCAGCAAAAAAATACTAAAAAACCATTACCAATGTTTTATGTGGAATTCTTACCAAATAAAAATAATAAAGAAATATACAAAATAGATACTCTTCTACATACAAAGATAAATTTTGAAGCTCCGTACCCAAGGAGAATCATATCACAATGCAGTAACTGCCAGAGGTATGGCCACACAAAAAATTATTGCAAAAGAGATCCAGTATGCGTCAAATGTGCTGGAAAACATAAAACAATCGATTGCCAGTTAAGTAAAGGGGCTCAAAATGCCAAATGCGCTTTATGTGGTGGTGAACACACAGCTAATTATAAGGGATGTCAAGTATACAAAACTTTAAAAATAAAATGCTTTCCACCTCTACGTGAAAAAACACATATAAACAATGAACTACCAAAACCGGCAGAAATACAAGAAGGTATAAGCTACGCTGATGCAGCAAAACGAAATCTCCCGAGCCACCCATTCCCAGCAGATAGAAGCTACGTTGATGCAGCAAGGCCAAATCTATTGAACCACACAATTCCAGCAGCTAACATTGATGTTGCCTGTACAACACAAAATCAACAACATAATCTTAATGAACTTAAGGAAATGATGATGTCATTGATTCAACAAGTTGCCAAGATGATGGAAGCTGTAACAATGCTTGTAACCAAGCTTAGTTGCCGAAATGTATAGCGGCCTAAAAGTGGTAGTATGGAATGCAAACGGTCTGTTTAACCACTCACTAGAACTTAAAATTTTCCTAATGAAAAATAACATAGATATTGCACTAATTTCTGAGACTCATTACACGGAAAAGCACTTCCTTAGAATACCTGGGTACACAATTTATAATACTAATCATCCAGATGGCACAGGCCATGGTGGAACAGCAATTATTATACGGCAAAAAATAAATTGTATCGAATTAAATGCATATAAAACTGAACATATACAAGCAACAAACATTCAAATAAAAGATGAAAATGGACCCATAACAGTGTCAGCAATATATTGCCCCCCAAAACATTCAATATCAACTGACCAATATGTCAGTTATTTTCGATCAGTGGGAAATAGATATCTCATAGGTGGGGACCTAAATGCAAAAAATACTCTCTGGGGATCCAGGTTAACTAATAAAAAAGGTAAACGTTTGTATAAAGCAATCCAAAACAGCAACGCTAAATTCCTAAGTACAGGTGAACCAACCTATTGGCCTAGCGATTCAAATAAAATACCGGATTTAATTGATTTTTGCATTATCAAAAATTTAAAAAAAGATGCACTAAAAATAAAATCGTTGTTTGAACTTTCATCTGACCATTCTCCAATACTTGTTGAATATAACACGATGGTCACCAAAACTGTAAATGAAAACAATCTACATAATCGAAATACATGCTGGGATACGTACAAAGAAAATATAGTAGCAAACCTTGAATTGAATATTCCATTGAAAAATGAAGATGAAATCGAAAGTGCCTTGCTATTCTTAAACGAAACCTTAACTAAGGCTGCTATAACATCAACACCGGCCCCAACATTAGCAACGGATAAATTAAACTTGCCACAATCCGTTCAAAATCTAATTAAAAGCAAAAGGAAATTACGAAAAATATGGCAAATTACAAGGCTACCAAGTGATAAAACAAAATACAACAAAGCTGTTAAAAACCTGAAAAAAGCATTAATAGAAAACGAAAATAAAAAAATTAAAAAATATCTTAGTAATCTAACACCAACAGAAGAAACAAATTTTTCATTGTGGAAAGCGGTAAAAAATCTTACTCACAAAATTTTTCACCAGCCGCCTTTAAAAAAAGGAAATGGCACTTGGGCTAGATCTAATGAGGAAAAAGCAGCAACAATTGCTAACTACTACGAAAAAATATTCTCAAACGACTCAATAACAAGCCAACTAAATGAAATTGAAGAAACGCATCAAACAATTGAATACAACACTCAATATATAAGAGTACATGAAATTGAAACTTGCATTAAAAAAAGAATAAGCCACAAGAAAGCACCAGGTTACGACAATATAACAGGCAAAATGCTCAAAGAACTTCCGTTAAAAGCGCTACAATACCTTCGAAACACAATGAATGCAATGCTCAGACTAAAATACTACCCCAAACTATGGAAAGTGGCAGAGATAATTCCAATACAGAAACCAGGTAAAGATGCCACACAAGCATCATCATATAGGCCAATCAGCATTTTACCAACACTATCAAAAATAATGGAAAAACTCATATATGACAGACTACAACCAATTTTACAAAGAACTCGCGCAATACCAGATCATCAGTTTGGCTTTCGCTGCAAACACTCCACAATCCAGCAGGTGCATAGAGTAACGCATAAAATTCTCACGGATTTAGAGAGAAAACAATTTTGCACTGGGATCTATCTCGATGTAGAAAAAGCGTTTGATAAAGTTTGGATTAAAGGACTTCTCTACAAACTCAAAAGAATATTACCAGAATGCTTGTACCAATTGATAAAAAGCTATCTCTCAGACCGTCACTTCTATGTGAGACACAAAAATGAAATATCCACACTACGAAAAATTACAGCTGGAATCCCGCAAGGAAGTGTACTAGGACCAATTTTATATACCCTTTATACAGCAGATATACCACAGCCTACCAGCAGAAATTCACTTATAGCTACATTTGCAGATGACACAGTAATCTTGGCATCACACCAAAATATTACAACTGCAACAGCAACACTACAAGAAAATATTGATGAAATCACGAACTGGTTCAGCAAATGGCACATAAAAGTAAATGAACAAAAATCTGTTCAAGTTATATATACAACGAGAAAAATTATTAATCCTCAACCCATTAAAATTAATGGAACAAATGTTAGGATTGACACCGTCGCCAAATATTTGGGAGTATACATAGATAGTAAACTTACTTGGAACTATCATATAGAAAAAAAACGCGAGCAAATGAAAATGAAATTTCGGGAGTTATACTGGCTACTGAACAGAAAGTCTAGTTTAAATCTACACAACAAAATACTAATATACAAATCAATAATAAAACCTATATGGACATATGGGCTGCAACTATGGGGAACAGCAAAGAAAAGCAATATTTTAAAAATACAACGTCAACAATCATCAATACTAAGATGCATAGCAAACGCGGACTGGTACATCACAAACAATAACATTCATCATGATTTAAAAATACCTACAATCACCACTGAAATTTCAAACTACAGTAAAAAACACCACGAAACAGTAAGACAACATATCAACAGTGAAGTATCGCAATTACCAAATAGAGAAATCGAACAACCGCGAAGACTGAAAAAAACAAGACCAGTAGATTTAATCTAACAAAGTAGAATGAAAATCCAAAAATTACTAGATAAACGATATATTGATACTGATCAATGTATTGACTAAAATCCAAATAATTGCTGTGAGGAAATGTATTAAGTGTTGTATATGAATTATCATATGTAGACAGATGTACACATACTATTGGAAATTAATAAAAAAAAAAAAAAAAAAAAGATGTTCAGGGCATAGTGAGATTATGGAGGGAGCACTTTTCGCAGCTGCTTAATGGCGAAGACGGCAATAATCCCGCCCCTGCGGAACCCACTCCGGAAACCCCAATCACTGACGGCGTTGAAGTACCGCCGCCTGACTATGAGGAGGTCTTAACAGCCATTGCTCGGCTGAAAAACAATAAGGCTGCAGGTGCAGATGGCCTGCCTGCTGAGTTGTTTAAGACCGGAGGCGAAGAGCTCAAAAAACGCATGCATGAGCTTCTATGCAGAATATGGTCAGATGAAAGCATGCCAAGTGATTGGAATCCCAGCGTACTCTGCCCAATCCATAAGAAAGGTAATTCCACGATCTGCGCCAACTACCGTGGGATAATATTGCATATTGCATATAATATTCTTAATATTGCATATAAAATTCTATCGAGCGTACTGTGCGAAAGACTGAAGCCCATCGTCAACAAACTGATTGGACCTTATCAGTGTGGCTTCAAGCCTGGTTAATCCACCTTCGACCAGATATTCACACTACGCTGGAAAAAATCCGAGATAAATAGATCGACACCCATCATCTATTTGTCGATTATAAAGTCGGCTTCGACAGCACGATCAGGGATCACCTGTACGCCGCTGTGTCTGATTTTGGTATCCCTGCAAAGCTCATTCGTCTGACCGACACCACCAGCGCAGTGAAAATTGGGACATACTTGTTTGGATTGGAATAACTCTTGCCAACAGGTGTTACTACGGGCTCAGTAGGCAATTGAGAAGTAGAGCCCTCTCTCGACCGACGAAAATGACGCTCTATAAGTCCCTCATCCTTCCCGTCCTAATGTATTGCGCAGAGACGTGGGCATTGACCATCAATGATGAGAGGCTGTTAGGAGCGTTCGAGAGGAAGATACTCCGTAAGATCTACGGTCCAGTATGCGTGGACGACGTGTATCGAATAAGATGGAACGATGAGCTGTATGAGCTGTACGCCGACACTGACATAGTCAAGCGTATAAAAATCCAGCGGCTTCGCTGTTGAATTTATTATTTCAAATTTAATTAAAAATTGGGTTTTTTTTGTTGTTGATATTATTGGTCTATGTCGAATGTTAGGTCATCTGAATCATCTGTAATTTATAGTTTGCCGCTATTGTACTATTATTATTACCTATAGTTGATGAGGGATGTAGAAGAGGTTTTTTAGAAGTGTAGAGTTCTACGGTATCAGTGGTGGTTATGTTCAGATTTTGCTCGGCGAACACCATGCAATTGTTGTTGCACGGAACACTTTCACTCTCACAACGGACACGATATGGTGGGTGAAATGTACACCGAGCACGCCGAGTATTCAGGGTGTCAATTAGTTGTTCTACAAAAAAGGAATAAAAATGTATGTAAAATAGAAGGAAAACATACAAACCTGTACACCATTATTTTAATTTGCAGAAAAGCGAAGTTGCGAATGGTTTTAGTGTTTAAAAGTGAATAGTAAATATATTATACAAAAATTGATTGAACACCGAGCGCGAGAGAAAAATATGATGTGTTCGCCAAACAGCGAACACCTGCGAACACCATTACCTTACCGGTTTATTTTTAGTAAAAACTTTCTGAGTGAGAGTGATTTTTTTATTCTTTTCAGTACTTATAGAAGAGGTTACAGCTGAGTAGCTAGATAAAGAGTATGCTAACGGTGCTTGTTTTTTGTATATATTTTTAGCTCCACGCATTGTGCAATTTCTTATTTGTTTTCATTCGCAAAATATCTTTTTGTTGAATAAAATTTTTGCACCATTTTGTGGTATTACCGAGTTATTGGCAAGATTTGCACCTCATAGGGTTAGGTATATACTCCCGAACTTTTACCTAATATCAAGCTATTTCTAATTTAGAGGGTAAGTTGTACAGTTCGAAGGTCAGCAAAGCAACGCCACTGGGTTTTGGTATACCATCAATTACTTTAGTAAATTTGTAAATTGAATCTACACTCTGAGATTTTGTTTCTGAACTATTTCATGTTCGGCAATGTTCTTGAGACAAGGTGCAAAAATTGTGCGCTTAACATTGTTAAGTGTTTCAAGTAATGTTTTCATGTTTCGGTTTTTACTAGTAAAAAAGAAGGGAAACCCGATTATACTATTATTATATTATTGATTAGGGAGCCATTTTTGCGAAAAATTACAGTACCGTTTGAAACAGAAAAAAAATATCAAGTGTGAGAAGAATGCACATAAAAATCGGGAAAGATTTCTACTATAATTCCTACAAACTCTAAAATAAGTTGCTTATTTTTAGGGTTGACCAAATGAGGCGCAGGAAAGTAAACGGAAATTAAAACTATAAAATCTTATTTTTGAATCAAGCTCTGCCCAATCCATAAGAAAGGTGATTCCACGATCTGCACCAACTACCGTGGGATAAGCCTTCTTTATATTGCATATAAGGTTCTATCGAGCGTACTGTGCGAAAGACTGAAGCCCATCGTCAACAAACTGATTGGACCTTATCAGTGTGGCTTCAGGCCTGGTAAATCCACCTTCGACCAGATATTCACACTACGCCAAATCCGGGAAAAGACCCGAGAAAAACAGATCGACACCCATCATCTATTTGTCGATTATAAAGCCGCCTTCGACAGCACGATTAGGGATCACTTGTACGCCGCAATGTCTGATTTTGGTATCCCTGCAAAGCTCATTCGTCTTTGCAAAATGACACTGACCAACACCACAAGTGCAGTGAAAATGTGACAGACCTCTTCGCACCATTTGATACCAAAAGAGGTTTCAGACAAGGTGACTCCCTATAGTGCGGCTTCTTTAACCTTATGCTGGAGAAAATAATTCGAGCTGCGAACATCGACATCTCTGGCACTATCTTCTACAAGAGTGTCATGCTGCTAGAATACGCTGATGATATTGACATCATTAGCAAATCATTAGCAGTCAGTGCAGCATTATCCAACCTGGAAAGGGAGTCTCGTCGTGTGGGTTTAGTGGTGAACGAGGACAAAATGAAATACCTTGTGTCAACAAACAAAGCGTCACGGCGTCTTGGACAAAATGACACTGACATAGTCAAGCGTATAAAACTCCAGCGGCTTCGCTTGCTGGGTCATGTTGAGCGAATGGAAGAAAGCGCTCCGGCTAGAATGATGAGGGTGTTTTATTCGAACCACGGTGGAGGAACACGCAGAAGGGGACGTCCTAATCTCCGTTGGAAAGACCAGGTGCAGGGCAACCTGACTGCACTTGGCCTTATCAACTGGTGCCAGCGCGCGCATAGTAGAGGCGACTGGCGAAGCTTTGTAGAGGCGGCCAAAACCGATAATCGGTTGTAGTGCCAATTAAGTATAAAAATCCAAATTGGGAGAAGTCGACGTAAGGGTCGGGATATTTTTCATATGAAAGTATGGCCCATACAATTGAGCAGAGACATTAACGTCTGTTCTCTCAAAGCGCTGTAATATCATTTACGCTAGAAACCATCGATACCTATACCGATCTCCACGGCTCATCGATGTTAATCGATGGTTGTCTATGATTTTCCCTGGGCTACAGCAGAGCTTATCCCCAAAAATAATCATCAAGGTGAATTTAATAAAGTTGAGTTACTAGCATATCGCGCTTCTCTTCTTCCTTTGTGGCGAAATGTGGTGAAATCAGTAAGTTGTCATTGTTTACGTTTGATTGCTCTTTTTCCACCTTTTTTTTCCTAAGCTGATTTTCACTGAGTGATGCCATTATGCGTTATTATTGTTTTTTGTATTTATTGTACTTCTGCTTTTGACAGCAGATTTTGACATTATAGTTATACCAATATAATGACCGCAACAATAAAGCTCTGTTGTTATTCCTGAGGTGAATTTGTTGTACTGCTGATATCACCTTATATTAATTTGCCTTGATATGCATTGCGAACCATATGTTTTATAACCTTGGAGTAGGGTATTTAAATAGATACTTCAATATTGTAAAAACTCTTTATACCCTTCATAATGGAAATAAGATTTATAACAAAATGAAATGAAATTTATTTGCCTTGAAATTTATATGAATTTAATGTTTCCGAACAATATAATATATACATAGTTTGTATACTATACATATAGTGTTTTACAATAAAATAGATATGAACTTCTACATTGAAATTGAATTGTTGGTACATATATTACACCTTTAGCTGGTACATCTCAAGCCATATCAAAATGTTGTGAAAAGTTCTTCTTGGATGCTGTTAGATCGTAAAAGTTGGGTTGGCATTGGTCCTCCTCCCAAGGTACTTGATATTACATTAGATTGGAAGGCATTTGCGTTTTTCCGTTCATGATATTCATCAGAGAAGTCCTAAAATTTTAACATTTAGTAAGTGCCTAATATTTCTAAAAATTATATTGGATTTACCTTAAGGCGATTACCAAGAAATACAGCTCTTTCTCGTTTTCTAACCATGTAGTCAGATGACATAAGCCATCTATGTTCAAGACAATCTTCTGTATAGGGTCGTTTCCTAAAATAAATAAAACATAATACCTATAACTTTTGGAATATATATGGTAGATCTTACGTGGGATGACGTTTAAAGAGAAACATAATGAAACGTGTTGCCTCAGGAGTTACTTCTTTAAATAAATTTTCGAAGCGATAACGGACGAATGATATATTTTGCTTGGTATCATGTTCATCATTACCACGGAATGGACTGCAGCCAGAGAGCAAGAGGTAAGTTAACACACCAATCGACCAAACATCGCTTTGAGGAAATACAGGCTCTTCATTTACCATTTCTGGAGATTGAAAGTCTAACATGCCGCATGGAATAACTTTTGAACCAAGCTTATTTACACGTTTCGCAGACCCAAAATCGACCAGCTTTATTTGAATTGAGCGAACAGAAGCCATAACAATGTTATCAGGTTGAATATTAAGATGGCAAAAGCCTCGCCAATGTAAGTATTGCAGCGCATCTAAGAGCTGTTTAATAACACATGCCACCATTTGTTCCGAATATTCATGTCGGCTTCTAAAATAAGTCAATACGTCAGCACCTTGAAGTTTTTCCATAACAAATATAGCCAATGGCACATTTAGTGGTTTATATGCTCCAAATAGTGCAGGGATACGTTCATGCCTTAAAGTCTTAAAATTGTCGAACTCAGTCACAACCTGATTTTCATTTTCATCAGTGACTTCAAATATTTTGGCAACAATAATTGCATCAGTTGACTTTTGAATTCCTTTTACTATAGTACTAAATTCACCATGATATATTTCCGATATGAAACTATATTTTTCATTTACACTCGTATCTGTCACCCAATTTGGCGGGTCGCATTCACAATGATAATCGGTATGAACACGTTCTTCCTCTGGAACAATTTCTTGTCCATTTTCCGTTAACTGCTGTAAGTGTTTCATTGCTTTCGTAATGTGAATTTTTGGTGAATTTATGTTTGATGTGGAAGCATTTATGGGAATGCCTATAGCGCTCCATCCAATTCGATTCCGGGATGCAAATCGGAATTGGTAGTTTGTGTTTGGTTGAAGATCATGAACTAGATAAAACTCATGGTCAATATTTTCTGCGATAGTTGTCCATATATCACAAGCTGATTCCTTGTATTGCAAACTATAGCAAAGAACTGGGGAATGACCATCGTCGCGAGGTTGCTTCCATCTAAGAAGAATTTCAGAGTTGCTGACGGCTGACACTTCAGGGAAATCTGGTGGGTCTGGCAAAGTTGCAATAACCACACGACATCTTGCCATTGTTTGACCTATTTTGTTTCTAGCCACGGCTTTGTATATTCCAATATCGAAACTCAGAGCAGGTTCGAAACGTAAAATAGAGCGACCATCTTCATCAGCAATGATTTTAATGCGTTTTGATTCTGTAAGTACCATGTCATTTTTAAACCATTGTATACATGGTTTTGGATCACCAACAGCAAAACAATGAATATGTGCAGGCTGATTTTCCGTGATGGCAAGGGGCTGAGGCTTTTCTCGGAAGAACGGGGGGCATCCTTCTCTTTTTGTTTCTAGTACAGCGTCAGCTTCTGTGTATTCGTCCAAGCGTGGCCCTAGTTCTGTACGCAGCCTTCGTATAGTATATGAGTCATTTGCACCGTACATACTTATGCGGCTGCGAGTACGTTCATCATCAATTTCTTCATCCATTATGTCAGTAAAACGTCTACGTTCCCGAATAATTGGAAGCTAGTAATATACAACATATACATAAATTGAGTTTTAATTATTTTAATTGATTAAAAAGTATGTACATATTTGTTATGAAAGCACGTGGCACCTTCAATACAAACGAAATATTTTTAACTGCACCCATATTTGGAAACTATACCTCTAAATGCAATGACAGTTGATATGTGAAAGTAGTTCTTTTTGGGCAAGTAGTGGCGCCTCCCACATAAAAATCTTGAATTTATAGGTAAAGGGATCACATCAAAATGTGTGTGTGGAGGGAAGATGTAAGCAGTATCAACTGGGCAGAATAAGTTTTTTTGTACCTCTCACACAATTCTTATACTTTTTTGAGTGTTTATTGCAATCATATAAGATACAATTTTGAAATGTTTCTGTTGTTGCTGTAATTTTTGTATTTCAAAAATTTTGCCAGGACCGGACAGCTAAGCCCAGCTAGTCTTTAATAAATAAAATAACTTATTTTACATTTTAAGTTGAAACTAGTTCCCCTATTTTTCTCATTCTCTTAAATTATTTATATTGGTTTGAAAACAACCTCTGAAATTCATTGTTACTTCTAAAGCAATGTGGCGGCAACATTATGGCTATGTCTGCTTTCATTGTATGTTGTGAGACCAAAACATATTTTTACTGACCGAGTTTCACTACAAAGATATCTTATATAACACGATGACGCCTGCGGAATGCATGGTCCTAATATTAACGTTTCAGTTGGACAACGGTCCTGTCCACACTTAAATTTTGTCAAATATTTGTTACAAGACGGTCACCGGACTTATACCCTCCATTTTGAATTACAAATATACATGGTATAAGTAAGTAAATAAGTATTTGAACTTGAGTTGATGTCGAAAATGGCCAGAATTTTTTACTTTTTGTGGAATTTTTTCTCTTAATTTTATTATACTATTTTTTTTTTTTTTTTTTTTTTGATACAATATTTTTAGCAAAAAACTACAACTTGTAATAACATGTAATACCTGCAGCTCCTCGACTAAATTTTCAATCTACCCCTTGTAAAATTTACGGCCTTCAATCATTTTGGAAATGAAAAAATATATTCATATGATTTTAATTAAAGTTTGTTTAGAAAAATGTTAAAATAAATTTTGGTATATTTATAATATTTTGTAATGGAATCGTTCCCTATTCTGTAAATATAGGTTAGTCTCCGTTTTCTTTGCAATAATACATTTATCTTTTCAATTACCTTGTGTTGTTCTGACATTTCTATTGTTTCTTTTAGCATTTTCCACAACATTTTGATATCGTTTCTATTATCTATTATTTTCTTTTCCATATATTTTTTGTAGTGTGCATTAATGTTCGCCATTTACCCATCCTGGTTGCAATTCTATATATTATTTTTTTTTTAGTGAGTCCATTATCATACCACTTATTCAGGAGTTGCACGTTAATTGATTTTACTTATCTGATTCATAATTTCCAGCATAGTAACATTTGTTGTCTAAATTTAATTTTCCAATCCACCTCATGTTACAGCATCGTAACTGATTTACTGGGTTTTCTCCATTATAATATTTTCACGAAATAATTAATTTTTCAGATCTCATTTTATAAGCTGTTTTAGCTTGAAATGAAAATTTAATAGTTTCATGATCTATAACTTTATATTTTTTTAGTATTTGACATTTAGTGCGCTTGTATATATGTAGTAAATCTATATGCGATTCTGTATTTTCAGTAATTCTTGTGTTGAAGTCAATCTGTTGTTGCATCGAGCAAGCTGATTATATTTCATGCAATTTCGTGCTGTGATTAAACTCTTTATTCACATTTACATTAAAAATACCAATTATTTACGTTTGATTCTGACATCCCGAAGATTTCGTTCAACGCCTCTTCCAGATAGTCTAGAAAGTCAACATCACTCATTTCCGGTGATTTACCATTTAATGTTACATTTTTTAAGTTTTTAAGGACCCATTATACTTCACATTGTAATCAATGGAATTGTGTACGTACTTACTTCAAAACGCCCCCCCTATGTCTACTATATGAGCCGCATCTATGGTAACTGGTTTATAAGTATGACTAAATGTCTCATTTGAACTAATGCCACTAGTAGCACACGTCTCTGAACATAAGCCTATAAATCGGCATACTTAAAGCCGAATGAGTGAACCACTTAGAAGTAAAACATTCACAGAAATCAGGTTATAAATCATATTGTTAAAAAAAAAAATGTTATTTTAAAGGAAAACGTTGTAAACGGAAATTTATTTTACATTTGGCCTTGAATTAGGAGAAGTAAATGTCATAATTCCAAGAAACGATTCATGGGTGAAGGTTAGGTTAGAGTGGCTGCCCACAATAGGACACATTTTTTTTTATAACCCACGAATCCCACCAAGAAATGCTGAATAGAATTTGAATGTTCACTAAAATCTCTACATATTCCACGAAAAGGATCAATTTGAGCATAGTTTGTTCTGCATATGCTAAGTTTAATAGGAATAAAATAACGTGAGTTTCTACAGGGTAGAAATATCTATATATACCTATATATAGAAATATATATATTATAATATAAATATAAAGATAAAATGCCATTCAAAATCTTTATAAAAAATGTTATTTATATTCAGCATCTTTCTCCTGCTTATTAATGTCAGTAAGTTTTAATCGATGTTCACAGTGGCAGTTTCAAAAGAAGATTCCAAAAAAAACTTTTCAGTGCAAAAATAGGAAATTGTTTTTGAACTGATTCACTTTATTAATGTAGCAATTATATTGAGGATTCCATACAGGAGATGCATACTCAATGATGGATCTAAGTGAAGTGCATAGCGTGTTTGTTGTATTCTTTGTATATAACATTCTAATATAAATTTTTTGACCAGCGTAAAACAAACATACGAGTTGCAAGTTAAAACTTGATTTAGAGTCTATAGTCACACCCATCTGTGTGATCCTGTAAAAAGTATTTAGCAGACATACTTAGGTTGCTACCTCGTATTTATCAATATTAAATAACATTAATTAAATAAAAGCCATTGTCATTGAATCTAAACGTGGAATATGAAGATTTGAAAAATCAGCAAACAAGCTTGAAATTTCAATGTCGTTCCATAGGCGGAGGAAAGTCGCTTGTCTTATGTTTCGAATTTACAAAGCCATAAAAAGGTTTAGAATCGTGCTGAATCTTAATTTTTATACATTTTAAATAGTTTCCATAACATTCATTATACAGTTTAGGTACTCATGACGTAGACGGGAATAATTATGACAATCAAATTCTTTTATAAGTTTTAAAAGTTCGCGAACTTCGATTTTTAAAGTTTTTAATTTCTTTGTTAACCAGTCTTAGTAAAAGAAATTTTAATTTTAGGTACAGGTTGTTCAAATGCTTTAATAAAGTATTATTAAATAGCGATACACTGCTGCCAATGTCCAGATTATCTAACGGCCAAGAGGTAACAGAAAGAATATCAATGAGTTTATTATAATTAGTTCTTTGAAAACATTGTTTTAATTTAACAGTTTTTATATCACATTTTGACTATTAGGTCTAAGGTAGGATGAAGACCATCCTCAGGAGAAGCCGCAATTTTTACTCTTGTAGGTTTGCCTGCCAAGAGGTGGTGCCGTGTAGAAAAATTATTTTTCCTTCTTTACTACAACTACAACTTCCTCAGTTATCCTAGTTTTTGGATCCATACGAGAAATGCACACAACCTTCTCTGAAACTGGCCTCGATTTATAAATAAACTCTTTCACAATTGCACCTTTTGGCAAAAGTTAAAAGAATGCTAATTTTAAAATAAGATATATTTCTTTGATATGAAAAGTTAAACTTAAGAACAATTTCAATTTTTGATTTTATATGGAAATCGCGATATAAAAATTTATTTTTTTTGTGCAACTTACAGTCTTTTTATAGCACATTCAACTAATGTTAGCTTTTTTGGAACTGGTATAGCACCTTCAAAGATAGATGAAGGTAAAATTTGATTTTCAGTTGCAGTTGAAAAAGAATAGATTGAAACATAGCCAAAGCTGACGAAAATAATGTTAGAGGGACATAGATAGCGCTAGACGGGATAAGAGATTGCACAGCGTTAAATAAATTGTGTCGATTCTCAATTGAGAACACTATTAACAAACATTGTAAAGGCACTTAAACTCGTTAAAAAGCTTTACGTTCTTTTTTAATTTCTCCGAAAACTCCTTAACAATCTCACTAAATCCATTCCTAGTGGTATTGAATTTACTTCATGTAAAGGGTGTTTTTTCTAGAAGTATGGTTTTGAATCTGGCAATACTTTTTTCGGAGTTGATCTTTTTCACAGCTGTCACTTGATTTATGCAAATTATTGAAATTTATTATCAAAATTCATGCGCTGTGAAAAAAGTGTTTAGCAAGCAACGTCCAAATGGACGTGGCATGTGGCTAAATAGCGACGAGGCTCATTTTTGGCTCAATTGATACGTGAATAAGCTGAATTGCCGTATTTGGAGTGAAGAACAGCCAGAGGCAATTCAGCAGCTACCAATGCATCTCGAAAAATTCACTTTTTGGTGTGGTTTATGGGCAGGCGACATCATTGGGCCGTTCTTCTTCAAAGACGATGAAGGCCGCAACGTTATGGTCAGTGGAGAAAGGTACCGTTCGATTATAACACTATTTTTTGCCGAAAATGCTAGAATTGGACTCGGACGATATGTGGTTACAACAGGACGATGCCAATTGAAAGGCGAATTTGGTGAGCAGGTAATCTCACGTTTTGGTGTAGTCAATTGACCACCAACATCATGTGATTTGACCCCGTTAGACTATTTTTTGTGGGGCTATGTTAAGTCTCTTGTCTATAGGGACCAGACAAACACGATTACTGCTTTGGAAGCCAACACTGAACGCGTCATTTGTGAGATTCCGGCCGAAATGTGTGAAAAATGTGCCAAAATAGGACCTTCAGAATGGAACACTTGAAGCGTAGCCGCGGGCAATATTTAAGTGAAATTATCTTTAAAAAGTAAATGGCAGGAATTGATTTATCGACCCAAATCAAAAATTTCATTCACTTTTGTAAAATTTCTGTGAGACCATCAAGACACCTTTTTAAGTGTGCAATTCTGATAAACGCAAATCGTTATTATCGTTAAAAAGTATGAAAAGATTATGCAAAAAAAATAAATTGAAATAGTAAAACTTTTGGGAACCACTGCACATGTGAACCGTACTGTTTCCAAATATGTATTTATGTGTGGAAAAGATTAGGAATCGCTGCAAATACAAATTACCGTTTGCATATATAGGTATACGCTGAGAGTGCATAAAACCGAACAGAGATCGCTCTCACTGGCTGAAATCAGCCAAAATAATAATATGACTATAAATTAAATTAAATATGAAAAAATTAGCAGTAAAGTTATTTAATTGTCGCTAGTGGTGTAGTGGTAGTACGTTGGACTGCTACGCAGAGTGTCCGGGGTTCGAATCTCGGCACATGCAAAATCAAAAAGTAGAAAGAATAATTTTTCTACACGGCGGCTCCACCTCTAGGCAGGCAATGGCAAACCTACAAGAGTAAAAAAAATTGCTATGAAAAGCTTTTCACTTCGCCGTTCGGATTCGGCATTAAACTGTAGGTCCTTTCCATTCATGTACAAATATAACACGCATAACATGAGTGGATGCGAAAAGTTCGGCCTAGGCCCTCCATGGGCTGCAGTGCCATTAAAAGTAAAGTAAAGTTATTTAATTAAAGTTAATTTAATAAAATAAAACAATATCACTTAGCTGGTTTTAAATCAGACAAATCACCAAATTCACAAAGAAACACCAAAATCACAATAAATATCCACTAAAGAACAGAGCACAGAAAAATCACTACAATTCTCTCTCAACAGTCAACAAGTTCATTGTGATACGACATTATTATTGAATGTGCAATAAATTATGTTATTTTTTATACTGACAGCCATATTATTATAAATAATATAATATATTTAATATTCACTTTCAAACAGTAAAAATATTGCAACTTCGCTTTTCTGCAAATGAAAATAATGATGTACAGGTTTGCATATTTTCGAACTATTTTACATCAAATTTTGTTCCTTTTTTGTAGAACAACTCATTGTCACCCTGAATGCTCGGCATCCTCGGTGTACATTTCACACAGCATATCGTGTTCGTGAGTAAAAGCTCTCTCTTCGTGTTCGGTGCAACAACATTTTGATGGTGTTCGTCGAGCAAAATCTGATCATAACTACGACCTAACGTTTTGCCAAACGAGCCAATTCAGATATGTGGAACATTTACTGAAAAAATTATAGCATGGCGCTATAAACGCTATCACCACAGCAGATTATCTGCTACATGCAGCAAAAGCTACGCCCCTGCTACATTTCAACGGTTAGTTGATAAGTTTCTATCAGGTCTTCCACAAATCTTAGTTCTGGCATATCTGGACGGCATTGTAGTATTTTCAAATGATTTCGAATCGCCCATGATCGATTTGCGGCTAACGTTTAAAAGGCTTAAAATGTTTGGTTTTCGAGGAAAGTGTGCATATTGTCTATCAGAGGTAAAGTACCTAGGTCATGTTTTGACAACAAGTGGCTTACAAGTCGACAGCGTTAAAACTGATGCCATTGACAAAGGACCCAGTTCAAAAAACTTAAAGCAAGTTATATACCTTTTGCAAACTTGTTCTTGGTATAGGCATTTTGTACCTAATTTTCCGGATGTGTCTAAGCCGTTATCGATATTGACTAAAAAAAACAACGTGAGTTAGAAAAAAATGCTTTTAATGCACTTAAAATGCTGTTAACTTCGCCTCCGGTAGTGCAACAAGTCAACGAAAGCAAGCCATTTGCTTTAAAAACCGATGCGAGTAATTGCCATCTATTGCAAGGGGAGAAAGAGGAAGATCCGATTGAATATGCCAGTCGCCTTCTACTTCCGGCAGAAATAAATTATTCAACGACAGAACGAGAAGCTATTGCCGTAGTTTAAGCCACTCAAAAATTTGGATACTCGACGTGGAAGATATATACAGCCGCTGGGTTGAATTATTTGCGTTAAAAGAGGTTACAGCCGAAAACTGCGCATCAACAATTCTTAATGAAATTGTTTCGAGATATAGCGTTTGTGACGTTCACACGCAGATAATGGAAGTCAATATGTTTCATCTGTAATGCAAAAGCTTACTTTCTGTTTAGGTATTGCTCAATCTTATACACCGGTTTATCATCCGAAAGCAAATCCCGTCGAGAGGAAGAATAGAAACCTGAAAACTCAATTAGCCATAGAGGCTAGCAAAAATCGTACTAAATTGGACTCATGTTTACCAACAATAAGATTTGCAATGAACACTGCTAAATGTGAAAGTACTGGCTACACAGCAGCATACCTTAAATTTAGGAGACAATAAAGAAGTCCTCTTGAAGCGCATCATGGCTTTATATCTATAGTGGAAGCAGAAAATTTGATGCCGCAAATAACGCCACATATACTAAAACTACTAAACACTTTAAAATTAGTTATGGAAACGCAGGATATAAACAAGCAGTAGGATAAAAACAAAATCTACGCTGATGGCCAAAGAAGGGTGTAGCATGCTACGTCATCGCATCAAACGAAAATCCCAACGTTCCAATAACAATTCTTCATCCATCAGCCTTTACGAAGGGTAAGATGTTGAACCAAAAGAAGAAAGCTGTTGCAGACAGAAATAAATCAGCAAGCGGCTCGGCACAGCAATGAAAATGAGATACAGCAACACAGAAACACCGCGAATCCCAGCATATTTGTTAGAATATTACCCCTCCAACGACGATACGACTGCTGGGACGATTTCTGCATCAGAAGGGGAGGCTGTAACGGCGCTCATTATCAATATTATGATTTTTTATAAAATATATTTATATTGTGTGAAAAAATCATTTATTTACTTTAACTATATATTTGCCATCACTGTAATCCATAAAGAGAGATCACTCTGTTTAATTTACTTGATCACTCATTTAACAGTAATTTCCATTTAATTGCTTTCTACTTTTTTCATTATTCTAACTAGCTACTTAAGATCAAATATCATAATTGTTCGATACTCATTTGTTAATTTGATATCAAAGCGTTCCTTTACGCTCTTGCAGCTAGTGTAATTGAATGCCATCCCAACTTTAGGGAAGTCCCGCTCCCCTAAATATGATATTAAAATTTGCATTTGCAATGATGCAAGACCATTTGCGTCACATTGTGAATACCGCTAATAGTTTATGGTTTTTAGGGAAACCGTATTATGATCCTGAAATAAACTATTGGGATTTAAAGATATACTTACAGACCAATCAACTGCTTCATTTATGGCAAAAGACGGTGACCTTCTATGAGCCACCTTCATGTATTCGCGAAGCCTTACTGGAAAATTGACATCGCGTAATTGTAGCAAATACGTATCTGGTCCATATTGATAACTGTTGAATAATTTTCATAAAATTATTAAATGAAAAAAATGTCGAAGCAATATTTGATGTATTGAAGTTTTTTGTAAAGTTATTTCACAAAAACAGATCTAAAATACTTAACAATGGATGTGGAATCAATCCACGGCACCATAGTTTCTTTTTCTTTACTTTTAAAAGGAGAGGAAACTCGTTTCAACTTAAACTATGAAATTGTTCACATTTTACCTAGCTTAAATTTTGCCGAACATAGCAACCCCGAAAAATCAATCTAATGGGTCAAATTAGATATCAAAAGTAGAAAATTGGTCTAGCTAAAATTTCGTTTAACATAAGTAACAACCCCGAAATACTAATAAACAACAGTATTTGAAAAAAAAATTTCAAAGAAATGGAATAAAACAATTTTATATTACGAATAGAGATTTGAAGTATCGAATACTTAGCATTTTTTAAAGTAATTTTGGAAAAGTGTTTCTGCTATTGCTTTAATGACCAATAATTGCACTTGACCCATAAGGCACTAATTTCATTCCTAAGAGTCTCAATCGTTGCCGGATTGTTACCGTAATACTTATCTTTTGCGTACTTCGAAGTCGCTTTATGTAAGTTTGTTATAAAATTTTGATGATAGTTTGGACTTTTATTCCATTCAAGATGAATACGCGCTTCTCGTTTCTGTTGTTCATAAGTGATTTTAATACACTGAGGCTGAATTTGATTGCTGCCATTTCGGCGTTGTAAATGCCGGCGTGGATCAGTAAAGTATCTGGTGAGAGATTGCTTTTGTAAGTTAGCGAAATTTGTTTGAAAGTTTTTTTTTTGATGCGCTGAGCGAAGTGTTTTTGCCAAATTGTGTTTTGTTTGGTTTTCATCAGGTAGTTTTGATGGTATTGGCGTATTTATGCTTAGGTGATTCACTATAAGTTGAATACTGGAAATGCTTCTATAGCTTTTGCTGGTGTTTTTGTGTTAATTTGAATGTTTCCAGAAAATAAGTAGAATGTACAGAATGAAAGGGCGCTTTGAGCGCCCTAATGATGTCATTAACCGTCCAGAAGCTGTTTTAAAGCATTTGTTAAATCAGTATTTATTTTATATTTGTTGGTTTCTGAGTGTAGCGAAGTGCTGGACAACTCCTTCAGTGAGTGACATATTTAAAGAACCGTTTCTATGTGAGGTACTTTCTTTCAGGTGCAAATAACTTTAAGTTACTTGTGGATCTTGCTGAGTTTGTTGATAATGATTTTTGTATAATAGTTCCAAAGTAAGTTTCTTGTAAAATTTCTCCTAGGATTCTGATGCTATTTTTGAAGCTTAAGTTAACATTGCTAATTGTTATGCAAGTTGTATTATAATTTCGTTCTCTACAAATATGGATAGCTTAAGTTTTGTTGGCTGGAATTACTGTATCTGTTTTTGTTACCCATCTATGTATTTTTCAAACTTTCATGAACTTCCTCTAGCGTGGCAGAAAACAGAGCAAAGATGTTGTGTGCATAGAAACCTACGTAATCTATACCACGCACATTAGTTAGTTTTTTAGATAAGGTATTTGCGTGTATAACTAACACAAACGCATTTTAAGTTGGTTTGATGCATTTTTTATCATAGTGATATTTCCTGTGGTCGCTGTGGTGTAGTGGTAGTGCGTTGGACTGATACGCAGAGTGTCCGAGGTTCGAATCTCGGCACAGGCAAAATAAAAAAAAGTAAAAAAATTAATTTTTCTACACGGCACCACCTCTTGGCAGGCAATGGCAAACCTACAAGAGTAAAAATTGCTATGAAAAGCTTTTCACTTTGCCGTTCGGATTCGGCATTAAACTGTAGGTCCCATCCATTCATGTACAAATCTAACACGCACAACATAAGTGGATGCGAAAAGCTCGGCCTAGGCCCTCCATGGGCTGTTGTGCCATTAAAAGTAAAGTAAAGATATTTCCTTGCAGGTGTTGCTCCTTTTGTTTTATTAAGAGTTATGTTTAATTCTGAAAGAGTGACCTTAAAATATTTCTGATGATGTTTTCCACACCTGTCATGTTGTCAATATTGATTTTGGTTTTTTCTTGAATTACATTTGTGTCGAAATGATTGCTGGGGATCCTATTAAGTTCCACAATTTTACAAAATTGTGCACTATCAACTTTGGGTGGGAAAAGACTATCTAAACAGACACAATGTTTTTGTGTCTGTTTAGATAGTTTTCAAAGCGTTCCAGGTATATTGTTTGTCTTTTTTGCAGACTCTTCGTACTAGCGCACGCATCTCCTTATAATTTAAGGTTCGCATAAAAGTAGCTTTCTTTGAATTTTCTATGAATTTTCTATGTCCGTTTGTGGTTATGTTGTGCATGAAAATGGGAAAGTCATCATATGCCACCGGTTGCGATACTGCCAGATCTGCACTAGCCATAGACACGTCTCCTGATGTGAGTGCGTTTATTTTGTTTAGTAGTGTTGGTGACCCACCTTTAAATTTTTAGATGAAGATCGCTGGCAAATTACTGCCATTAAGTCCCTCTTCTTGAAATAAATTTGAGATTTCCAAAGGGTGTTTTGTGCATTAGGTCTCCAACGATTAGATGATGGGCGGAAAAGATGACAGATATTAGGTTGACGTTGGTTTCTTTATAAGAATCTAATTCCGTGCACTGTTACAGTTTGGTGAAGGAGGTTGTTTGGTGGAAGTTCTGTGGTTTGAAACGTTGCTGATGTTTTGACTACATAGCATCGTTATTCCAGATTTGCATATCTTATATCGCGGTTGTGGTGAAAGATTTTATAATTGGGAAGATGTCAACTAAATATTCTAAAGCAAACTTATTAATAGTGAAACCCTGAATATTCCGTTTAATATTGATATATTTATTCCAATATCATTTTATAAAACTAACCTTTCATTAAGATTATTTATTTAAATTTATATCTTGCGTCGAAAGTTTATTTCTTTGTGATTTTTAACGATTTTTTGTAAGTGTTTGGAGTGCTAATATCGTTTAAATGAGGGAATTTGTTATATAGTTCTAAGCATCGAGACATTTGTACATGTATCGCTGCCTTGTATGTGTGTTTTTGCTAAGACCGATTTTAATTATCGAGGTGGGTGTTTTTGGTGTGTTTCTTTAGTGGATTGAGCTACGTTGTTTGGTGTTTTCTTTGATTTAGTTTGGTATTTGTTGTTTTTCTTAAGCTTCGTTTATGACGGAAATGCTATTTTAACGACTTGCGCCACCGAAGGCTTGTCAGTAGTTTTCTTGATGAGTTCTATTTGATAGGGACTGGGTTACTGTTGTGCACTTTCCATGCGTCCCGTACTGCGCACCTGCGTTCACTTCTGATTTTGATAACTGCTTTGTGCTTTACTTTATGCAGAATTTCCAGAATTTCATATGGCGCTCTCTTTCCCAGCCCAACTTTAATACTTCAGGTTTTTTTTCGACAATTGCTGCTCCAGTTGGTATCAGTTTATAGTCAGTTTTTCATCAATTTCCTAATTTCAACTGGCTAGTTCTTCTATTAGTTCTTATTCTTCTGATAACATTTCTTGAATAAATTCGGCCTTGTGAAGTGTTCAAACTTTTATGCGAAGTGATTTTAACGGGTACTTCGATATATTAAATTTTCATTTTTCAATCTGAAATATGTTATGGGATGATAGAGGGCGAATTTGTCCATCGCTATTAAATATCGAGGAAAGTGATCATCATTTTGCCTTATTTCAAATTCCAAATGTTAGGTGGACCACTCTTTAATTACAAATTATTTTGTCTGCTGAACAATCATCAGCATCGACAAGAAGAGATGGAGAAAATATATGGTCACATTTGGTTGCGCAATCCGCGCTTCTTGCTTTACAAACACTAATCCAAAAACTTCTAGTGAGATTTTAGTGCATTATTTGGAGATCTAATGTATGGCGCTGAGACGTGGACGTTGACCACAAATGATGAGAGGCTGTTATGATCCAATATGCATGGACGACGTGTATCGAATAAGATGGATCCAATAGCTGTATGAGCTGTAAACCGACACTGACATAGTGCCGAACATAAAAATCCAGCGGCTTCGTTGGCTGGGTCATGCGAAAATTTAAATCATGTTGGCTAGAAAGGTGTTTTATTCGAGCCACTGTGGAGAAACACGCAGAAGAGGACGCCCGTTGGAAAGACCTGATACATGGAGACCTGACTACACTGATACATGGAGACCTGACTACACTGGGTGCAAGCGCGTTTTTATAACTGAGGCCACTGGCGAAGTTTCATCAAGGAGGGCAAGTCCTATCATCGGTTGTTGTGCCAACTAAGTAAGTAACATTTGGACATAACTTATGCCAAACGGTTGGAAAATATCCTAGAATTTTGGCAAATACACAAAAATATTTTAGAACTTTTTTTATTTATGTACATATTTATCTGTCGACTATGTGTATTGGATTAAAAAAATAATGAAAGAATAACAAACTTAACTAACTTACAATTATTTTTAAATACTTCTCTTAAGTCGCATAAGTCCATTTAATCACAAATTAAGTTAAAATTGACGCAGGGTATTAGTCCGACCATAGTTGGCTCTACGGAACGGAATATGGAAGAAGTTTCTGTTCCTAAAGTGCCTTTCGAGTGCATAAATATTATATAGGGAAAGAAGAGGAACACAATCAACGTGACTAGTCAACATGTCTCTAGCAAGCTTAACTGAAAAATACTTCCGTCTATTCTGAAGCTTCAAATCAAGAAGACCACAACGACCAGAATTAGGGAGTAAATTGCTATTTAAGTACGCTAGTTTCATACCAGGTGAATCTCCTTTGGACACTCTCTAATCTTTTGATGTGTAACCAGTGCAATGCAAATTGTTTTAAGAGTAAAAAGATCCATGAATTCTCCAGTATTTTGTTTGAA
Organism: Palloptera scutellata; assembly: GCA_958295655.1. Lineage (NCBI taxonomy): Eukaryota > Metazoa > Arthropoda > Insecta > Diptera > Pallopteridae > Palloptera > Palloptera scutellata. The sequence continues at coordinate 33,323,527 of OY282451.1, forward strand.
AAATCCGAGCATGAAATTAGTTCTAGATATAACCATGTCGTAATGGTCGGAAAAACTTAACTTAGAGTTCAGAATGATCCCCAAGTCTTTTTTGACACGAGAAATATCTTGCTTTTCAATTTAGTAATTGAAGAGAAGTGGGTTCGTTCTCTGGTAAAATGAGGAGAGGAACAACTGCAAGGCAGCCAAATTTAATATTGGCTTAGAAGTCATATTGCCTATTCTGACAAATTGCTTACGTCGAATTAGTTAGTTTGAAAACCAGTTAAGTAATGATGCGTGGAGACCCTTACAAAGCTTTAGCAAGGCGGTGAACACAAAGTCGACCAAGTTACCTCCCTCAACTTAGTTCTTGACAAAATTCGAGAAAAATGCTGGATTAAGTAGTTATAGTAGATCTCCAAGTTACAAAGCTATTCTGAGTTACAGGTATTTGGCTTTAATGGAATTAGTGGCAGTTTAGAGATAAGTATTAAGTACTATAATAATAAACTTCTCGTCTCGTAGTGTGTAACATGCTATCATGCTTTTAGGAAAGCCGTATAAATGCCTTGGGATTACACTTGACATTGGATTCAATGTCTAACAAATATTGCTTAAAGAAAAATTCCTTAAGAGTCTCATATTATTTTCTTACGCGAACATAATTATCACCAAACTGGGGATTCGTCAAATCTTTCTTATGAAGCTTATTCAACTTCGGTGCTGTTTGAAAGAATTCTGATACATGGAGGAAACAAACAAAACAAAAACAGGACAGATAGCTAACCAAAGAAGAAAGGTATAAATGTAAATTAGCCAAAAATTTGTTTATATTGGTTTTTACAATGAATTGAATTCAATGTAGTAACTTTGCTGAAAGTTAAAATAAATAATTAGTATCGTATACATTTCCTTACAATGTATTAAACGGATTGTTTATTGCTTGAGAATAAATTAAGTAATAGTACCGATTCGATACTGAGTACAAATATTGATTCAATACTAAGATCGCTTCAATACTGAGTACAAGTACCGATTCGATAGGTAATCCTAGGGAAATAACTTTGTGGAGAACACCAACATAAAATTAAGTATGGTTTATGAATTTAACATAATTATATAAGAAATAAATTACAAACTTTGACCTTGAAAAAATCGCTTACCTATTTGACCTGAAGTAGTGAAACCCTTTGCCAGAAATATTAAGTAATATTAAGGGCTACTACAAATCGTTGAGAGTCTTAGATTCATATTTTTGGTGTCCCACAATTTAAGTAAGTACACATCAGTACCACAACAAAAGGGGATATATCCCCCGTTAGAACCATTTTTTCATATTGATCAAATTCCAAGAGGTAATTTTCAAACCATTGGAATGTCGTATCGTGCATTATGTGAAATAACAAAAAATATGTTCTCCTCCCATTCAAAAATCCTATCTTCAAATTATTAGATCTCATAGAAACTAAGTAGACAAGAAGCGTATTTCTTTTGACGCTTATACACAATTAGCGATATTCATTCCTACTTAGCTGCTAGTTGTAAATAGATAAAAATAAGTGTTGGCAAAGTGTAGTTTGCTATTGGTTATCAAAATTAACCAAAAAAGTTCCATTTTCAATATAATATATACCTAATTGTCTTGCTTTTTTTTTTGTCACTCATTGCTAATTTTATAATCGTTAAAAGAAATATTCTTCTTCCACACAATGGGCACAACAGCCCATGGAGGGTCTAGGTCGAGCTTTTTTCGCATTCACTCTTGTTGTGCGTTTTATATTTAAAAAAAAAAAAAAAACTTTTAATAGGCAATTTTTACTCTTCTCTTGATGGTTGGAGAAGAGTCAGAACAAAAAAAATATCGTTTAGAGTCTTAATTTGCCATCATAATTTGATAATATAAAAAAGCAAAAGAAATACTATAACAAAACCAATAAAAATATTTTTCTCTTTTTGATAAATACTTATACAACAATTGGCAATTTGTAAATACCATCTATTTAAGTTATTATTTATATCTAGGCACATTTAAGTTTTCGTAACAATACTTACTGGCTTTCGGATTGCACTAGCCCAAGTTCGTAATCTGGATGCAAATACTTGGATACAATTTCTTCTCTTTTAGCTCGTTTTCTTGGTTCTGGGAGTGGTTCTGGTGTTGTCTCTGGAGTATATATATGTCCTGGAGGATAGACCATCTTTGATTGATGTGTATAGCAACCACTGAGTCTTCTGCGGCGGAAATAGTTTTTACATGATGCGTTATCATACCAATCTCTGAAGAGGTCTTGATAGTTTCGAAGACGGTCTGAACCTATTTGATATTCATCACCAGATATCCTTTTATCTAACATAAAGAACCACGAATGTTTTAACGCAGTTTTTACATCCATTCGTTCTTCTGCGCTATACACTAAAAGACGTCGAATGAAGTCACGGCCGTCATCTGATATGTGAGACCAAAATGAATCATTGAAATCCCAGACTCCTTCTCGTATCTTCATTAAAGTTTCACGATCATCACACCCCCTGAATGGATTATGCCCACTTAGCAATATATATGTTATGATACCCACAGACCACATATCATGAGCAAATCCTACGCCATCCTTATTAACCACTTCTGGAGAAACATATTCCGGTATACCATAATCCAATGTTGTTAACAGATGTGTGTTTATTTTTCGTGACAGTCCAAAATCCGCAATTTTCAAATGATTTCCACCCACTATAGAAATTAGCAAGTCTTTAATCTAAAACAGAACAGTAATACTTATTAATAGTTTGAGATTTATGTTTAATTTATTACTGTTAGACCCATATGGCCAACGCCAGCATCATGCATATGATCCAAGCCCCACAATAGTTGTTGGATGTAGCAAGCAATATCACGTTCGGTGTAATAATCACGTTTCAACAAGTTATCTTTGACAAGTTCACCTCCAGCTGCCAGTTCCATGATCAACGTGACATTTCGATCTGTATCGTAAGCATCATGTAGGCGAATTAGATTCTTGTGGTTGAACATGTTCATCATTTCCAACTCATTGAACATAAATGGCCTTAGTTCAGGCTTTCCGTACATAATCTTTGCAGCATAGTTATCACCAGTAGAACGCTCAACAGCATGATATGTGATGCCCTGGGTTCCTCGACCTAACTCATCTCCTATGTCATATTTATCGTTATACCGTTGTTGCTTTGTACGAACATATGGGTGTCTTCCATAAGTCTTACATATGTATTGATCTTCATTTTCTTCGATGTGTACCATTACTGATGTACTTATAGATCCTGCTACATTGCGCGCACTGATCGAATAAAGACCCTCGTCTTTGATAATGGAGTCATGAATAGATAATACGTAAATGTTGGGTTCCAGATGATTCATCTTTTTAAAATAAAATAACGTACTAATGATTAAATTTATAATTTTTTTTTGTAAAAAGATGTACCCTGATTCGAGTAGTTTCAGCCAACGGTTGCCAGTCTTTATACCACCTGATTTCTGGCTGAGGTACTCCTACAATATGTGCTTCAATACGACCATTTTTCCTCATCATTATATATGTTTCATCAGGGCGTTTTGTAAATCTTGGATACTCGGCAATTTTCAGTCTGACTCGTTGACGTGCTTCTCCATGCTCATTAGTTGCAACAGCTTCGTACCAACCGACATCACGGTCGAGCATTCTAATAAAACATGTAATTTATTAGTTTTTTTTTCCATTATCACTCAACAATGTGCAACGCCCAAAATTATGAATAAGGTTTGTTATATAAAGTACCTCCTTTTTCACTTTATACCGGGGTAGGGTAGCGCTACCCTATGCTTGACACTAACAGTGAAGTCACTGTAACATTTTTCAACTGATAAAAATTTTTGATCATAAATTGTTTGTAAACCTTAAAATATTTTTTTTTTTATCTTAAAATTTTATTTTCTCATTGTGCCTAAATAAATCATACTACAATATTGATCAAAACCGGAAAAACATCGGTAGTCTCGATATTTTCAAGTGGTATTTCTTTTTTTAATGGAACAACAACCCATGGAGGGCCTAGGGTGAGCTTTCTGCATCTACTCATGTTGGGCGTTTTATATTTATACATTAATCGAAGGGACCTACAGTTTTATGCCGAATCCGAACGGCGAAGAGAAAAGCTTGTCAAAAGTTATTTTTACTCTTGTAGGTTTGCCATTACCAAAATTGCCGAGTAGAAAAATTATTATTTTTCCACTTTTTGATTTTACCTGTGCCGAGATTTGAACATCAGACACTCTGCGTAGCAGGCTAACGCACTACCAACTACACCACAGCGACCACTATTTTCTAGTGTTACCGATGTTATTAAAGATATTACTGATACTTAACTGATAGTGTCAAGCACAGAACACATGACCAGACATTGAGAGCCAACGTCGATGTCTCAGCGGTATAAAATATTCATTGTTTTAACTATAACTTCACTCCTTATATACATCTAAGATGGGAAATGTATTGATTTCATAAATTTTGTCTATAATGTGAAATGGGTTTATACAGGAAATTTACAGGGAGCGATTGATTTCATTCTATGTATTTGTAATTTAATTTAATTATCTGCCACTGAATAGTGGTTAACAAGCGCTTGTAGCTTAACTTCAGCTGATATGTCTGTGATCACAATGCAATGTTCAGCTGGAAAGCATTTCTTTTTAGCACCTAGGAGAATATTGTAGTTTGGATAAATGTTGGCATTTCAGCCCTCAATAATATAACAATAATAAAATCGTCCATCGATAAAAAGGGTGAGAGCTTCTTCACGGATGATATCATTTAAAGTTTGGTTGTTATCTTATGTAGATTATGGTGGTCCTATCTGGTGAGTGCTTAAAACTTTTATATAGCATACTTATACATTTCTTCGGCCAGACGATACGAATATCAGCTCTAATGTCTTTTTTTTGGTCGTTAAGATCTGTGAAATTTTAGCATGGTCTGCCTCTTTTTGAGCCGCGTTCTTCTGACCTATTTCACCTTTTCCTTTACCAAATCATATTTAGCATCATCCTAACATTAGTTTAAATCAAACCTATGTGTATAAAATACACTTGAAAACTGCAGCGTTTTCTTCGTTTGTGAAACGGCCAAACGATCACTTTTCGGATGGTTTCTGGCAAAAATAGTTTATTGAGTTCTAGGCAATTTTGGCAGACAAAGTTCAGATGAATCGAAAGAGAATAAAATGATTTAACGGAAATACTTATTTTTGAAACAAATATACACAAATCCTGTCTTCTGCAGCCTTTTAAAATTCGTTCATCGGAAAAAAATAATTTTTGAAGCCATACACACATTTTAAAATAATATTAATAGTAAGTTGTTACCTTAAGGTTTTCTTATTTATTTAATTTAACGCCTTTAACCATAAAAGCATTAACAAAGAAGTTAAAGTCGTTGCTGTTAATTCCAAAAATAATTTAATTCAAATGCAATTTTCAACTAAATTTTAAGCGACCTACTGTTGTTCTTGGTTTTTTTTTTGGCTGCTTGTGGTGGAATGCAGCAGCTAGCAGAGTTATATGATGTATAATTATAATTATATATATATATATATATATAATTAGCAATTAACGGATTAACGATTTTCTGCCCAGCTGTGCTCTCTAATGTATCAAAATGTGATGTCAGACTTATATAAAAAATAGATAAAGTAATTTTTTTTTTTTTTATGATACATTCAACACACAGGGTGTACCCCTATGAATGCAGAGCATTGTGTTTAATGGAAGGAAGAAGGAGGGAGAATGAAAGAGGGAATGTAATCACACAGGACACCGATGAAGAGATAGGCAGATTTGTAATTCTTCTTATTGGAATTCTTCTTATTCTTCTTTTAATGGCATTTGAGGGTCTAGGCCGGGGTTATCGCAGCCACTCATGTTGTGCGGACCTACAGTTGTATGCCGAATCTGAACGGAGAATTGAAAAGCTTTTCTTAGGCAATTTTTACTCTTGTAGGCTTGCCATTGCCTGCCAAGATGTGGTGGTGGTGAACCCTGGACACTCTGCGTAGCAGGCCAACGCACTACCAACTTAGCTACGGCGACCACATAGTTGGGATTCCTGAAGGTCATTTGACTTGAAAAATAAAAATTACCTGACTTGGCGTTAAAATGGTCAAAATGACAATACAGAAAATTAATTTTTAAAGTCATATGGACTTGAGTTGATTCAAATGCCTCAAGCATATCTAAAATGTATGCTTTCCAGTTTTCTGAGTGATTAATGATGAATGACGTTTTTATTACGTGCCATGCAGCACGGCCATGAGGATTTTTCTGTTAATTTAGTTATTTTAAACTGGTATTAAAATAACGTATTTATATATCCTATATTTGCAATTTTTATTTTTTAAGTTAAATGAATTTTTATCTTCAGATATATTTTCTCGATATAGTTTGTTGTTTTCTCTAGCGGTTAGTTTATACTATAAAAAATGTTCACTTAACGAAAATGTATGTTGGACGCCAGACGTGATAGGATGGAGAGTATTTGTTTTATTTTAAATTGTAAGGTTTAGGAATAAGGTGGAACTTCACAATTTCGAAAAATCCATTTTATTTTTAAAGTTCCCCCAAACTCAAGATCCGTTTGTAACCAAAAATTTGTATGCAATGCTGATAAATAGTACAATTAACAAAACTTATCAGTCCCTGTTGTTATCACAAATTTAATTTTGAAACAATATACAGTAATGCCCGCTTAATTGCATCGATGAAAATATACAATTTGTGGTCCAAATAACCGGGTAATGCAATTATTAGAGTCATTTCAGTACATTTAGAACTAAAACGGTAAATTTCTGGGGGCAATTAAACGGTAAACTCAATTTAGCTTGGGTTCATTAAGCGTGGAGGCTGCCGAATTGTTACTATTGTACCTGAGGACTGAAACTAAACTACATGTAGAATTTAATAAAAGAAAATACTTTCTTCAAATAGTTTACACCTGCTATTATGCATATTAGACATGCTACACTGTCGCACATTGTGGTATTTGTCAACAGACATTATTAGCATACTTATTGACGAATAGTGTTGCTTGTCCATTTCTCGTATAACTGTAATCGAATCTGCCGCCTGGTTCTATTAACATGTCATCAAAATAGTACGTCATTTTAGGTTTTGGATAACCATAAACGAACCACATAAGCTCCACGTTGTGTCCCTTAACACCATACGTAATATCATTTTCACGTCGTAGAAATCTGTATTGTTCAAAATTTATTATATTATTTTTTAAACTGTTTTTAAAGTATTTTTACTTACTGAGGTGCTTGTGCAAGTCCATCGTGAGGTGGCCGCTCAATATCAAAATCTTTGGGAAAGTATGGAGAAGTTTCAGGTCTAAAATCAACTCCTGGTGCAAGGTAAGTATAAGTTTTTGGTGGTTCGGGAACTATTTTCTGCCTAACATATTAAATTTATATGTATCAACTCAGAAGAATGAATATGATTTTAAATGTTGAAATGATTTCTTACCTATATGTTTGCGTATACGGGCTGGGATCACTAACGCCAAACTTATTTTCTACACGTATTCTGAATCTATAGTCCCGAAAAGGTTCCAAATTTCGTATGTCACATGCGCAACTACGAATACCAGTGCGAACAGTTTTCCAATCACCATTTGGTAGATCCATCATTTCAATCTGAAAATTTTCCAATAAGGTTTGTCAGTGTGATACATTTCTTAATGTGACAAAAATTTTAAACTTCCAACAGCTGAAAATCTTTCCAAATAAAAGTTTAAACGCTTAAAGCAATATTCATTTCAAAACTAAATTTTTATATAAATTTATTTTAATTGCACGCCTTTCTGAGAAATTAAACTGGTAAAAATTCAATCATGTGAAACATATAGTAACTAACTTTATTTTAATTCTTCTTCTACTTCTACTTCTTTTTTTAATGGCACAACGCCCATGGAGTTTCTTACATCCGCTTATGTTGAGCGTATTATATTTTTACATGAATGGACCTACAGTTTTATGCTGAATCCGAACAGCGAAGTGAAAAGCTTTTCATAGACAATTTTTACTCTTGTAGGTTTACCATTGCCTTCCAAGAGGTAATGCCGTTTAGAAAAAAAATTTTTTCTACTTTTTGATTTTATTTGTGCTGAGAGTGTCCGAACACCGGACTCTCTCAGTCCTTAAGAGCTTCAATCGTTGCTGAATGGTTAGCGTAACACTTATCTTTAACGGTTCCCCTCAAATAATAGTCCAAGCGCCAAGCTGTTGGAACCAAATATTCTCTAAGTCCGTATCTTCCAAAAAGGATCAATTATCATACCTTCCTCTGACCAAATCAGCAATTTTTCTAGTTGTGCGTACTGTAACAGTACGAGAACGTGTTGTTTTATACAATAAAGATCCAGTTTCACGCACACGTTTCACAAACTGATTCACAAATTGCGTGGAAAGCGCTTTTCTTCTTTCGAATTTTGAACGTATTGTTCTTGTTGTTGTGTTCTACACACGCGACTTCTTACCTATGTTGGTATATTCGCATGAAATTATATTATACGATGATTCACTACCTTATCTTTCGAACGATATAAGTTTTATGCGAATATGTTGACGTTTAATAGGTAAAAAGATTTTGTTTAGCGAATTAATTTGAATTCTTTTTTTTTTAATTAAAATAAAACACTGAAAAATGCTTTTAATATCCCAGAATTGGATTTATTTTAAAGATAATTTTTTGGCATTAATTTTTGAATGTGTGGCATGTGGTCGCCACGGCTGGCGAATACATTTTCATTTACATTTTTTCTACTTTTTGATTTTATTTGTGCTGAGAGTGTCCGAACACCGGACTCTCTCAGTCCTTAAGAGCTTCAATCGTTGCTGAATGGTTAGCGTAACACTTATCTTTAACGGTTCCCCTCAAATAATAGTCCAAGCGCCAAGCTGTTGGAACCAAATGTTCTCTAAGTCCGTATCTTCCAAAAAGGATCAATTATCATACCTTCCTCTGACCAAATCAGCAATTTTTCTAGTTGTGCGTACTGTAACAGTACGAGAACGTGTTGTTTTATACAATAAAGATCCAGTTTCACGCACACGTTTCACAAACTGATTCACAAATTGCGTGGAAAGCGCTTTTCTTCTTTCGAATTTTGAACGTATTGTTCTTGTTGTTGTGTTCTACACACGCGACTTCTTACCTATGTTGGTATATTCGCATGAAATTATATTATACGATGATTCACTACCTTATCTTTCGAACGATATAAGTTTTATGCGAATATGTTGACGTTTAATAGGTAAAAAGATTTTGTTTAGCGAATTAATTTGAATTCTTTTTTTTTTAATTAAAATAAAACACTGAAAAATGCTTTTAATATCCCAGAATTGGATTTATTTTAAAGATAATTTTTTGGCATTAATTTTTGAATGTGTGGCATGTGGTCGCCACGGCTGGCGAATACATGGCTTTATATGGAGGTCCAATTTTCACAAAAGTTGAATCTTGTAAGCACGTAAACTTAGATCTTTACGAAAAATTTTCCATAAAGTGGATCCGGATTTTTTTTTTTTAATTGGCTTAAAGCGTTCTAACGAAAAATTTTAACACACAAACGACATGTTTTTTTTTTAGAACGATTCAACGTAAGAATGGTTGTTCAATTTTAAATTTAGTTGGAGTAGTTCTATTAATTTCACTCCTTCGTAAATGGATTTACGAAAATAGGAAAAGTTAGATAAACCAAAAAAAAACAGACATAAAAAAATTTTCAGGTGATCCATGTGTAGTAATTAAAGAGTTTTCTTTTACTTTCCTAATCAATTTCAATAAAACACATTTATTTATTTTACCTGATATGTTACAGGATAACGTGGAGTTAACGAAGTAGATGGCTTCCATGTGAGACGTAGATTGGTATCGGTCATTCGAGATATTATAGGTTTTTCAGAAAGTGGAGTGGGCGCACCAGTCTTCTTATATTTATCATAGTCACTGTATTGATCAGCAAGTGGCCGCTTATTGTGTTCATCTATGTCTAGAAACATAATTACATCATTACATCAGTAGCAAAAATTTCAGGATAGAGAATAATATATCGGAAGCTGTTGAATCAGAATTATAAACCAAAATTACTTAAGTGAACATTTGCCCCTCCTTATGTACGGTCATGTTAATAAAAACTGGTTATGGCTAGTCGCCGCTGGTTCAACTCGCAATTCATGGAAAGGTGGAGGTGGACTGAAGGTATTTATGCACATTAGTGAGTTTCAAATATTATATATTTAAATTTTTTTCTTTTTCTTGCACTTCAAACAATTTTGTTTAGTAAATAAATAAGGACTTCCACAAGAAGACTGAAAATCTTGGAAAGAGAGAGCATCCTTTTGAATTTAAATTTATTTTAGTTTAATTGTTGCCAGTGTCGTGGGTACGGCGGGATAAAGTGGATATAAAAAATATGATGCTCGGTACCTTTGAAAAGGTGTTTTACATTGTAACTACAGAATAAATTCTTTCAAATCATAGAAGATCAATAGAAAATCTTTCGTCAAAAAAAATGATTTTTGAAGAAATAGCGGTTTAGTTTTAATCAATACGACCACATATTAAGTTTTTAAAGTAAATAACAAATTTAATTTTACCAGTTGCGTAGATATGATTTTGGAATAAGGGAATATTTTCTGTAATATTTCCCATACGGCGGCTGGCCAAAAGTCGGTGGAGTTCCCAGATCTTTATACCAATAAATTTATTTCACCTGTTGCTGATCTCAAATATATGTATACATGTAAAAACAATTTTATTGTTCGAAAAAATCTACCACTTCGATTTCGACCGACATGGAAAAAAATTGCTCCTTTTATTGTATACATATTTGGCTGTATCAACTATAATGTATAATTTACACAAAGCTTTTCGTACATGTTACTTACTATCATAGAAGAGTTCGGAATGGCACACATCGTCTCCATGGGGATTGAATATACGACACGTGTAACGGCCTACATCGTGTTCATTAACATCTTTTATTGTTAATCGAAGTAAACCATTCGGTTCCATATCCATTGTTATTTTGTCACTAGGGAATAACTTCTGCTCATTTTTAAACCATTCAAATTCTGGTTCTGGGTATCCACTGGCACAAGCTGTAAATTTAGCTGTCATTCCAGGGTATACCTCACAGTCTCCAATTTTTTTAAGAAATACTGGCGGTTCGGAACGTATATGCTTCTTTCTGTAATAGAAATCGGATGTCATCAAATCTGGATAGCCAAATAATCGCAAAGGATAAAAGATTTCAGAGGAAAGGTTTAATATGGTGGAATTAAAACAGAATATTATTTAATATAAATAAAATTTGTATAATTGTATGCATATTGTATGTACTTAAATGATAGCGTTTTCGTAATTAATTTGCTGTCACGGAGTTCTAGTACGAGCACAATGACGAAAGTTAACGTGAGAGCCGCACGAAATCCAAGCGACCGTATCTAGTGATTGTTTTGACATATGTACATATGTATGTTTGTTTTGACATATGTAAAATTAAAATATATAGCACATTCTTCATTATAAATCCCAGAAAATTTACAGTTCTTAAATAATTAATACATATTGTTTAATTAATAAAAAAAACTATGAGAACTGCTAAATTTCAAAATATCCAAGTTTAAATTTTTCTAAAAGTCCACTTTAATTGATTTGTTGTTTTTAGACGTTAGTTTCCTTTTGGCCACAGAATTGTTAAACGTAAAATATTTTTTCAGAACACTTAAACTTACTGCACAATTGTATAAAATATGTCAACAATTCTCATTAATTGATAGAAAATTTGACACCTTCGAGACGTTGTTATTAGGCATTCGCCTTTGCCTTAATTATGCTTCAACTCTAAGCGTTAGTTTGAGTTTGGGTTAATTAATAAATAATAGTTCCGAAAATTTTTTCTTATACAAAATAAAACAGTTTTTAAGTTGACAACGAATAATTTTATGTATCGTATATGTAATTATTAAATTCCATTTAGTGTTTCTCAGCTCTTGTTTACTATACGTCTTTTGTTTACTACAGGTGTCTTTCACGACCATCTAATATAACTTCTAATTTAAGCTCAGAAATTTGATCAAAAAATCGATTTGAAAAACAATTTTTGCATTATTTTTGTATTTACCATATACATAAAAAGATAAATAACAGATATGTGGAATTGGAATAAAAACGGGTTAAAATTAAAAATTTGTATTGTAAAATTCGATGACAACTTACATTTCATTAACTATACCTAACCGGCCTTGTGTAATATCCGTTCCTTCTCTGTTTTTGGCTATGCATTTGTATATACCTTGATCACTCAGGTCACAGTTTTTAACAACTAAAATATGATGATCACCATCGTGTTTTATTGAGTATTTGTCTCCTTCACGAATAGGTTTATCTTGGAAATACCAGTTTAGTTCCGGATAAGGAACTCCGGAAACAGTTACTGGTATCTTGGCATCATTGTTAGGCACTTGTTGCTGATCGAAAATTTTTTGCGTAAACAATGGTTTCTTGTAAACTTTTCTGACGTTTGCATTCGATGTAGATGTATCTTCACCGAGTGGATTTGCCAAGAGGCAACTATAAATACCTGAATCGGAGGGTTCAACTGGTCTTATAGTTAAACCAATATTTTTCCCATCACAAGTAACTAGAATACGATCATTATCAATTAAAGGTTCTCCATCTTTTGACCAATGAACCTCTGGCATTGGGTTTCCAATAAAAGGTGCCGAAAGAACCATTTCCTGACCCTCATCAGCATTCACATCTTTTAAGGATGAAGAGAAATGCGGCGGCTCTTCTACTGCGCCCTCATCAAATTTCGAAGCGACATGCAAATTTGCTTTTGACGATGTAGATCCTTGGTCATTTGATGCAATAACTTCATATAACCCAGAGTCTTCCAACTTCGCCTTGTCGATCAGCATGGTGTAACTATTATCAAGATTTTGTACTACAGCACAATGTTTATTGTTTGGCAATATTTCTTGCCCGTTGTGGAACCATTTAAGGTTCGGAATAGGATGACCCGCTATTCGAACTTGCATTTTCACCGGGAAACCTTCAATACATTGTGTGGTTTTCAATTCGGCAATAAATTCGGGCTTCTTTTCCTTTGATTCTACTACTACTTTTGACAATCCCTCCATTTCACCTTCTTTATTTGTAATCGTACATTTATATAATCCCGCATTTTCAGGTTTGGCTTCATCAATACTAAATAAATATTAAGGTTTATGAGTAATGAATGAAAAGAAGGTTCATGAAGTTACCTAAGGCCTATAACGCCATTCGGATTATTGATAAAGTTAATACTCGAGCTGGGTAGCAATGCAACTCCATCTTTAAACCACTTTATTTCTGGTGGAGGGAATCCAATCACTTGAGCTTCTAATTTAAGTGGCTGTCCAATTACAATATTTTGATCGGTTAGTGGTTTAGTGAATAAAGGTGACTTTGGTTCAGCTGAAAATATATATTTATATACTTATAAAAATCACAATGAACAATTCAATGAACTTCTTTCTTTAGGTCCGATTTTTCTCCAAAAATATATTGCCATAGTTTAAACTGTTGCACACGATTTAAACAATGTTGATTCTAGTAGTAACAATGTTTATCCAACAAATTTCTTGGGTGTAAGCAACAGTTTTTTATGTATGTACTAAGGGCTATTTGGCATTAGGCCCAAACTAGCTACAACAGTTGAAAGCTGCTATATGGGGCTACAGATTCTAGGAATTCTTTAATCCAGAAATATTGTTTATTTCAATATGAGGACAAGATGATGGAGTATTCTCTTTGAAATATGATGGTTAGCCTTATAAATATTTAGAAGATAATTTTATATGGATATGACAATGTTTAGGGAAAACATTATACAATTTTCATAGTTGACACATTAATTTTTTTTTTAAATTTTTTTGTTTACTAGTTAAATATATTTATACGAAATCTACAAAATCGGTAGGCCGCATTCTGCACTTTTAAGAGTTTCAAGTTTAGATATCGCGCCAGTGCTTTTGTGTTAAAGTATTTTCTTTGATCTCGAATTTAAATTAAAAACTTTTTTTTATAAATCTCATCTAGGTTTTTCAAATATTATATATGTGCCATTTTCGTAAAATATGATTCAAATGGCAACTGCTTTCAATTGTGTATTGAAAGCGAAGAAATATACTATATGTTTTTGAAAAATTTAATATTAATTTAAATTAATTTATTGTTATCTGTCTAGAGACGTAGAAAGAAATACGATTTGGATTAAAAATTGTAATGTACAATAGAAGAAACTCAGCCGATTTCCTTTTAAATACTAAGAAAACTAAGTTTAATCAATATACAACTCAAAACATTTTTGCGTAGAATTTAAAAGAAAATGTTTTTTTCATATACACATTAGATCCTAGTGTGATACAAGATGGTGTTTTAAACGATAAAATAAATTTTCCTTCATTTTTTCAATCGGCTTCATTGTTTGCCGTCAACCATAAAATTGGCCATTAAATGTAATTTATATAAAAAAAATAAATTTTTCAAATAAATATTTTTAGAGTCAAAAGAGGTCCCTAAATTCTAATTTTCCGGTAACTTGGGTAAGGTTAATATCACAGTTCAACGCAAAAAAAATTGTGTGCGTCAGTGGGACGCCCTACAGAAGTTAACTTCTTCAGAACGAATGCGTTTTGGGTTTTCAGATTAGGTGTACTAATCTTGATTCCAGGTGTGCTACTTGGATTAACTTCATTTTAATCGTTTGCATTTTCAATGCATGCAACGCCCTCTGCAAAATCATCATATCCATTAAAATATTCATGCTCAAACCATGCGAATTTATTTATTACATCGTTATAGTTACAGTCATCATCAAAATAATCAAATTGTATGACCTCAACAGGTGGAAAATTTGCCACTGGCTGGTTCGAGAACTCGCAAATGTTATGAGGTTGACTAGAAACCTGGCAATTCCCTTCTATGTTTTGTTGTACTGATGCGAATTGTTTTCCTTCCACGGAGTAAAGGTTTTCAAGCAAATTTTCAAGTAAATATTCCGCCCTTCTCTTTAGTTGAGAATCTGGGACTTCGGCCACCTCAATGAATGCCTGGAGCTGTATAATCTGAGGGCTTTCGTCGGGACTCTATAAGATAAGTGTTGATGCAATTATTGGCTCTGATGAACTCATTTGTCATTCATGCTGTCTCTCCAAATTAGTCTTTGCGAGTTGTTTTGCAATGAAATTAGAACTATGCTGTGCATTAAGTTGCACAAGTTTTTTCACGATAGTAGAATCTGAATTTTGTTGGGCCTCCATTTTTAGACGCTGTCTCTCACCTTTGATGGAGATTTTATCGTAACACAATCGGCATTTCTCTGAACCTCGCGTTTGTATCATTCAGCTCTAAAAATTTCTAACGATTTTTGTTTAAAAAATATAACATTTTTGTAAGAAATTTCAAATTTGAATTCAATCAAGTTTGAAATATATGCGAAACAAATCAGCGCCCGTATCAATCAAGTGTGAAGAGCACCCGAATCAGCTCCCTCTATTATGTGTATATTAATATGCATTCTCATTTTTTTATACTTGACTGTCCTTCATTTTGTGATAATTTTCGCAGCGACGATCATCTTTTACCCCTTCCTAAATGTAAAAAAGATTCTAAAGAAGAAAACTTAAAAAAATAAGGCTTTGAACTGGATTTTGATTGAAAAAGTTTACATCTTACATTAGTGTTTTGGCGTTTTAAAAGTTTACATTTAATTATTGTTTTACGCGGACTTAAACCTCTGAAATGTGCACAAAAAAAAGCTTTGCATATTCCATACACATAAGATAATTACAGCTAGGCTTGCCAATCAATTTTCAGGAGGACCGTTCTCCTTTGTCGGAAAATGCGCCCCGACCTTCTCAAAGGCTGAAAATACCTCCTGAAATAATAAATACTCTTTTAGCATATATGTAGTTTAATTTTTTTGACTGAAACTTAAATTTTTTAAGTGATACTTGTTTGGCCATGTTGTTCGTAAACTAAAACAGGCAGTTATTTTGTGAATGAAGCATTGAAACGGAAATATGTCAAACGATGTGTTTGAATTTTGTCAGCTGTTTTGTGCACCCCAAAAGTAGATTGGCTTTTAAGGCTACAGAACTGGTGGTTAAAAAAAAAATTTAGTCTCCACAATGAAACCACCGACAACGACATGAGACTTAGCGACTTCGCCGCGGCACGGAACATGACAGTTAGTAGCATAAGTTAGTAAGATCATAATATTTCATTGGACAAATTATACAATTGTGCTTTTAGAAGCGTTTTTCATAAATAGATTAGCTCTTATTTATCAGACAGGATGAAAAGAAACTATTATTCAAATTACAAATGCAGATATACCTAATTAAACAATTATTTTATTGTGTATTATTACCTTTTTGTAATTTTATATGCTGTGATTCCATTTTTAATTTATATATATATGTACATAGACATGAATAAATACTTATAAAGGGTGATTTTTTGCTACTTGTTTTTTGACGTTTATATTTCTGACAGTTCACGCGTGATCCTTGACATGTGTCAAAGTAAAAAATGCTCGTTTGGTTTGCCATTTCATCATGAATAGACTTATGGATGAACAACGTTTGCAAATGATTGCAATTTATCATCAAAATTCGTGCTCTGTGAAAAATGTGTTTCGCAAGCTACGTCCATGTTATGGTCGTCATAACCGACCCACATAGCAGGCTATTCAGCTCATTGTGACCAAATTTCGCACCAGTTTCACTTTATTGCACATCAATCCACCAAATCGTATCCATAGATAGCGTATCGAAGAGAATATTGCTGCTGAATCCGTCAGTGTTAAAGAAGATCGCGATATGATCATCCGGCGCCGATCGCAGCAATTGGGTTTGTGTTATTCGACCACGAGGAATATTTTACGCAAAGATCTTGAATTAATTCCATACAAAATAAAGCTGCTGCAAGAATTGAAGCCAGGCGACCTACCACATTGTCGAATTTTCGATGAATGGGCCTTAGAAAAGCTGGATGAGAATTATTTTTTTTTATCGCAAAATTGTTTTCAGCGACGAGGCTCATTTTTGGCTCAATGGATACGTGAATAAGCAAAGTTGCAGTATTTAGAATCAAGATCAACCAGAGTCAATTCACCAAGGCATCCCGAAAAATGAACTATTTGGTGCAGTTTATGGGCAGGTGGTATCATTGGGCCATACTTCTTCAAAGGCGATGAAGATTGCAACGTTACGGTCAGTAGAAAAAAAGTACCGTTCGATAATAACACATTGTAAGCGAAACCATTCATCAATTGAGAGCCGAATTCGGTGAACAGTTAATCTCACATTTTGGTGCAGTCAATTGGCCACCAAGATCGTTTGATTTGACCCCGTTAGACTATTTTTTGTGGGACTAAGTTAAGACTCTTCTCTATAGCGACAAGCCAAACACGTTTGCTGCTTTGGAAGCCAACACATTGAACGCGTCATTGGTGAAATTCCGGCCGAAATGTGTAGAAAAGTGTGCCGAAATTGGACCTTCAGAATGGACCACTTGAAGAGTAGCCGCGGGCAACATTTAAGGGAAATGATCGTTAAAAAGTAGGATTTGATTTATCGATCCAAATAAATGTTTTTTTTGAATTGTCAAAAACCAATCTCTTAAAAATCACCCTTTATGACAGACACCTACATTATATGGGAGAGAAATGAAAATGACGAAAGAAATAAGTATAGCATTTCACATAGGTTTTCTTCTCACTATGGGTACTCTCACATAATACATATGTACAATAATGTAGCGGTGAAAAGAATAGTGTCACTGTATAGTAATAAACACTATATAATAGTATTGCAAAAACAAATTTGATTTTAAAGAGGTGTGGTGTGTTGATTTGATCAATATGGTAAATATTTCCTGAGCGATCTCGAAGGAGTTGAAGAATGAGTGTGCCAGCTGTAAAATACTACCAAAGAAGTTTCACTTATCAGGTGTACAAGTATGAAACCGATACATTTTTTAAGAAACTGCTCGTTTATTTAAGAAACATAGTTATACATTCAAACTTCAAAATCATGTCTATTGTTATCTAAAAATTTTTCCCATCTCTCTGGCAATTTGTGAATTGTGAATG
The DNA here is from genome assembly GCA_958295655.1 of Palloptera scutellata. NCBI lineage: Eukaryota > Metazoa > Arthropoda > Insecta > Diptera > Pallopteridae > Palloptera > Palloptera scutellata. Next base: position 33,341,721 of record OY282451.1, read on the forward strand.
TCTAATCATGCATGCAGAATCACGGGCTTTCACAAATTTAGTAAGGGCTGGCATGACAAAAATACATAAAATGTCGATTATTTTCTAATCTTTATATCGAACTCAGTGGGGTGGAGTCACTGAGTTCGATATAAAGATTAGAAAATAATCACAGCACGATGAAAATATTTCTTGCAGAAAATTCAGTTTTTATAAATTTCCTATCACACTTGCCACTGAAATCAACCATAATGATAACCGGAGCATCAATCGATAAGCAGGAAAAATTAAAACCCACGAGTAGCAGCAAGCTCGACTCGGGGCTAAATGAACTTCCTGATTAACGAAGGATATTTTCGCTTTTTATTCGCAGTGGTGGTTTGTTCATTTAGTATATTGTATAGCGTTGACCAAATGAGGCGCAGGAAATTAAACGTCAATTTGACACAGACGCCATGTTTGTGTTCTGTCATCTTCCTGTTATTTTGTTAATTGAATGTTTGCCAGTCGTACTCGACTCCATAGCGATAACCGCATTAAAGTTATTAAAGAACACTTCAAAAATGGTAAAAAAAAATAATAAAAAACCCGTTTCGCGCACTACGACGAATTGCAAGGTTTTTTCGAAAATCGCTTAATTTCGCGTAGAGGAAATGTGAATTTGCCTGCAATATTTTTGAAAAGCAAAGTCTACAAAGATAGTATTCAGGACCTAAAAAACAACATCATTGCCGAGATAAATGCCATACAAACGTCATTATTGGATATCAAAAATTTTGACCATCGAATGGACATATGTAAACCTAGCCGTGGTGAACATTTGAGTGATATCATTTTCCATACATAAATGGTATTGATGAACCTTCAAAATAAAGTACCCAACTTGATTCAAAAATAAGATTTTATAGTTTTAATTTGCGTTTACTTTCCTGTGTCTCATTTGGTCAACCCTTAACATATGTAAGTAAAATTATTATTTTACTACTTTTTTATTAATAACTATTTTATTCAAAATTAGTCAATAGGTATATATAACATGATCAGCTCATGACAAAAACTATACTGACTAATCCTAGTACTCAATAATTGCTTAAGTGCTGGCTATATTGGTGTTCGCTGTTCGACGAACACATCACATTTTACTCTCGTGCTCGGTATAGTGGTTACATTGGTGTTCGTTACAGAGTTGCTTTTTGTCGAAATTCAGTTTTTTTTGTAATACTATATTGTTCGCAACGGCAACACTAAATGGTATACCAAAAAACTTTCAACGATTTTATCAATATGGAGAGTGCAATTAATAATATAATTGTGAAATTATGAAAATAAAATGATTTTTCTTCAATAGTTTTATGAATAATATATTTATTATTCACTTTTAAAAACTAAAAACATTCGCAACTTCGCTTTTCTGCATATGAAAATAATGATGTACAGGTTTGCATGTTTTCCTTCTATTTTACATACATTTTTGTTCTTTTTTTGTATAATAACTCATTGACAACCAGAAAACTCGGCGTGCTCGGTGTACATTTCACCCAGCATATCGTGTTCGGTGTGAGAGTGAGTTAAAGCTCTTTTTTCGTGTTCGGGAAACAAAAATTGGATGGTGTTCCCCGAGTAAAATTTGAATATAACCGCAGCCTTAACATAATACATATTTTGATCGATAACTGATTTGTTGCAATCCAAGCTTAGAGCTTTATACATTCTAGTATAATAGTTCGAGATTGAATGCAACTCGAACTTAATTGACGTGCATATGCTACTTGTACATATATATATATAATTTACTTACGTGTTACGGCGATAGCACATAATGCTACTTTTTCTCCATTTGGATTAGATATCACTAACTTGTAAGCTCCAGAATCGTTTGGAAATGCGTTTTCTATCTCGACTTGGACGACTCCAGTAGGTGTGCCACTTATTTTAACACTTTTTATATGGAAATAGGGAAATGTTGCATACATACATACAATGTAATATTAATATTTTTATATTACTTACTGTTCACTTGGTACTAGCTCCTCTCCATCTTTATACCAATGTGCAGCTGGCAAGGGACTTCCATCTACGGTACATTGTAAAGTTATTGGTTCCCCCTCAAGTATTTCCATTGCATTATCAAGTTTTTTTGTAAATGATGGTGGTAACGCCAGCAATGAAATATTGAAATGCGCTTCAGTCGTACCAACATCATTCTTTGCCACCGCCGTATACTATTTAAATTTTTCGGGAAAATTAGTATTAACATTCGTACATTTTATACATAATAGCATACCTTCCCAGCATCATTAGGTTTAAAATGCACAATTTCAAATTGACTTGCAATTTGATCATCAGATACTGTTGAAAACTCAACCTTATATATGTTTTCCTGATTGCTACTGTCTGTGGCTAAGTACTCAATGGGTTTACCATTTTTCTTCCATTCAATTTTTGGCTGTGGTATGCCATGAACAAGCACTTTTGTGGACACTAAGCTGTAGTCTTTTGCAGCCTGATCTTGTGGGGAAGTAATAAAGGTAGGTTTTTCGACTGAAAAAAATATGACAATCATAGCATATTTAGCACAAAAACTTTCGGTCAGCATTGATTACCATTTACATCCAACTTATAATTCATTGCAGTTGTACCCTGACTGTTGACAGCTGTTAATGTATATGTTCCAGCTTCTGTGGGTGCTACTGACTGAAACAAAAGTCTATACTTTTCAGCATCTACATCTGCTATTACTTCGCAATTTTCATTGTTACAAAGGTTTTCATTTCCCCTGGTCCATGTGACTTTTGGCTTAGGATTAGCTTGTACTACCACATCAAAACAAACCATTTGAAATGGATTACAACTTTGGTCCTTAAGTCCAATAATTTCTGGTTTTGAAAGCACGTCAATCCACCCACTTGAACTAAGCTCACCATATTTATTCTTTACATAAATTTCGTAACGACCAGTGTCTTTATGCTGAGCTGTAGTAATACAAATATGCTATTTAGTATTGTATTTAAATATTTAGCTTTAAACACATACAATTAGCAAAGTTCAGAGTACATGAATACTCTTTAAGACCGTGCTCCAAATGCTTTTCCTCCACAGTAAATGAAACATTTTCATTAGTTGAAAATACTTTACCGTCTTTAAGCCAAGTTATTTCAGGTGTAGGGTCCGCTGTAAAAATAACTGGCAACGACAAGGAATTCCCCTTATTTATACTTGCATCAATCAAGCCGGTTTTCAACAAAGGCTTTCTATACTCAGCAACTCCTAGTAAATAAAACATGCAGTAATAATTCATCAGCAGTTAAACAGACCATACCTGACACGGAAAGAATTCCTTGGTGACATTTCTCTCCACTTTTATTTCTTATTATAACTTTGTATTCTCCTTCATCGCCTAGTTCGAGTGCTTTTATTTCTAATCTATATTTATCCTGAGGAAATTTAAATTTTTCATTATAAAAGTTACATGTTCAAAAGCATATATACAATAATATTAATACAAACCCCATCCACGATCATAGAGGTACGACTGTCAGGCTCAATAAGCTTTTCTTTGTGATACCATTGAGCTTCAGGTTTTGGAATCCCTTTGGCAATGACCTCATATTTAAGTGGTACAGATTCGAAACTATGTTTTTCAAAAATATCGGCGTGCACGATTTCAGGTAGTGCTAAATTGTAATAATAAAATTGAGAAGATATACATATGTATGTACATACATAGTAATAATAGTTAGTGGCACGCGGTGAGACTATTTTATGATAATATATAAACTGGGATATGTACATATTGATTTCAACGTACTTACTTAATTGTTATAAAATATTTTTTGGTGACAAAAAAAAAATATACACGAAAAATTTAAATAAGTATTCTCAAAAGTTTTAATTATGAAGTAATCTGTTCCAATTTGCCATCTAGTAATCGACTAAATTTCGAGTAAAGGTGTAAAATCGCACAAACAAGGTTGCAAGTTAACAGGTGAAATTAATTGTTAGTAATATGTTACTTTGCTTTAGATTAGTTATCGTTTCAGTCCGTGGGGCTGTTATTATTTGTTTTCTTAAAGGAGGGAATTTTAATTGTTGTAAGTTTTTATACACAGCACACCCTTTATAATTTGCAGGATGATTTCCATCACAGAAAGCACATTTTACATCTTCAGATCTATTTTTTCTTGGACAATTGACGGAAGAGTGACTTTCACCAGCGGTAACTCACAATACGATTCAGCTATGTAATAAGTTTTTAACTTCATATATTTGTTTGTTGTTACTTTTGAGTTATTTACTTTACTTTTGATGGCACAACAGCCCATGGAGGGCCTAGGCCGAGCTTTTCGCATCCACTCATGTTGTGCGTGTTATATTTGTACATGAATGGAAGGGACCTACAGTTTAAAGCCGAATCCGAACGGCGAAGGAAAAGCTTTTCATACCAATTTTTACTCTTGTAGGTTTGCCATTGCCTGACAAGAGGTGGTGCCGTGTAGAAAAATTATTTTTTCTACTTTTTTTTTTGATTTTGCCTGTGCCGAGATTCGAACCCCGGACACTCTGCGTAGCAGTCCAACGCACTACCACTACGCCACAGCGACCACTCACTCACTTTTGAGTTATAGCTCGACTAAAAATATAGGAAGTTTAGTAGTTCTTTGTTTTATATTCAAATATTGGAGACTAGATGGCCGAGATTGAAAAGTTCATTTTTAATATCATCCACTGCAGTGGATGGATGTATATTTTTTAGTACAACTTTGAAGCACCATTCTTGTTTTGGCTTATACCATAGTAAGTATAAAATTCGGTTTCTTTTATAGTAGTTCCAATTGTTTGACTATAGTTGCATAGGCTTCTGACGTGTTTATTTGTATTTTCACCCGATCACCACTTATTACTTTTATATTATACTGTCCATCTATGGTCATGTAGTAGCTTATAAAGAGGCTGGATATTAGCGACCTTGTCAAAAAATATCGGAGGTGGTTTACAGATCTTTTCCTTAGGTGCAGAGTTATTTTGATTCTGTTCTTCTTCTACTTCAAGAATTTCATATCTATTAGGTGTACCTTCATGGTTACTAAGCCAGTAAGAGCTTAGCTTTTTTGTTTCTTATTTTTTGGCGCGTTACCTGGACTGTCACACCTTCTTTTTGGGAACGATAACTTAACCCAACCCTCATTAAAGTCACATTTTTCTGTAGTCATAGTACTAATATGAAATGAAAATATGTTACTTACCGTACCGTATCGTGCTCTGAAGTCGTCAGAGATAACCCAAATCAAAATGAAACTGAAACAAATATTCTTCAACTTCCAAACAATTCACCTGTTATGCGTGTAATGATGTCATTACTACATCAGATAATGCAGCAACTTATCACCATGACAAAGTTATTAATAAATCTAATATCAAACTCTTCTCAAACTAAGTAAGTTAAAAATAGTTTTCTGGAATGGAAAAGGCCTGTCACACCACATCCTTGTGAATAAATCATTCTTAAACATAAATGAAATCAACATACTTCTGATATCCGGAACAAACTTCACTCACACCAGCCAATTTAAAATCAACAACCATAACTTTTACCACACAATGCATCCAAACGGAAAAGCATACGACGGAAGTGCAATAAAAATAATAAAACCTAATATAAAACATCACGAAACAACATTCTTTTGAACACAACATATTCAAGCTACAAATATTGTAATAGAAGATTGGATAGGGCCAATTACAATACAGCTATATGCAGCAAAACACAACGTAAAAAAAAAAGAAAAGTATGAAATATTCACTTCAGATCATTCTCCTGTGATAATAATTAATTCTTAGCAAAACAAGCCATGTGAGCTCCATAATTACAAAACCAATTGGCCTTTCTTCATATAGTTAGTTGCCACAAAGAATAATCTGAATCTGCTACTAAAAACACCCAACGATATTACAGAAGCAGTAGAACACTTTAATGACTGTATTCAACAATCTGCTTGGGGTTCTACTCCAGTACGGAATACTTGTTTGCGTAGGAACTTGTCTACGCAAACAAGTATTCCGTTTCAATCATGGATAAGATAAAAAAAGGGCTAGCAAGGAAAATTAGGCAAAAAACAAGCTTCCTAGGCGATAAAAAGCACTTCAATATATTCACAAACTATATTGAAAAACTCGAGGCAAACTTCACTCACACCAGCCAATTTAAACCAACACAATTCCAACCCCCAATACGAAAACCCGATGGAACCTGGGCAAAAAGTGACCACGAAAAGGCACAAATTTTCGCGCAACATCTTAAAGATGTATGTATTAACAATCCTGACGAACCACCAGTGGAAATGTTAAATGAAGTATCCGAGCTCGTAGCTAAGCTATATCAACTGGATTTACCGATATCTCTATTCACAAAAAACTACGGCCAATTATAAACAATTTGAAACATGGGAAGGCTCCAGGATGTGATCTGATTACAGGAAAAATTCTGAAGGAATTATCAGAGCAACTAGCCCTAATAAAAATGATCCAAAAACCCGTGAAAAATGATGGATATGCAAACCCATACCGCCCCATAAGTCTTCCAAAGTCTTCTAATCGTTGTTTATGAATAGGCATTAGCCTATTCATCACCATCAGTTCGGTTTTCGTCAAGGTCACGGTACAATTGAACAAATTCATACACTTGTTGAACAAATAAACGCTGCCTTCGAATCCAAAAAATGCTGCACCACGGCTTTTCTAGACATATCACAAGCTTTTGACCGTATGGGGCATGAGGGGCTTTTATATAAAGCTAGAAAAATGCTTCCAATAAACTTTTACACGTTCTTGAAATCGTATGTTGAAAATCGCCATTTCTCCGTGAAACAGGGCAATGACATCACATCTCTATATGATACAAAAGCCGGTGTTTCTCAGGGCAGTGTTATGGGCCTAATTTTATATCTACTTACTCAAACTCCAAGAATATTTAAATAAAATATCTTTGTGGATTAAAAACTGGAAACTTCTGTCGAACGAAATCAAGCCGGTGCAAGTAACATTCACAGCACGGCGCAATACTTGCCCACCTATGCAAATAAACGGAATACAAATCCCTCAAGCAAATAATGCAAAGTACCTAGGAATGCATCTGGATAGTCGTCCCACATGGAAAACGCACATATTTACGAAGCCCAAACTCTAAGTCTTAAACTGAGTAGTTCGCACATATGTATGTTGCGACAACAAACTGCTCCTTTACAAGACTATCGTTAAACCGATATGGACCTACACATACAACTGTCGGATACAGCCGCCAATTCAAAAGTCGTAATATTGAAATACTTCGTATGATTGCGAACGCACGCTGGTATGTTACCAACTTACAACTACAGCGTAATTTTTATGTTCCTTTCGTCAAAGATGAAATTAAAACCAAATCTAAATCATACCACCTACGAATGCTGAACCATCCCAATCAACCAGCATCTAAGTCGATTCATTCGCAGTGGACTTTCTCCAGACTAAAACGAAAAACCCCTCAAGATCTCATAATTTAATATGAAAATTATGAAACATAAATATGTAAATATAATAATGTAAAATATGGGTGTGTCAGTGGACACTCACCATGCATGTTTGTTTTTTTTAATTTGATTTTTTAAAAATCTATCGTTAAATGTGACAGCTTGGTTTATATAACAATAATTAAAATAAAATGTTTTCTTTTAATTATATAAGTGTATATAATATATATGTATATATTAGTGTTGTGTGGAATGTGGCGCCGTCATGCTGAAACCACATGTCTACAACATTAATTCCTTCCAATTGAGGGACGAGAAAGTTAGTAATCATGTCTCTTTACAGCTCAACGTAGACAGTAACGTTCTTCTCATCATAATTTGTGAAAAACAAATATGATTATGCCAGATATTTAAACATTAATATCTAATAATTATCTTTAAAATAAAGTCAATTTCATTGTTATTAAAAACATTTTTCTGTGTTTTATTTTAATTTAAAGTTCTCCGTCTCTAAAAACGCCATAAACTATTAACATTGGAGAAACTCACTCAACCCACATATTGAAATACATTAGTATGTACATAGTAAAACAACCCATGTAGGACCTAGGCAGGGTTTTTTCGCATCCACTCATTTTGTACGTGTTCTATTTGTACATGAATGGAAGAGACCTACAGTTTTATGCCGAATCCGAACGGCGAATAGAAAAGCTTTTCTTGGGCAATTTTTACTCTTTTAGGTTTGCGATTGCCTGCCAAGAGGTGTTTTTTCTACAATATGAATTCAGCTAGAAAGAATTAATAACTATTGCTACAATGCAATGAATAATAGAACGATATGGGAACATGGGAACAAGATAAAAAAGTCGCTTCCTTTAAATTTTGAAGTAAGTAAATTAAACCGGAAGGCAGTCATTTTACAACGGAAGCATTGAAACGGAAATATTCCAATTGATGAGTTTGAATTTCCCAGCTGTTTTGTATATCTAAAAGTATATTAAGGCGATTTATCTAAATGGGAAATTTTCTCATTTCCGCAAATTTCGCAAATTTTCGAAAGGTTTGTGCATTTGGTGACAGATGTTGGGTTAGTTTGCATAGTTTGTGTAACATAAACTTATCGACATTGTGAAACATATTTCCCAGACAAGTTCATTTACGAGTGCGGTGGTAAAAATGCACAGTTTGTGAGGGTTCTGCGCGTTTAGATAAATCACATTTTTATTGGCTTTCCTGGCTACAGCACTAGTGATTAGTGAGAAAGAGATGAGTATATATTCGTCGATATGTGACAAATTGTAAAAATCATTTGTTTTTGCTTCAGTGCACACAGGTGTATGAAATATAGTATTTGTATTGTAGTTGTGGTAGTTGCTACAAACAGCTACATTATATCGGAGAGAATTGAAAAAGACGAAAGAAATATATGATTTAACCCTATTTTCTTTTCTACTTTACCACACAAATGATAAACTCTCACTTATGTAACTTGCGGTGGAAAAATATTATCACTGTAGTATGTAAGCATCACAGAATTATCAAAAGGTAAAATATATTGAGAACTTTCGTAAATGCATACTTAAATACAAGGTTTCCTTTTCTGCTATAATTTAATTTTACAATCTTAAAAATTTATAATAGATTTTACAAAAAAAAATTAAATATATATCGCTACCAAAATTTGTTAAAGCCCTAAAATGCATTTCAAAAACTTTTCAAGAGAATTTTGAAACTTTAATATGTACCTATATATTCATAAAAACGTGTAAACTCAGAAAGTGTGTAACCTCAGAATTTTAAGTTACTATTTACATAACAATCGTGTAAATCATTGTGAAAATCGGTTTTTTGACAGTTTAATTTGCGGTTTCATTTTTGTTGATTATGGTTGATTTTTTAAATCAACACCATTCACTGTAACGCATCTTCTTTCCTCTGAGCAATAGCAGCCATTTTTCGGCTGTGTGCACTGTTTTTTTTTTTTTTTAATGGCACAAAGCCCATGGAGGGCCTAGGACGAGCTTTTCGCATGCACTCATGTTGTGCGTTTTATATTTGTACATGAATGGAAGGGACCTACAGTTTAATGCCGAATCCGAACGGCGAAGTGAAAAGCTTCTCATAGCAATTTTTACTCTTGTAGGTTTGCCATTGCCTGCCAAGAGGTGGTGCCGTGTAGAAAAATTATTTTTTCTACTTTTTTTTTGATTTTGCCTCTGCCGAGATTCGAAGCCCGGACACTCTACGTAGCAGTCCAACGCACTACCACTACGCCGCAGCGACCACTGTTGGAGTACGAAAAATTGTTGTTTTATCTTAAAAAACTAATTTTTCGTCATAATATGAATGACATAGAGTTGCCACACTCAAAATAAACAGTAAGCTGCTGGTTATACTGGTGATCGTTATTCGACGAACACATAAAATTTTACTCTCGTGCTGGGTGTAGTGGTTACATTGGTGTTCGTTACAGAGCTGCTTTTTGTCGAAATTCAGTTCTTTTTGTAATACAATTTTTTGCGCGACGGCAACACTAAATGGTATACCAAAAAACTTTAAACGATTTTATTAATACGGAGCGTGAACTTAATAATATAATTAAAAAATTATGAAAATAATATGATTTTTCTTCAATAGTTTTATGAATAACATTTAATATTCACTTTTAAAAACTAAAAACATTCGCAACTTCGCTTTTCTGCATATGAAAATAGTGATGTACAGGTTTGCATGTTATCCTTAAATTTTACATACATTTTTGTTCTTTTTTTGTAGAATAACTAATTGACACCCTGAATACACGGCGTGCTCGGTGTACATTTCATCCAGCATATCGTATTTGCTGTGAGAGTGAGTAAAAGCTCTTTTTTCGTGTTCAGGCAATGGCAACACCATGCAATTGTTGTTGCCCGAACACGAAAAAAGAGCTTTTACTCACTCTCACACCGAACACGATATGCTGGGTGAAATGTACAAAGAGCACGCCGAGTTTTCTGGTTGTCAATGAGTTATTCTACAAAAAAAGAATTAAAATTTATGTAAAATAGAAGGAAAACATGCAAACCTGTACATCATTATTTTCATATGCAGAAAAGCGAAGTTGCGAATGTTTTTGGTTTTTAAAAGTGAACATTAAATATATTATTCATAAAACTATTGAAGAAAAATCATATTATTTTCATAATTTCACAATTATATTATTAATGGCACTTTCCATATTGATAAAATCGTTGAAAGTTTTTTTGTATACCATTTAGTGTTGCCGTTGCGAACAATATAGTATTACAAAAAAAACTGAATTTCGACAAAAAGCAACTCTGTAACGAACACCAATGTAACCACTATACCGAGCACGAGAGTAAAATGTGATGTGTTCGTCTAACAGCGAACACCAGTATAACCAGAAATAAGTAAACTGTTTGACGTTTTAAGTTTTCATTTGGGGAAAAAATAAATCTTAAATATTAATTTTTTTTCAGAGTAAAACAGTTAAGTTCTGTCTGAAAATGATATTTATTCTTGGTAAAAAAATATAAATCGTACAATAATATTTCCGGTCAAGTAAAATAACTAAGAACAGGTTTGAAATTGAAATTTTTAAAATATTATTACTTTTTATGTTTTGGTATATTTTCATATTTTCTCTGATTAGTCGTAAACGTTTTACAATCGTTAAGTATGAAAATATTCAGACCAAATAATGGCTTTTATACCAGATGGAAAAAAATAAGTCTGTGAATAATAACACATACAACTAAAACTTTTAAGATATTAGCAGTAGGTATCCATCTGTACCCATCATATACAAAATATCTTACGAAACGAAAAGGCTGAAAATTATCAAAACATTTTCCGCAAATTGATTGATTGCTGTCGTGACTGGATAGCCACCTGGGCATGCAAAAATCAAAAAGTAGAAAAAACAATACACGGCACCGTCTCTTAGCAGGCAATGGTAAACCTTAAACAAAAATATTGATTTAGAAAAGCTTTTAATTCACAGTACGCATTCGGTGAACTGTAGGGAACCTACAGTATTCGTATAAAAATTTAAAATCGACAACGCGAATCGATGCTAAATGGAGGCACTACCAACTACGCCAGTGCGAACTTATACGGCGAAATTATACAGTTTTCTTTTTAGAGTAAATATCTGCGCAACAATACACAGGACGGCACTCTTTAATTTCTAACTACATTTCTGTCTTATTTTCGTGATTGAAACACCAAGTTTGGAGACGAATTGTCATTATTAATTATTGTCAATTGTTACTGCCTCGATAATTGTAATTAAGTCCCGGACGCTATCAAAACATTTGAACATACGTTATTACACAAACATTTCTAGAGTGCCGATTTTTGCTGCCCGGAGTAATATTTATTAAACTTTAAGACAATAAAAATGTTGAATATGTAATACGGAAATTGCAGTGACTATCCTCGTTGCTTGTGTCTGGTTTTTGTAAAGTGACGAACACAAAAACCAAAAAATCTAGTCGGAAAGCTAAAGCACACTCTCTGCAACAAAATATATTTTTCCATTCAACGGTGGGTTAATCACCGTTATCAGATTTACTCTCTGTATAGAACTTTGTATGAGAAGTAGGCGTGGTTCTTGCCCAATGATGGCAATTTTCACATCAGATACTTTTGTCTGTGTATCCTAAATTTGGTTTCATTTGCTTCACGAATTCCTTTGAATTTTCCTTTTGAATATTTTATTTGTAAGGGATATAGGCGTAACTCGATTTTGGCAATCAGAACAGTTGAACAAAGAATATTTCAATGACGTGTCCCTTTAAAACGAATTTCCTCTGAAAATTCAATTTCAGAACTTATCATCGTATCAAGTTAATTTTTACTCGAGTTATCGTGCCCACAGATAGAGAGACAGGCGAACGTTGAAACAACTCCACTTTGCACGATGATCATTCATATATGTATGTATGTATATAATACAATACCGTTACAAATAACCGTTATTTGATTAAAACCAATATACCCTGTAGACTGAGTGTGTAATGTATAAAAACAACAACGCAGAAAGTCACCGTCATTTGTGTTTTACATAATTTCGAGTTTAGTTTCATCAGCATTTTGCAATGTGACGATTTTTGTTTTCATTTAAATAATATCAAGGACACTTGCTATATGGGATATACCACATTTTCCCAGGTTCGATTTCATACATGTCTGTATGTAATAATTTCCCCTATTGTTACTAGAAAATGTACTGATTTACCTGTTTCTTCTGCATTTTGCTTCGTCATTTCTTCTGTTGATGTTATAACAAGTTTTAATAGAGGACAAATGGAGTTAGATTAAACTGGGTATACAATGATTAAAAATTTTCAATAGTTTTTCGAGCACTTACTTAAAATAGTTACTTGACTGATCGATGTTGTCTCGCCAATAAAATTGGAGGCTCTTACTTCGTAGTTTCCAGCATCTTCTGTTTTGCAAAGATTTAATGTCAGACAATAAGTCTCGCTTCGCTTGGTATCACGTAAAATTTTTATATGAGCATTCGCTTCAATTTCGTTTCCATCTTTATACCTTGAAAATTATATTCCGGTTTTAATAAGGATTTTGACAAACAAGGACTTTTCCTAGATGCTTACCACTTAACTTGCGGTTCGGGTTCAGCATAAACTTCTACTTCGAGGGTTAAAGAATCACTTTCTTGAACCTCAACATTTTTCAGCTGCCTTCTTATTTTTGGTTTGCCTGAAAGTATTAAGTTAATGAGTTAAAAAATTTACAATAGTATGTAGAAATGTTAATTTCATACAATTTACTGTTACAATACACTCGCTCTCCACTCTTCCGTAATCGTTCATAAGCTTGCAATTATATGTGCCTTGCATCGCTGTTGTCACATCTTTCAAAATCAATTTAAATTCATCGCCTTCTTCCATGCGTCGAAACTCCTTACGCTTTTCATCAATTTCTATCCCATCAATGTACCATTTTATATGAGGTCGAGGATAAGCATTAATATTGACAGCTAGTTCGATATTTGTATCGCCTTCAGTAACAATTATGTTTCTCAGCTTTTTGGTTATTTCCGGAGTACATTTTATAAGTAACTTGGTTTTACTTGTAGCTGAGCCGTGTTCATTTTCCGCTTTTACCGAATAAGCAGCGGAATCTACGCGCGTAATTTCCTTAATCTTCAATGTGTATGTATTGCCATCACTAGATACGGCGTATTTGTTATCCTTAATATTTATTTCACTGCCATCTTGATACCAAGTTATTTTTGGCTCTGGATAAGAGTCGATCCTTACGCTCATAACAACGCACTCTTTTTCTCCATGTATATATTCTTCTTCTAACTGCTTGACAATTATAGGCTTCGAATGTACCGTGCAGTTCCAAAATTGGGATGTTTGGCTTAAGTCATTTGTCGCCCGAATAGAAAAGTTGCCAGCTTGGGACAATTGAATATTCGCAATTTCTAACATAATTTTCTCTACACTTTTCCCAATAGATATAGAAGTAATTTTAACATTTTTATCGTTGGTTATGTCTTTGCCATTGTTAGCAATGTTAATAATTGGTTTGGGGAATCCTTCTACTTGAATTTCAATTTTAACAGTTTCACCAGCATTACACGTTACGTCTCTAACTTTTTTTATTTTTGGAATCACTGCAGGAAAAAAATGTGAATGCTTAATGTACAAACAAGTTTTTAAGATTCAACAAAATACATTGATTACGAGAATTTCTCTTACATTTTACTCCTCAGAAGTTAAATAACAGACACTGTACACACAGTGTCGGATTTAAAGAAATTAGTGGGGCTAAAAAAAAATGTTTAGTATTAACTTTCCTAAAAATTTTTAAGCTATCTAGAATGAAAAAAACATTTCTAAATTTTGCTTCTTTATTTAGTAAGTTATTATTAAATCTTATATTCAGCAATTTATAATTTTACTACTGTGGGCAAAAAGTAGTAAGACTTTTTAATTTAAATTTCGCGCGGAAACCCATTCATCAAAATATTATTTTTTTAAGGTTGGTATGACTGTCGATGACATCTGTGCCAAATGTCACATCAAAATAATCATTAGTGTTTAGTATACGCTTGTCTTTCTGAAGTACAAAAAGTGCATTCGGCGATTTTCACAATGAGTGAAATTATTCAACAAAGAAGTTCCATTCAATTTTGTGTGCGGAATCAAATTTCTGGTGCCGAAACGTTCAGAATGTTGCAAAAGGCCTTCGGTGATAATTGTATGTAGCGAGCAAGTGTTTTGGATTGGTACAAATTGTTCAAAGATGGTCGAGAACGCGTTGACGACGAACCACGTCCAGGACGGCCATCAACATCAACTGATGATCAACACGTCAATAAAATCAAGGAATTGGTGCTCGAGAATCGACGATTAACAGTCAGAGACCTTACTGGCATCGTTGGAATATCGGAAGGATCAGTGAAAACCATTTTAAAACATCATTTGGGCCTAAGAAGAGTGAATGCACGATTGGTTCCAAAATCACTGCATTGGTTTTAAGAGACCATTTTGCTAAAAATTCGACTGATATCGTTCCGCAATCACCCTATTTGCCTGACTTAGCACCGTGTGACTTTTGGCTATTTTCTAAACTCAAAAAACCGCTTCGTGGACACCGTTTTGAGTCAATTGAAGACATTAAACATGAATCGCTAAGCGCATTGAAGGCTATTCCGGAAATTGACTTTAACAACTGTTTCGAGAATTGGAAAAAACGTTGGCACAAGTGTATTGGCCGGGGGGGATTACTTTGAAGGGGACGAAATAGATTTGGCAGAATGAATAAAAAAATTTGAAATTATGAACAAAGTCTTACTACCTTTTGTCCACAGTAGTATTATAAATATCGGGCACTTTAAAGAAATTAAATTTTTACTAAACCCTTTCAGACGGGAAAACAAATTGAATATTAAAAAAAAAAAATTGAACTACAAATAAGAATACAGCTTTTGCTTCTTAAGCACTCTGTACTATGTGATACAACTCTGTATGAAATTAACATTATATATACATATGTATACCTATGTACATATGATAAATCATGAATTGCTGAAAAATATTCTGAGTTCTGTTACAGAAACTCTACTCAATATGTAGATAAAAAGCTGGAAAATGTTTTTATGTTAAATAAAACATATACCAAACAAAACAAAAAATATAAAATATTTCAAAATCGTAATTTGCATTTGTTTTATGCAGATGCGCTACTCGGTCATATTGGGCGGAGGGTCCAAAATTAAATTCTTTCATTTAAAAACAACACAAACTTTTCTTAAACCTCTTAACTCCATTATGGACAAAATTTAGTTTTTTGCGTTTGAACCACCGAAGAATATACATAGATATAAATAGTCGTCGAGTTTGTATGAAAAAAAGAGACAGTTCTTCAACATCGTATCTTCATTATGAACGAAATTTAATTTTTTTGAGTAAAAACCACCGAAGAATAAAGATAGAAATAGTAATCGAGTTTGTATAAAAAAAAAATCCGGCCAGGTAGACTTTGGTGATTTTGACCTTCAGTGATCCCAAATACATTTGATGGGGAGTATTTTCCTCACAGGTTGTTGTTTTTTCTAATTGCAAACCTAGTATAAGTTGATTAAAGCCAAAAAAAAAAAAATTTTCCTTTCAGGTTATAATTCTTCAAAAGAAATTGGTCTTACATACTTTGGCCTTCAATAATCATACAGTTTTTCGATGGGGAATATTTTTCTTGAAGACCCTATAATACGGTTTGCAACCATTTACCCAATATGGTCACATATACAGTAATGGCTTCATATAGCACCCCAACAGTGAGTGAGTAGGGGTGATGGGCTCTGGTGATGGTGTCCAATGGATTTCGTTTTTTTTTCGAAAAAACACCCCGTTTTTATATTTATTTCGACATTTTACATAATTCTTTGTTCATAAAATTTTTAAGTTTTCAGTCTGGGCGGGTTTCGCTCAAGGAGGAAAAATACGGTTGTATCTTCCTTGATTCTTAAAATATTTAGTAAAATATAAAATATTATAATTTTTAGTTTTGTCCCCCTAACTTATTAAAATCTGCCACAGTGGGACGTAATATTTGGGCAACTGCATGGAAACATACCTTTGACAACAAGACTAATTGAAGATTCATCTTCACCAAGCTCATTCGTTGCATGAATTGTATATTCGCCGGCATCTTCGGTTGCAACATTTTTAATAACAAGTGACAAGCTTTCTTCATCTTCGTACAAAAACTTGTGTCTATCGTCTGCCTGTATAATAGCACCATCATGCTTGATTTGAACTCCAGGTTTTGGGAAACCTTTGCATTGCATCTCTAGAACTACAGTACTTCCAATGCTTGCGTTCGCTTCAAGGTGCTCAATAATTATTGAAGGCTTCTCTGGCTCTCTATTAAGAGTTTGAATTGCTCCTTGAACTGACAACTCTGCACTGCAAGAGATATTACCAGTGGTTGTCTGAGCTACACAAGTATAGATTCCAGCATCTTCCGGTTTAACGTGTTGAAATACTAGAGCTAAGGAGTCCTCATCCTCTCCAAATATAACTTTGAAACGTTCTTCTGGATCGAAATCAACACCATTGCGTTTCCACGTAAAAGAGGCTTTTTCACCTGGCGGTAATATTTGACCACTAAGAGTTCCAAACGGATTTTTATCCTCTAAAATTATATAAGTTATATAAAATTATATTACGTATTATTGTACCTACTCACAAATCGTATTGAGTAAACCCTCTTTAGTGGCCAGGAAAAACTTAGACGCTGTATTGAAAACAAATACAAAATTTTCATGTCGTTGTTCGGATTCGACGTAAAACTGTATTTAATTATTTTTGTACCGCGAAAATGTTTTTATTATGTTTTTTTTCACATCGAATATTTTTTCCAAAATTAGTAATTCTCTTCAAATTTCACCAAGTGCAGGATAATTTTTCACGTTTAAGTTTTTGTGGGATGGCGAAAGTCTTTCCCCATTACAATTTACTTATGTATATAATAACAGTTTAGTAAATTTTACGTACCTACTGTTGAAGCAATCGCTTCACATTGTGCTTCTCCATATTTATTTACTGCTTTACACGAATAGGTTCCTGCATCTACTTTTTGTACCTCATTAATAACTAATTCGAAATAACCTAAGTAGTCCTTCTCTCGAATGATTTGTATTCGGTTATCATGCTCCAGAATTTCCTCACCATCTTTGGAGCTAGTATTTAATATTCAAAACATGTAAAACGTTAAAATATTAACTACGAAAATACTTACAATTTAACCCTTGGTTTTGGATCGCCCATAATCTTGACCAAGAAACGGAAATGCGTTTGTTCAATCATCTCTGTATCCTTTAAACTAACGAGAAATATGGGCGCCACATTTGTTTTTGATTCATCGTGTCCCGCAACTATATTTTTCCTAAATATAATTAATAGTCCATTTTTTAATTTTAAATAGTCTTACTTTGTCCAACAGCCAATTGCGCTGAACAGATAGTCGTCTCTGTAGCAGATGTGGCTTTTGCAGAATATGTAGCGGTGTCGTTTTCACTGGAAATTTGTTTGCAAAAGGTTAATATTTAAAAAGTTTAAATATATATATATAATTATATTTAAAGTTTAAAAGTTAAATTTACAATAGGAAATTTAAATACATACACTACGGGATTTCGTGATTTTAAAAGCGATATTCATTTGACATGTGTTGAATAGAGTCCTATTTCCCAGCCACTCTGCACTCCGCAAATTTGCAACTTTTCAAATTGTCAGAATTTTTTGTTTCACAAAAAAAAAATTATGAAAAGTTGCAAATTTGCAAATTGTTGTTTCACTGTGGCGTAGTGGTAGTGCGTTGGACTGCTACGCAGAGTGTCCGGGGTTCGAATCTCGCTACAGGAAAAATCAAAAAGTATAAAAAAAATTTTCTACATGGCACCATCTCTTGGCAGGCAATAGCTTTTCACTTCGCCGTTCGGATTCGGCATTAAACTGTAGGTCCCTTCCATTCATGTACAAATATAACACGCACAACATGAGTGGATGCGAAAAGCTCGGTCTAGGCCCTCCATAGGCTGTTGTGCCATTAAAAGTAAAAAAAAGTAAATGTTTCATAAAACAAGGATTTGCAAAGTTTCACGATTTCCTCTGCACATTTATTTGGATTCTATTTTCAGTAAATTAAATTTTTCTTTGTAATTCTGTTTCAGTCTTTAAAATTGCTGTGTTTTAAAAGGTTTCTTGAAGATGGTGATAAAGAAGCCGATAGTAGTAGTGTTCGAGTTAAAAAAAATTATGGGTTACTCCAAAAAATGTAACTATTGAGCGATTCCTATTAACAAAAGTGCAATCGAGTACGTTCTAACCCAAATGGTAACAATATGCTAAACAGCGAAGGAAATTGTCCATTAAATTTGAGCAATTGCTAACTGCTTTGCACTGGGAAAAATTGGAAAAATTCACAAAACCCATGGAAAAATTTAATGTTTTGTGAACTCAATCTTTTAAAGGGCAGTGTACATAATTGTGTAAATTTTATATACTACATACATATATCATCTGTACATAATTGTCTCAGTAAACAAAAGTATTTGTTTTAAAAATGAATTCAAATCAATTCAATTGTAAGAATATAACTATAATTTTATAAGGTTGTAATACTTTGTACGATAATTTGCTGGTTGAGATAAAGTACGATAATTTGAAAGTGTGCGTACGTCTATTCCCGACTCTCTTGCAACACTGCGCCGACCTATGGCTTAAAATTAAAATGTTTCAGGCCATCAAAAAAATATCAGATTGCTTAGATGTTGCTTAGATAAGTTTCTTGATTTACGGACGGGTCGGATAAACCAATTTTCACCAACTGCCGTGGATGACTTATGGTAAGCTATTCTGAACTGAAGTCATCTATACATAGCTTAAAAATTTGAGCTGTAGGTATCGATGGTATACAAAATAATCATTTAGAACTTTTAAATTGAAGACACAAAAATAAACAACTGGAAATGTACAACTGTGTCTTGCACACTGGATGAAATTCAAGATAGTCCCGCTTCCGAAAAATGTGAACCATCCAAACGTACCATCATTGTACACATCAATCGCTTTTATATCTTGCCTACATAAAATATTTAATATTTGAGAAAATTATTAAAATAGAATTGCTCATCATATTGAAAAAATGCAAACCAAAATGTCTTAAGAAAAGGGCGCTTAGCACTAGACAATATCATTACACAAAACTTAATATCCAAATGGAAAAGTTTACTGTGTCAGTTTTCGGTAACACCAATAATGCTTTTGAAAGCGTCAATATAAATATGTTGATGCGCAATTTTTTCATCTAATAGTCGAGTTAAAAGCATATCTATAATTCAGGAGATTGCTCTTTGTCCGTGCTTAGCCCTTAAGTTTTAATATTTATGTAAACACCATTCTCAACAAACTGCAGCGTGAAAATCAGGCCTACGCAGTCGAACACAAAAGAATATTTTTAATTTTCACTATCTTCAATTTTCACGGCATCGATTTTTAGAAAAGTTCATCAACATTCTAAGAGCGCTAAGTGTTGTGTATCATCATTGCGCGAGAACTCATTAGACTATTTTTTGCGGGGCTATGCGAAAGACCGTGTTTTTGTGGAAAAACCTCAAACTTTAGAGCACTTAAAAGCCAGCATTCGTTATGACCGCGATACCACCCCGAAATGTGTAAAAAAGTGGTGAGAAATTACCTCACATTATCTGATTGTTGGAAATAGATCTCGAGGCGGCCATTTAATTGATATACATATATATACAATGCAAATATTAAAATTAAAAAAAAAATTTATCTAAAATTTTATTTTATATGTTTACGTTTACTTTTGAACCCACAAAATGGATAAACCTGTAGTTTTGAAACCGCATGGGTACTAGGTACGCAAGGGATGATTTATAACTAACAATTTAAAATACATAAACCCTAGTTTTGTACCTGCAGTTCTTAATGTCCAGCCTGTAAGAATTCATTGGTGCTTCGGTTTGAGTAATTCGATCAGCAAGATAATCGTCTAGGGGCTTATTATTCTTCAGCCAGGTTACAAGGCCTGGCTTTTCCATATACTGGACTTCAAAATGCGCTGCTTCACCACCTAAAATTCATATGAAATAAGAGTTTAAGAAATAATAAATTTTAATATGAACAGAATAATAACACAATCCAACATAACACAAAACTATATATGTACATAATAGTACCATTGCCAAAGCGGCTATTTTGGGCCCAACAATCAAACGGATAAAGAATCTCTTGCTTATTCTAAAGCTGTACAAAAAATTAAGAAGCTCACAGAGAGCGAAAGATTCAGCAGCAGTTAGTATGATGATAACGTTGAGCTTTCTGATGATTTTTGGAAACACTATCGACTACTCATTAGGGTCAGAAAGAAAATAAAATATACCTAGATGAACTTTTTAAATACCTAGCCTCGCCAATTTCGGCCCTCAAAAAACACCCTTTTAAAAAATGGGAGGAGATTGAGAGAAGCAATTTCATCGAAAATGGCGCGAAATTATCCTTGTGTGGTGGCGGAATCTATGCCTTTCTCAAAAGCTAAACCGCCTTTCTCAGCTTTTTTTTAACTGTATTCCCGAATCTTTATTAACTAAAACTGTATTACTTTGTAATGTACATAATATAATATTTTTTTATATAAATTTCTACTTATTATTATACGATACGAGTAAATATCGAATGTATATCTCCGATACCTTTTTAGCATAAATACTTTTAATGGGTACGAGTACTCGCCGTTATCGGAACAATACTGTGTACCGGGTTTATTGGGTTTGATCGAGTGAAGGTTGTTTGTAACGCCCATAATTAGGCGTAGTAAGTATGAACTTAAAATATATATACATATATGAATGATCAGCGTGATTAGCTGAAAAAATTTTAGCCATGTCCGTCTGTCAGTGCACACGATAAATCGATTAAAACTTAAACAATCTCAACCAAACTTGATCTGAAGTGGGCAAAATCGATTAGTTATTTTTATTGGTAGAAAAAAGCTTACGAATCACAGATACGATGTAATCAAGAATAGCTACGTTACGAATTTTGAAATTGCGATGGTATAATTCGGTATCTGGATTGTTTATTACCATATTACGTTACTACTATATAGCAAATAAAAAAATAAATGAAAAAACGTATGCTATACGCTAAATGTGTCGTTTATTCTAGTCTACACGGTGCAAAACAAAAAACAAACTTTTTTGTTGTTTCTTCGTTGTAGGGATGTTAAAGAATTTCAATTCTGCAAGGGCATATGCTAGACTTAGAGAATCTCCCTAATGTGTATGAAATATATGAAGAATACAAAGTTGATTTTTAATTTAGGGTAGCATTAACAAAAATAAAAAAAAAAGTATTTAAGTAGACAATAGTAAACCTACAAGAGTAAAAATTGCTATGAAAAGCTTTCAACTCCGTCGTTCGGATTCGGCATTAAACTATAGGTCCCTTCCATTCATGTGCAAATATAACACGCACAACATGAGAGGATGCGAAAAGCTCGGCCTAGGCCCTACATGGGCTGTTGTGCCATTAAAAGTAAAGTAAAGAAGTATTTACAAAATTTTAATTTTGTTTTTTTTACATTTCATTTGATAGAAAAAAAATATTTTTTTAATATAATAAATGATATACAGGGGGATTCGTGATAGGAGAGGTTCAAGTAAAAAATATATATGTAGCTGTATATTTAGTTTTTTTTTCTATGTACTATAGCGCAAGCTCCAATAGAAGTGCTACTATTGCTTGCTGTTCTATCACAGTACATTGCCATTAAATTTTCTGGTACACGCGAATCCAATAAGGCTGAATAAATAGCATTTACTTCATCTTCTCCTGTTCCTTTCACTAATTACAAGCTGCCCGTTGGTTCACCACATGATGATAAAATATTGGCTACTTATTACATTTTAGTTTGTCTGTCTACGCTGGTGGAATCCTCCAATATTTTACCATCCCGATGCACGGTGAAAGCTGCATTTCTGAAAAATTTATTCTTAGTGCTCATGGAAATGTGTTCCCTATGTTCAATGCGTTGCATTCTGATATATAGAAATATGAAATAATCCAACATCATGACCTATGGTAAATACCAGGTGTACAGGTATGAAACCGGTATTTTTTTTTTAAGAAAATACACGTTTATTTAAGTAAAATGGTTATACTTTCAATCTTCAAAGTAATGGTCATTGCTAGCTACATATTTTTCCCATCTCTCTGGCAATTTGTGAATGCCTCGCCAAAAAATAACTGTTCGTATTTTGAGTCAAACCGAAAAAAATATGTTGTTGTATGAAACTTGATTTTTTATGAACTGAATATTGTTGACAGAACTAAATGCGAAGAAATGACGCCAATGATTTGGTTTGACAGAGCGTATAGTTTTACCTAGCGACACAGAGATGTCCGGTTTCATACTTGTACACCGGTAGTATGTAATTTGACCAATAATTATGGCAGCTCCAATGCTGCTTAGTTGAAATTTATTTTTGCATAAATTATCATCCTCGTCATATCTGCTTCAACTGAATTGTGAACTGGTTCTGTCTTGGTTTTATAAAATTTTTATTGGAGGTTGATACACATCTGTTTCAGCTTCTATATCGATGGGAACTCTTTTTCCCCATTTTGATAGTCCAGAGTAAAAATGGCATTAACATGAGATACACCAATTAACACAACTAAAGAATCAGTAAATTCGTTTTACTCAATTGCAATACCTTCACGAACAAACTAAATTTACAACAACGAATTTACAAGCTAAAAAACAATAGTATACCGTTTTTGCATTACTTAGTTCTTTGCTATGCGGTCTACATGCAGGACAATAGCTATATCACTATAAATCTCATCACCGATAATATAAATCTATCAATAATAATAAAATATCAAGTGCTCACACTTAATAACAGCAACGCTACTCTCTAGCCTCTAAAAAACAAATTCACCATCCACTTAAATTACATAAATAGAGCCATTTGAAAAAATGTTGACACCAAAATTTACGACAATTTCTATATTTTATTGCTTTAAACACCATGCCTTTAAATTATACTCTTCCACACAAAATTATTATTTTAAAAATTATAGTTCGATAAAACTGTGTTCTGAATAAACTTAGATTTCTTAGTCATTAAATGAAAACCGGCTGTGTTTTCCCCCACTGAACATAACATAACATAATTTTTTCTCACAAATCGTATATTTATATATTTTTCTCTTCAGCTTTCTGAAACAATTTTACAAATTTGGGTGATCTAGTGTACATGAATGGAAATAGAATTTTCACAATTTTGTAAAACAAAAATACTCCCAGTTTCTACTCATGTTCATATTTTTTATTCGAAACAACATTGAATTGGTTTGAAACACAAATGAAACAGAATTGAGTGCAAACAATAACAGTTGTTCATTCATCTCCGATATTTGATTTTTCGATTTTTATTGATTTACTACAAAGTAAGAAGTGATATGTATATGTAATAAGTATATTACGTAACTTACAGATCAGAACACTTTGTGTAAGGTATTCAAATTAGATTCTGTGCTGGAAGTAGTTAACGAAATAAATAAATTTTTACTTACTTTGGACTTGAGCACTTTTAAGCGTCTTAATAACAACAGGCTTATCAACACATCGAAGGATACGTTCATCCCCTAAACGTGATGATGACTTCGCTCCAGACCGAGAGTAGGAAAATTCCTCAGCACGACTATCTGCTCGACTTTCAATTCGATTAGAATTAGAAGCAAACAGTGATGCATGTTCTTCTCCTTTGTCTGAAATCCTTTTTTCTAGTCTGGAACTAGTTGCATATTGATGGACGTCAGCATAGTTATCATATGAGGATCCTCTATCGTAATCGCGAGTTTTACTGCTCACTGTTGCGTTTATGGTTTAATAATTATGATAGTGATAGAAAAAATATTAGTTTAATAATAAAATTAGTAATAAAAACTATAAATGTTTAAATAGCTTTAAAACACACAGTCTTATTTAATAAATTTCCTTAAAGATATTTTCCTCTAAGATGTTTAGTTACGATATTTAAAGTGACCTTTAGGATAAGCTACCATGGCGTGACGCGGGACACTTTCAAATAAACACAGCACTGACCCAATTTTCAGTAGTGAGCTAACTCATTAGTTCATATCTATTTCACAGTTTCATCGCTCATCGAGTTAACCGCCTTTTTTTTTATTAAGTAATTGGTTGGTATTCGACAAAACAAAAAATAAACTTTTGAAAATTTTTCGTTTTTCTGATCAGAATCAAAGTTAGCTTGTTGGTAGCGGAAGTTCTCCAGAGTATTGTGATTTTTACGAGAATCTTAATTTTTTCCATTTTATACATGTTGGGATAATAAAATATAGGATAATCCAAGATTGTTTATGTATTCAGCACCTTAGTAAAATTTGCCATAGAGACAATATTTCGAATATAAATATTAACGAATTTTTTCCCGACCTCCTTTTACCCTAATACAGAGGTTCAATATGTTCGAGATAAGTGTTGCTCACAAAAGTTTACTTTTGGCAACTTAACATCAGAAACGTATAGACTGAGTTTTGGAATTACCACGAACAACAAGTGAACGGTCCACATCGGCTACTAAAATGCGTAATCAGAATTTCTGTTACATGCGATGCTAATGTACAAACAACAAAACTCTTCACATAAAACGGCCAGCTTACCAATTTTCAGGAAGGTCGCAAATAATTAATAATTTTTGTCATTATGTAGGTACGTGTCTCATCCACTACAACTTCCATGACACTTTTCAATGCGGGACGAGAAACTTAAATCCAGAACAATCCCTCCCAACCCCGACGTCTGGTAGCTTTACCTTTAAGTGATCCTTAATCAATCTTGCTCAAATTGTAATTTATAAACGTTATATGTTATATTACAATGGTTTTGTAATTACATTTTTTTGTGAATTTCGGCGTTTAAGTAAAGCAGCCTTTGATCAACGTTGTTTAATTTTGAAAACTATTTATAAATCACATTTTTACGTTTTTAAGCGTCTTTTTATAAATACGACTAAAAATTTAATTTTCTAATATTTGAATATTAATATTCAATGTGCATGCATTCTATTGACATTAATATACCATAATTTTAATGTAGCATATTACGACGAAATTATTTAAATCAAGGAAACTTATTTATAAGTCATGCGTGCACTGTAGTTTCTTTTATATATTCTTTGTATGAGACGTTTCATCTTACAGAACTTACAGTCAATAATATTTGGTTGATGATTTGAGAAACAGAGAATGTTTCATTAAATTTGTACAATTTTATATTTCATTTTGAAAAAAGTAGAATAAATGAAAGTTTTGCAAATATTTCATGGTCTGCCTCCGTTTGTATGCAGTACGCTTGCTGCCAAAAAAGTAAGATTTTAAAGAGTAAAATTGCTAATTTATGATTCTAAAGTCAAAAATGAAATTCCACAAAAGCAACATGAAAGTACCAAAAAAACTGACTTTTGGTCACTTTTCTCAAATCAATTTGAGCTTAAAAATTTACCTGAACGGGCTCCGGAGCAAAAGTTAGTAAATATATTATAAAAGTAAAAAATGCGGGAGTAATTTAAAAGATATGTCAGACAGACAAATAAAAAATCACATTTTACAAAATATGTAGTAGTTAAAACAGTTCAATGGAGTCTAACTTCGAAATCCCAAAAAATGGTACACGACGATAGGATTTCTTTATGTACTCGTATGTAAATATCTCAAAAAATATGGTCTCTGTAGCTGTGATATGAAACGCCTCATATATATGTATGCATGTATATAAATATACAAATGTATGTATAGGTGTGCCTCGAGCGATTCCAGACGTTAGTATAAAAAAGTGGAAACCACTCTCTTTATTGCACTTAGCTTTATATATAAAACGCTGAGAGTAAGAACAACTTTTTTGTCTAAATAAATTTTTTTTTACAAATTGGATTAAGTCTGATAAAAAATAAAGTCATTGACACCTATTGGCCGGTAATTAAAGATAAATTTTTACAATCGTTTTTCTTAGAATTTTATTTCCAGACGTAAATAAAATGGCTTGCCAACCATCTTCTTTTCGGGAAGATATTCCTCCGTGACATTTTTCAATTTGCAATACTTGTTTCCCTGGAGTAAAGTTCTTCACTCGAGTCTACTCAAGACTCCAGAATTAGTCGAGAAAAAAGTTTATTCGAGTCCCATTACCACATCTTGTGTTAAATACCCCCATTTCTAAGAATAAAGTTAAAATTTTAATCAATTCCATGCTGTAGAGCGTTTTCTGAATGAACGTTTTCTGTGATGAGTCCACAGTGCAAAGGAGAAAGAGATGTTCAACTATTCTAATAAAAAAAGTAAGTAAAAAGAAATTGTATGATATAATGTATTAAAGATAACAACACTTGATAAAAGCGGAACTGGCGAATACGTTTTAATAAATTAAATGTTAAATGTAATGTGAATACAAATTTTAATTTTTGTTGTTTTTTTCTTTCAAAATAAATTTATTCCGTTAACTAAGCAATTTTTTTATTAAATAAATAAATTCTTTACTCTCTTTGATATATCTGACAACTTTAACAATTATATTTACCCTCGGATTTCTCAAAAGCAAATTTATTGTGAAATTTACACATATAAAGTTTTCAACAAACAAAATTTTGTCCTCCAAGAGAGATTTTTTTGTTTGAACATATCTAAATCTTCAGATTATGATTTTTTTGAGCTAAACGTTTTTTTTTTTAAAGATTTTTGCTTAAAAATATGATCTTATTTAATGTTTTTTTTACAGATCGGCTTTTTTAGCAAAGAGCTTTCATAATTTTATTTCTATTCAGAGAAAAAAGCTATTTATTACCACAAATTTTAAAAACTTACTACAGTATATTAACTTTGATATACGGCGAAATTATTCCAATCTCTAACAAATGCTCTCACGAATCTGGATTACTAACCCAGCGTCTGCACCTGTTGTCACAATAATACACTCACATTTATTTCATTGTTAGAGTCGCTAACATGGCAATAACTTCACAATAACTTCAAAATTGTATAAGAACTCTTCCGAAATATTGTTAGAAATGAACTGGCATGAAAATTGGGGGTCGGCTACGTCATGCAGGCAGTTATTCATTTTTTTTTTAAAGCTAATACGTATTATTCATTGGCATGCCAGCCTTGGCAGGTGTAGACGCAGGGTAAAGAGAACCGTTAAGTTTTTGGAAAAAGAAGAAGTACCGTTTTACATTATAAAGTGGCACCAATAACTTTTCTTTATCGTGCAAAACCATATTCTTAAAAAGCGGCTTCCGAACATGTGTGAAGTTAACTACTTAATTGCATATAATATCTTCAACTTATGAAATAAGAACCACTCTAATATACATATGTATGTATATATGGTATGTATAAATATGGATATGTACGAGTATATATATAGATATATACATAGATATGTATATATATAGATGTGTCGATATAGCATATATACACATACATATTTACATATGGTAAACTTATCAACTCAATCAAAATTTGTAAAATTTATCTACAGTTAAGCTGTTCGTGCTCTCAGTTCTTCATATAAATCCTTGCGATCAAGTCGTATTTAATAAGATCAGGTCGTATTCTTCTGTTTTGAAATGTAAAATATATTTCATGCAAAATGTAAATTAACAAATATTTCAATACCAGATTCAAAAACAGAACCTTTTGAAGTCTTGATGCTGAACGGTTATTTTCGATGCTAACACTTTTGCTCTCTGAGATGAAATAGCCCTAACAAATACGTCTTGCTTGCGATGTGCATGAAACAACAATTTTGACTCTTACAGTTTTTCTTCATCAGAAAGTTCAAAAATCCTGCTACTTTGAAAAACATAGACATTTTTCCATTCTATTCTATGAACGTGGTTAATCTTTTGGCATTAATGTTCATTATAGCTGATTTATTTTAATTAATTAAAAAGCTAATTTATGTACATATTTCTACTATCAGCCCTTTGTACCATCTAAACCATCTAAGAGAAAACTCTTTCTATGAAGCATATCGAGTTAAGAATACTGAAAACAAATGAAATACGTAATTGTACAAATATTTGGAAACAGCAGTTAAACGGTTTAAATCTCTTTTCTTTATAAGTTTGAAATTTATATACAAAGATTTCACATTAATTTCGCTTATTCTTAAAGTTTGCGCAAATTAGTTTTTCCCATCCGTTAATACACTATGCAACAATTTCGAAGCCATCAATTGCCGTGACTCTATTAACCGGCAACATTAATTAACCGGAGTATTTAAAAACTGTTATCGGTGACTGAAAAACTTAAATTTTTTGTGTTCCTCGGTTTGTTTCTATTAATTGTGATTGACTTTACTATGCAACTGGTTTGTAATAATAATAAAAAAAACGATAAAAATTGGTTATCCCATTATCCGGGATTTTCGATTATCCGTGATGAGCTCGACCACGCGCGTCACGGTTAATCAAAGTTCAACTGTATAAGTACTTAAAATTTTTTGTGTTCCTGGATTTACTGCTATTAATTGATTGACTTTGGCTATATGCACACGATTTATCATAATAGGAAGCTCATTAAATTTTACGTGATAGGGAAAAACTGTAAACGTTATTTTTACCGGTAAACATTAGCTTAACAATGTGTAATCGGATTTTACCATATGTGAAAAATAATACCACATAAGTTTTTACAATACAATGTTAGCCGAACACTTCATGGACAAGAACGAACACGTTGCAACTTACATTCAGATCGTTTCCGGGAATATCGCGTTGTATATCCAGACATACTACCGTCGTCCGTTCTGCTTACACTTCGGCCACGCAGTTCACTATCCGCACTTAATTCTCTGTAATCTCCGGCAATACTTTCAGTACATTCTTCTGTACTAAATGGTACTTCGACAATCTCGTAAATAGGCCTTTTTTTTTTAAGAGGAGGAGTAAATATGTGTAAAAAATCACGAGCTTTGGCTTTCTTTACAGTATCTTCAGCATAATTTATGGAATCGCTCGATTTTAGTACTGTACTTTTAATAGAACGCATTTTTTGTTTAGCTGTGCGAATGGATGTATCAAAGCTACTGATATCGTAAATGCCCTTAAGGAAATTCTCAGATTTCTGTTCTAGGCTCTCAGTATGTACTAGAACGCGTTTTATGGACGGTGGTGGTGGAGGAGGTGGTGAAAGTGGGCGGGCTTTAACAATTAGTATTTCAATTGTAGTTTCATATGATATGCGAGGAAGCGGTTGAAAAAAGCCTGGCATGCGAATTGAGTGAGGTGGAAGAGGTGGTGGTGGTGGATCGGAAGAACTTTGATTCCCACCATCATGCACTGAAGTAATTGTTGCTAAAGTATTATGCCATTGTACAAGCGAAGCATTGTCTTTTATGTTAGTAATATTTTTATTGTTTTTACTGTGGCTTTCGCCGCTTGGCGTTTCTTTTGCATAGCAAGTAAGTTGTGATGACTCATTATAAAATGGAATATCTATTAAATGAATTGGTTTATTTGTGAAACTTTTTATACTGTTATAGTTTCCTATTGGCTCGGTTACTTCAATTAACGGTGGCGGAAGGGAGGCAAAACTAATATCGTTATCGATTGAATTAGCCTTACCAATGTCGATCTCTGTATTGATAACTGAATGCCTCTCATCGCTTGCAGCAAATGTGATTATAGATGCAGAGGTACTTGTATCTGTTATTAAATTAACATTAGAATCCTGATCAATTGATTTAACATGTGTTGCTATTTGTGTAACTATTTTTTGCTGAGCATTTGATATTGAATTATCTGTAATGGGGGTTGCTTCTGCTTTTTCGATGCTTTCGTTTTTTTCTGGTATTTTTGCCACAACATTTAACACAGGTTTGTCAAGTGTTGGATTTTTTTCAAGTTTATGTTCTTTGGAATTATTACGATTATTAGGTTCTGCATTTAATTCTACTGGATTACTCTGGGTGAATTGTTTTATACATTTGTTTGAACTATCAATGGAGTAAACTGTTTTTCGTTTAAAATTTTCTAACCGTTGAATTGATTCACTCTCTAACTTCAATAGCTCTTCATGCTCTATGCGAAGTCTCTCTTTTTCTTCTTTACTAAGGAAGCAATCTTGAGCCACATCTGATGCTTTTATTCCAGTTTCTGGATTGTGAGCTTCTGCTTTATGTGGGAGGTGCAAAACTTGTTGCCCGTCAGTGAAAACATGAATTGACGAAACTCGTAAATCATCCACGTTGTGCTCTTGCAGTGTAACGTCTTGATCTATATGTGAGCAAATCTCTCGGTACCAAAGCGATCGTGATTCGTTTTTATGAGGCTTGATTGCAATTGGTAAACAGCTTTCTTTATTCTCAACTTTTTTCGATAAAAAAATAGCATTCTCAACAGCACGGTCCTCAATGATACAATCTGGCAGTTTTATAATATCTTGTAATATAAAAACAGACCTCTCTTCATTGATTTTACGTACTTTGCATATCAAAATTCTCGATTTAAAGAGAAACAAGTATCGATCATGTGCTTTATTGTATTTATCTGTAATTGTCCACCATTCATGTAGTAGCAATCGTCCAATCTTTTGTATGTTCCCTCTATACCCTTCAATGCTAGTTAGAAATTTATTATCGAATGCTCTATTAGGAACGCTAAGCATTAATTCTAAAGCCTTTTGTAAATCTTTCACATTTTCCGATAAGCTTTGTGAGTTTTTTAGCAAATCCTGCAAAATAGGAAATGTGTTTTGTAAAACTGACGAAGAAATTTATCCCAAATGCATGAAAACATGAATTTAACATAGACATATAGTACTTGTACTTATGATCATACATACGTTAGTAAACCAATAAAAAAAAAAGAAAATGTCTCTTTGTTGTATGTGAAACTTCAATAAAAATCTTTCTCCTCAATAAAAAAGAGACTACTTATATGTAGAATAATTTGATTGTATTACTTTGGAATTTTTGAAGTGACGCTTCTTATAACGTTTGGAGTAAAACTGTAGTTTTGGGGGTGTTAGTAAAACTGGAATGTTACTCTAATATTTCACGCAATTGTAAAAGTATACACAAGGTTTTCGTTGTAATTTAATAGGTACATTTGCGCATCGCTATGGTTGTGACGTTGTTTTTGTTTTCGTAGCAACCTAAGACTATGCATATGATTTTTTGATCAGACTGCTATTTTGATTCATTACAAAAACAAATAAAGTTAATCTGTTGTTCATGTATGTTTCACTTCACCCGCGAGTTTTTAATCTCTATCTAAAAATTTTATTTATGGAACCTTATCACTGAATAAAATATTGCAACACAAACAAATAGGAAAAAATGGAGGGCCTAGGCTGAGCCACTCACATCCACTCATGCTGCACGTGCTATATTTGTATATGAACAGGAGAGACCTACAGTTAAATGCCGAATCCGAACGGCGAAGGGAAAAGCTTTTCATAGGCAATTTTTACTATTGTAGGTTTGCCTTTGCCTGCCAAGTGATGGTGCCCGTGTAGAAAGATAGTTTTTTCTACATTTTGATTTCGTGCCAATATTTGAACTCGGACACTCTGCGTAGCAGGGCAACGCATTTTGGACGAAAGTCCAGCAAGAAAGAAATTGGTTCTGTATTAAGACGGGTTGTTAGCAGATTAACTGAAAAGAATGTAGACACTGTTAGACAATTTGGAATAGAACTGCCCACGCAAGTTACAATAATACAATTAAAATCGGAGATTGCCACGCTCAAAAGTTCACTACTTTTGCAAACTGTTTTCATTCTGGCTTTCGCATTACCT
Organism: Palloptera scutellata; assembly: GCA_958295655.1. NCBI lineage: Eukaryota > Metazoa > Arthropoda > Insecta > Diptera > Pallopteridae > Palloptera > Palloptera scutellata. The sequence goes on from OY282451.1 coordinate 33,374,104, forward strand.
AAAAGTTGCGTTAAGCGCGGGCGTACTGTATTTGCATGGCTATTGAAATATTTAATATTAGACTTCTCTCGTATTTGAGTAATCTAGTTTTAAACCTAGAAAAGTAATTTTTTCACCAAATATTAACTTTTGTCACTTTTAAATAGTAAAACCAAGTTACAATAAACCTCATAATGCTCAAGTTTCGAATACACCTACCCCAAATTATGCAAAACTCAAATATTCAAAGTTTTACAAAAATAAATCACAAACTACGCAAAGAGTCACTGCGATTTGCGTGCAGATAATTCTGAGGTTAATTCCCTTAATTTATTTCACGTTGTTAAACATTTGATAGCTTAACAGCATACTTTTCTAATTTCTGAAAGATTGTCTAATTTCTGTTAATTGAATTTTAGTGGCTTGACTGGGTTACAAGAGGTCGCTGTGGCGTAGTTGGTAGTGAGTTGACCTGCTACTAGGGCCCCCTGCATAACAGTCCAGCACTCTTACTAACAGCAACCATATCTTAAGATAATTTGCTGCCGTAAAGAAACAAAATGTTTATTTTGATTCCGTTGAATCGAGAAATTTTCAGGTTGGCTCCATCAACCAAAAACCAGATTTGGAAAATATTTACAAAATTTTTTAGCCGGCGCAGAGATGACCTCTTGTCTGGCAAAGGCAAATCTCCAAGAGTAAAAATTGTCTAAGGAAAGCTCCTCCCCTCCCATTCAGTTTAGTTACTTCATGAGATATTGTACCATTAAAGAAAAAATATTGAATATTGTTGTTTTTATTAACAGATGCGTTTTAGTAACGTATTCACTTTCTTCATATGTGCAGTTTAATATTCGGTTTTCCATTCACTGTCGGTTTAAGTAAGTGATTTTGTTAATAATCTTATTATTTCACTTTGATAAACTTAATTTGCAGATTATGAGAATGATAAAAATGCGTGATTTTTTGCTTTAACAGTGAATACTTAATGATGTCCAAATGATTGTATACAGTACAGAGAGAGCGAAAATGAGTTCAAACATACAAAGTTCTATATCCAAACCTTTAATAAAAATTGGTAGTCGTTTATTCTCTGAATCGGTAGCTTAAGGTGTTCGCTTAAGCTTTTATCATCCCCGTACCTGTTGGATATTTCCTGAAAATAACGGAAATTTATATTTATATAAATATATATATATGTGTTGGGTAACCAAGAATTGTAACTAAAATATTTATGAGGCTACAACAAACCGACCGAAGGCACCTAACTACCACATTAAAGGGAGTTTCAGTCAAATACCAAACAATAAATGCAAAAACTTTTCAGGAATATTAATCTTATTAATTCAATTATTTTTTAATTTATAAATTAGATTGACGTTGAATTTTATTGATAAAATGATAATCAGGATTTAGGTGTCGATTTTGGTAAAATCGACGTCGCTATCTACGATGAGTTTAATGGATTGACTCTAGTTTGCGATTAAAAAGATTTGTATATGTAATAAGTAGGGTTCGCTAACATAAGCACAATCTTGTGGCTTGCTTCTGTTACTTACTTTTACTTTTAATGGCACAACAACCCATGGAGGGCCTAGGCCGAGCTTTTCGCATCCACTCATGTTGTGCGTGTTATATTTGTACATGAATGGAAGGGACCTACAGTTTAATGCCGAATCCAAACGGCGAAGTGAAAAGCTTTTCATAGCAATTTATACTCTTGTAGGTTTGCCATTGCCTGCCAAGAGGTGGTGCCGGGTAGAAAAATTATCTTTTCTACTTTTTGATATGGCATATGCCGAGATTCGAACCCAGGACACTCTGCGTAGCAGTCCAACGCACTACCACTACACCAAAGCGACCACTTGCTTCTGTTGCTTATCTTTTTTCGGGTGTACGCTGTACATACAGCTGTGGAAATTAGTATGAGAACGATGATTCAATGCTTGGAAACAATGAAATATATTCAACCCAATTTTTTTTAACAAAAAATCATATAAATGATTTTTTATACATTACTAAACAAAAATTAAATGAAAATTTTAGTTTAATATAAATACAAAATTAAAAACCAAAAAAAAAAAATTTTAAAATGGCAATTTCAACCTGGACATAAGTGTAGGAAAGGAGCGATTTCTTGAAAAGAATTTACTACAACTCACTCCCAATGCCACAATATCGTGTTGGGTATCGTTTTTGCAGTAGAACTTCCTTACATCGTTGTGGCATCAAGTTTATCAATGCATGCCAACGTTCTGCTAGTATAGTAAGCCATGCGGTTTCTATTTCAATGTTAAACTATTCAAATTACCGGAAAATTTTTCAATGTATTTTTCTTTCATAAAAATACCTTCTATTCAATAAATTGGATTCCATAAGAAGCAACCCCAGATGTTAATCGAACCTCCTTCATACTTTATTACTGGTATAGTATAATTCGGATCAAAGGCATCACCTACTGGACGACAAATATACCTTTTTCCGTCTTTGATCATTCGGTTTATCTTAGTTTCGTCACTCCACAATATGTAACGCCATTGTTCGCTTACCCACGTGGAATGGGAACGATAAACTCGATACGGCTATGTCTTAGTTTAACTCTTAAGCCAACTTCGGCTAAACGCCGCCGAACTGTTCTGGATGACAGTTCTACATTATGTGCCTCCCGAATTTCGCGATTTATGTTCGTTGAACTCTTCCTGGGATCCAACTGAGACATTCTTTTCATTACTCTGTCCAATGGAGGCGAATTTTTCCGAGGAGCACCAGATTTTGAAACATTTTGGTAGTGTTGAATCTTTTTCTAATGAATCACAGTATCATGTATCATGGATTTAGATCAATTTAGGCGTGCACCAATTTGACTATATGCATCCTTAGTCTTCAACAGCTCAACAATAGTCCTTCGTAGATCAGTTTTCTTTCTTACTATTTTATTATATTATTGAACAGACAAGTATTATCCTTTGAGTGTAAAATAGCCTGTTTACTGTATATACCAGAAAACTATACTAACAAATTTTATTATTTTTTTAGACCTTAGATTCTAAGCGTTTTTATACTTTTGTCCGACTAAATTTTTCACTCGGATGAATTTTTTTTATAATTATACACTGAAAACATGTACACCACCCATAAAATTTCAAAATAAACAGCTTTGTTCTCAAAATTCGAAGTGATAAAAATACAACTATTTCACATTCAACGAAAAAATTTTAAAAATCAATGTGAACTATGTCGTTCTCTCACTAATGTTCACAGATATCATCGCTTTTCGAACCTGTATGCATATTTCAGCATTTTCAGAAATCTAGACATATATTTCGAGTTTATTTCAGCGTTATTTGACATTTATCGTGTAATATGGCCCTATGAAATAAAATAAGTGATGCTCTTTCCTTCAGAGTTCGCCAAAACTTGACATTGATGAAAAATATGACATTCTTCCTCTTCCATAAATGATAAAAATTAATGAGACCACTTTCGTTAAATATATTGAGGTGAATAGTTATCGTCACAAACTGGAATTCTCATAAAAATGAGTTAAGATCGCTCTCAGTTTTATGCTCGTTCCATATTTCTAGCTAGAAAGTTTTTGCAATGATAAACCAAAAATCTTAATAATATAAATATTTCTCACTCCCATACC